>JAVLUZ010000377.1:573630-687501 GCA_036768485.1 Mermis nigrescens | reverse complement strand
AAATATGCATTGTTGAGATAAAGTGATTCAGTATTACGTTAATTTGATCTTCTTTTATTTTACTGTAATGGGGTCTTGAGGCCAGCGCAGATTTGCTTTTGAGTTGCTACTAAGTGTTGACGTCGTGTAATTGTGAATAATGTACGTTTTCATGTTTTTATTAAAGAAGAACTAGCAAATTGTACGTCGTCCGAAATAAAATAGAGAAAAACCTACCCAGGGGTTTTCGGATATACCGAGGGTTAGGTCGGCCACTCCTACGTCGAGGATTGCAACTCATCCGAGTGGACGGATAGGTAAATCCTATATGTTTACTTATGCTATTTGGAAATCCTAATTTATTTCTCAAACCAAAAATTGCTCAAAATATTGTCTAATTTTTAAAGATGATTGATCAGGCTAGAGCTCGTTGTTGTTGTTGTTTTCATAGTCTATAGTGCTACGCGTATTAGAACCAAAACCTTTCTGAACAAGGCACTGATTGGAAAATAAGTTAAATATTCAACTTGAGCTTGAGATAGGTCAACTGACCTCCGCGGCAAATACCGAGACTAGGTAGGTAGCCTTAGGTCTTAGGGCGTAGCTGCTGAGATCACCCGACAAGAAGCAGCCAGCAATATTAGGGCTGAGGGGATCGAAGCCGTAAGGTCTCTAAGGGTCCAAAGATCGAAGGCTATCCAGGGCTGCACGATCGAGGCCAGCACTAAGCGTAGACTATGAAAACAACAACAACAACGAGCTCTAGCCTGATCAATCATCTTTAAAAATTAGACAATATTTTGAGCAATTTTTGGTTTGAGAAATAAATTAGGATTTCCAAATAGCATAAGTAAACATATGGGATTTACCTATCCGTTCACTTGGATGAGTTGCAATCCTCGACGTAGGGAGTGGCCGACCTAACCCTCGGTATATCCGAAAACCCCTGGGTAGGTTTTTCTCTATTTTATTTCGGACGAAGAATTCACGGCCTGGTTGCCGGACAACGACAATAAAGCAAAAGGAAAACGAAAACGTACGTGACTATACAACGTACGACGGCCAACGAGACTGCCAACAACACAACTCAAAGCAACTCTAAGTACACTGGCCTCAAGGACCATTACAGTAAAATAAACGAAGATCAAATCAACGTAATACTGAATCACTTTTATCTCAGATCGAATGTTCTCGATTACACAAGCGGTATGCATTAAACAATTACTATTATCATACACTTAACTCTATGCTACCGGACAAGTATCTTAATGTTTTTTATTATTGAAAATTGGGGAAATAATGGGAAGACCGAAGGCATAGCCCACAGTGCACTATCGTAGATAGCTACTAGTATTGGCTATGTTATGGCTATCGCGAACTGCTAAGGCAAGTTCGCCTATACGTGTAACTCTCGCAGTTACAATTACATCAAAAACTTTTGTAAATGCTAAGTAGTAGCTTAAAGACCTACAATTTATTGTAAATTTTGAACACTTTTGCAAAAAAAAAATTTCTGAATTTTATCCATTTTTGGGTCTTACATCCTTAATGAAATTTTCCATTTCTCTATCAGCAACGGAATTCTGATAGGTCTGGATGAGACAAAATCGGACAAATGTGCGAAAATTCATTTCAAGAGCTCAATCCATATCTGGGAGGATGGGCGAAGGTTTGCACCCCCCTGAAAAACTAAAATACCGCTTCCCCTCAGATACCAAAATACCCCCTCCCTCAATTTAATGTTTGAAAATTGTCTTTTTCGCAATTTTTTATGCCAATGAAACGTGGTCGGTGAGAAACGTTGAAAAATGGTATTTTTCCGCCATTCTACCAACTTCAAGGCCATTTTTTGACCTTTGAAAGATCTTGCACTCTCCCCAGAACTTAGCTGACGACCATCTATGGTTCCATCCTAATCTGCGGAGAGCATTTTAGATTCTCTGGGCCCAGGTAAACACCTCAAAATTTGCTCTATTCACAGAGTCTAGAAGTCCGAACCCTCTACGCGTGCATGACTGGTCACTTCGCATTAAAAATTCATAATTTCAGCTATTTAGGAAATATCCTAAATGTACATATACCTCACTTGTTTATATGATAAATTTGCTTGAAAATTATCAAGTCGAAGTCAGATATATCAAATTTTTGGACGAAAAAATATAGGAAACACCTATTTTTAATAAAAGTCTGAAACGCAACTTTTCACTGATGTCACATATAGTTTTATGCAAAACGTTCAGATCATTTATTTTCCATAGAGAAAGCTGCGTTTATTTATCTTTAGTTTACACAATTTTTGCACTGGCAACTTCCAATGAGTAAACTGCAATTGATTTTGACCTGCAAGTTTTTACTCTGCTCATTTACGATACTTATAAGCGACAAAGCTAGACAGTACAAAGTTTTAATTGACTAGAGTTAAAAATGTGCACGAGGTTACAAGAACGTTCATTGTCTCTATAGTAAATAGCCGCAACAAAAAAATTTTATCGAAAAGAAAGGTGAGGTAACTAAAAGAAAAAATACAGAAGAACGTTGAAAAGATAAAGCACGCACGCGATGGAGTTTAAAACCTTCTATCCGTTTCATTTGTACGATATATGAAGATCGAGAAAGTAAGTTAGCAGAGCTATACCCATCGGGATCCAAAAATCATTAAAAACCCTGAAACACTATTGAAATTCGAGCTGTAAATAAAGTATTAACAAGCAAATGGGGTGCTTCGCTGCCAAATTTGCTTGAGCAATCTGTTTTTGCAAATGGGTCGCTTCGTTCCTATTTGCAAAAAAGGTGGATGTATGTAACGAACCACATGCCAAAAATTGTCTAGAAATTCAGGCCTTACTTGTTATTGTCTTATGATGTTATCATATTTTTCTTATTTAGTCAATTCAAATTTTACTGCTTTGGCTCGCTCACTCAAAAATATCCAATGTTTGGCACCTCTCAGTCTTACAATAAATGTCAAAAAATCTTTAATGAGTGCTACTCAGAAGCAATAAAAACTTATCTAAGGTTGGCTTCGCTCTGCAAATTGAATTTGCTGTAAATTAGCATGTTAAGCAAAATGTTACAATTTCAGCGAAGCAGATTTCTTTAGACACTTTACAACGACTGATTACATTTTGCTTACTTATTATTGTTTTTTTTCTGGTCAAATAATAATTAGAGGGCGTTGCAAAATACACCGAGAACTAAATTAAAATTGGACTGATAACGCTTAAAATTCATTTTAAAATTAGCGGCTTCAGGCAGAGATATCACAAATCGTATTAGCAATTTTGAAAGCCATGCGGTTGGTGCTTACTGATTCGCTTACATTTAATCGTAAGCCCTTTGGTTTACATATTTTAGGAGAGCATTCATAATTTAATATTCTGCTTTGCTGTGAGCTCATCTTCAATGAGGAATCATGCTTTTTAGATTCTTCCATTACTCCTCATTAACCCGTCCCCTACGCGTTGTACGGCGCCAGATCGTGCACTCTAAGTAGTCAACTCGAAATTAGAGGTCCAATACACCCCTGGGGCCGAATTCAGGAAGTTAGACTTAAGATAAAAAGCCTAAATTTTACGTTACGGATAGGGTGTGTTCGGGTTTCCGCTATCTAGAAAACCAATACATGAATTTCCTTCAAATTCTACAGTAGGGTCAGACATTCATCAACAAAGCGTTAAATGTAAATAAAATTTATCAGCAGCAATTCGAGATATTTAGAAATATAAATCTCAAAAAAACTTTTTTCTACGGATTTCTATCACTTTGCACTGCAGTGTAAAGGGATTTACACACAGTCGAAAGTGCATTAAAAGTTAGTCTAGGGTAGAGTAAAAAATTAGCCCCACGCCAATTATACAAGTTGCAAGTGCTACCAAAACCTTTAACGGTAATCCGACGTTCTGATTTAAAATTCGGAATAACACATGCGATTCTAGCGGAGAGAGCATAAAAAAACGCTCTTAATCTTTGATTTTTTGTTTTTCATTCTCTACTATCAGTTTTTTTATCACTATTATAAGTTTGAACGTTTAAGGTTCACTTAAAAATTAGACCAGGCCCAAGTGACGAGACTAATTATCTAAATCTCGCTCCTAATCAACAGAAACACGTCGTGCAATCCTTAAATTTCCAAACGAACAATCTTTGAACCAGTTTTTTAGCATGAGCCCTCAACACACCGTTGGACGCGAAATAGATGATCGGATAGAGCGTATGGTAGAACAAGCCCAAGGCGTTCCACAGAACAGTGAAAACGGGTGACCTGCGCTGGATGAACAGGTAAAGAATCCAGCTGACGCATTGAGAGGCGCCCAAAAAGGTAACGATCAAACATTGGACGAAAAATCGAAATTCGTACTGGGCCGAGGCGCTACCGACGTTAGGGCGCGGCGGTGGTGGTGGGCGTCGACTGTAGACGGCAGCCGTCAATGACGCCTACCGCCAGCGGGGTCGGCATGAGGTCGAATCGTAGTGAGAACCTTTTTCATATAAAAAACTGAACTCAGATTTAAACACGTGGTAGCTATTACGTGTAACGAAGCAATTAATCAAAAAATAGATGAAGAATCGTTCGAACGACCAAAGGGAGAAAAGCACGGTGAGCGTGAAGGCGGGTACCAACAACGCCGCCCATGACACGATGGCGCTCGACGTGCATAATTGGCCGCGCCCAGTCGTGCTTCTCCAGCAAGGGCGATCTGATAGCCAGAAAACGCGTGATGGACAACAGCAGCACGAACGAGAAATTGCTGCAAAGCATGGGCATGTAGAAGGTGGCAGAGACCCAGAGCGGCAGCGGATAGTCCGTCGGTGGTATGACACGAGTTGTGGTCAGGAAGTCATTGTTGGGCAGGATGTATGCGTAAATAACGTAGATGGCGTAAGGAATTAAGCAAGCGACGTCCGAGCTGGAACGAAAAGTTATTTGCACTGTATTGTCTGCCCATAAATGGGCAGCGCAGCACCCATATTCTAGACGTTTCGAAAAGGCAAAATTTCCTTAAATAGAGCCGAAAATTCAATTCTTCGGGTTTATACAGGGTGTTTAAAAAACGAAACCCATATCAGACCTTGTAACTTCGAAACGACTCACTTATTTTGAATGCAATTTGCTTTAATGAATAGATAAAAGCTTTTATAAATGCATTGCAAAGTTCCGTATTCGCAGCTTTATTTGTTCTTGTACAACGCGCATTTAGGTAAGAGTCCTTTTTTCATTAAATTCAATGTGTCGTAAATAATGAATCACATCTTTGCGACGTTCTAGCTTTAGATCGAGTGAACACTTTAGAATACGGTCTGCTTTAAATAAATGCTCATCTATCTGGCTCATTGCCTCAAAATTTTCATAATATTTTGCTCGTTGGTTCAAGAGCTATTGAGATGTTGCCTAAGGTCACTTCCTTGGCCATTCAGCCAGCAATGACAAAATAACCAGCGAGTTGCTTGCGCTTGTGAATGACCTGAGGAATGACCTTTGGCGAAAGCTCAATAACTCTCGAACCAAGTAGCGAAACTAGTACGAATATTTACGAGCTAACAGCTAGACAAACAGGCTTTTGAAGAAAGCAGACCGTATTCTAAAATATTTAGTCCATTAAAGGCTACAACGTTGGGAACAGGTGATTTATTTCTTAACACGCATTGTATTTAATGAAAAAATGATTTCTACACAATTGCGCGTTGTGCAAGAAGAGAGCAAGCTACGGATACGAAACTTTGCAAGTTTCTTACAAAGGTTTTGTCTATCGTTTGAAGCAATTTGCATTGAAATTGAGCGGGCCGCGGGAAAGCTACGAGGTCGGATATAGGTTTCGTTTTTTTGAAACAACTTGTATAATACTAAGGTCAGCGCTAGAACCTCGTGAGTAGTCAACCCTGCGTCCCTGGATGCAATGTTATAACATAGATAATGCTTAAGCTTAGGCGGGTGGGCTCAAACTTGCTCCCTGGGGTAACTCCAGCGAGCAATGCTGTAGCATAGGTAGTGATTTAGAATAGACGGGCGTGACTGGATCTCTGCGCTAAGCTCTGCGGAGTCCCTGGGGAAGGCAATAGGGGGTTTCCCGGGAAACTTTGATCATTGATTGATTTTTATTGATTCTTTTATTAATTCACGAACCGGCTTTCGGATTTGTGTGAAATTTGGACATAATGACGGGTATATGCCGAACATGTTATATTTATGACTGAGAGAGGGGTCTTAAAAAGAGTGGGCCTAATTATTAATCAATTTTTACTTGTTTATTTACTTTCTTATTCATTTTTTGAACATTTTAAGAGTTATACCTAAAGACTGCAATACCGACCCATACCATTGTAAAGTAGAATTGATGTAAAATGTGAAGTAAGCCTAAGGGCTCAGCAAGCATCCTATCAAGGCAAAGGGGACCTCAACTTCGCCAATATTTGCATTTAAAGAAAAATTTTTTCCCATTACGAGCATTTTGAAAGTCATCCCTGATGACACCTATACCAACGAATAAGTACATAGAACTAGTGTAATGCGAAATTTATTAATTGATTTTATTATATTTTAAATAATTCATCAACCGGAGCTTCAGTCAAGCTAAACTTTTTCAGGAAATACATGGTTTGAATAATCGGCGTAAAAAGCGTAAGATATTGCACAGCCAACATAGTTTAGCTTTCCTAGAGCACATAAATTGATATCTCATGAGCCAGAGACGGTATTTAAGCTCGAATTCTAAATTTTTCATGAATGTGTGCTTGACTGTGTATTCACATATAATGAATACATCAGATTTATAGTAACAGCATTATACTATATCTCCTTATATCTCCAGAATCAATGAAATGAAATTTGCAGAATTTATTAAATGCACTTTACACATGGTATTTTTTATAAAAGTATATATATAATATTACCATAACTGTGCTATATTGCACAGGCTTACATATTAGTGGTTAGATATCAATGTAATTTAGCGGATTTGGTGGATAAATGTTGAAATGCAGTAGTTATCAAATGGGAGTCCCTGATTAATTTGTAGCATATAAGTCCAGGTCTTAAGAATTACCGCTTTAATCAAGCTGAAATTCTGGAAATATACCGGTTAATTTACTAATTTACAATCAGATTGATGTTCAGTTTTACAACTTTGAGTCATGAGCAAACATGCATATGGGGAGTGGGAGGCTTTTTTTTCTGGTCTAGACCCCCAGAATAAAAAGCGGAAAAATTTTGTGGGGAAAACGAGGCAAAGTTAAGGCAAAAGTAAAACAACTGAAAATTTGCTTCAAAATTTGCATAATTTGATACTATGTGAATCAAGTAAACAAAGCGTATTTCTAAGATTCTGAGAGCAGTGAGCCTCTTTGAGCATACTATTAAGAACCACTAAAGCTGTTCAAGTTGCGTACCAATAGAGGTGAAGTTATTGCACATAAAGGTGGCAAGCTAAAGTATAGCTTGAACAATAACGCTGAATCAACATACATAGCTAGCAACAGTTTAGATTTCTGCGTATCTGCAAGAATAAGCATGAAAAAGCTGACATAAGTCCAAAAGTACTAAATTTTGTACATATTTCTTCCTGAAATTCAACAAATTTCATGCAGAGTTTAGAAATCGTCTGATTGGAAGATTTTAGGTAGGCTTTAGAAATTATGAGATTCTTTGCAATTTCTTATGTAAACAGTTGATTTTATTGATTCAAATTAAAGAAAATGAAGTGCTTGTGATTTTGTCTTAGGGGTATAATTGGAATCGGCTTTTAAAATAGGGTAAAAATTGTTGTGTTTTAGCCTGAAACTATTACATAGTACTCTGGATGACTTAAATACAATAGAAGGATAGAGTGCTACACGTATTTTGATCTTTTTGTATAAGGCTCTCAAGAGACATATTTTCTTAAAATGCTAACAATATTTTCGATCTAACGGAACAAATTTTTGTATGGTTTTGGAAATTTTTTGTAAAAAGTTTAAAATTTTTTTTTTGTAAAGTTTAGAATATTTTTTGTAAAGTTTGGAACATTTTTTGCAAAGTTTGGAATAAATTTTACTTGCTTAAGCAGAGTACTTTTGTAAAGTTCAGAACATTTTTTGTAAAATTTGGAATGTTTTTTTTTTGTAAAATTTGGAATAGTTTTTGTAAAATTCGGAATATTTTTTGTTAAGTTTTAAAATATTTTTTGTAAAGCTTGGAACATTTTTTGTAAAGTTTAGAATATTTTTTGTAATGTTTGGAAATTTTTTGTTGAATTTGAGGAATTTTTTAAAATTTTAATAACCTTCCATATTAGCTGCATTGCTATGATTTTTGCTGAGATTTTCCTATGAATTTACTTGACCTTGTAAACATATTTGTGTAGTGCAAACTCCCATTTATCTCAGATCAGTAAATGTGCTGAGGGGGCTAATGTTGGGGCAAATCTTCCGGATGCCATTTATACTAATATTTGCCAAAAAAATAAAAGCAAAATGAAATAAAAATAAAATTACATAAAAATTATAAATCCAATCAATTCAATCAATTCAACCAATCTAAAATCTGGCGTGTGTGTAAGTTCTATGAGATATCTAATTTGAAAGCGCGCTAAAAATTATCATTAAATTAATGCATACACACACTTATTCTTCTACTTATATACAATTCCTGGGCACTAGGACCTGACTTGGGACTAAACGATATTTAAATTAGTTTATTAACACTTTAAGATGCCAAGATCCAAATTACTGAAGGCAATGGGATGTTGGACTTCTTGACTGATCAAATCTCTTTGCATAAAAACGTGCGATATCAAAAATAAGCTCTATTTTCAGTCAGATTTACAGTCTTATAGACAACGACCTCAGCTGCTTCACCATCATTATACCATAGATGCACAGCTCAAGCAGCTAAGGTAACCTTTGATTATATATTTTACAAACTCGGTGTTCTCTGAACTTTTATCTAAATATGCTGTGGAATTGTTTCTTTGTTCAATTAACAAAACATGTATCGCATTTTGATAAAAGCAATCAAAGTTATACACTTAATCTTGCTGACGGCAAACATTTTTCTCCTTCCTTGACGAATCGTGGCCACACTGGACGATGTAAATAGATCACAGCAATGCAGCTGATATAAAATTATTTTTAAAATTTTCTAAATAATTTTTCTAAATTCAACATAAAATTTCCAAAGTTTACAAACAATTTTTCCAAACTTTACAAAAAAAAATTCCAAACTTTACAAAAATTATTCAAAATTTTACAAAAAATATTCCAGACTTGACGAAAAATATTCTAAACTCTACAAAAGTACTATGCATAAGCATGTAAAATTTATTTCAAACTTTGAAAAAAATATTGAAAACTTTACAAAAGATATTCTAGACTTTATATAAATTTCCGAACTTTATAAAAAAATTTTTATACTTTACAAACAATTTTCCAAACTTCACGAAAAATTTCCAAACTTTAACAAAAAATTTCCAAAACAATACAAAAATTTGTTCGGTTGGGTCAAAAATATTGTTGGCATGTTAAAAAAATGTGTCACTCAAGAGCCTCATACAAAAAGATTGAAACACGTGTAACAATTATTCCTCTATTGTACTTGACTCATCCAGAGTTCAGTGTCATAGTTTAAGGCTAAACACAACAATTTTTACTCTATCCTAAAAGCAAATTCCAATTATACCCGTAAGACAAAAATCACAAGCACTTGATTTTCATTAATTTTAATTAATAAAATCATATGTTTACATAAGAAATTATAAAGAATCTCATAATTTCTAAAGCCTACCTATTATCTTCTGATCAGACGATTTCTGAACTCCGTATGAAACTCGTTTAATTTCAGAAAGAAATATTTACAAAATTCAGTACTCTTGAATTATATCAGCTTTTTCATGCTTATTCATGCAGATACGCAGAAATCTAAAGTGTTGCTAGTTTTGTAGAGTTGATTCAGCATTATTGTTCAAGCTATACTTTAGCTTGCCACCTTCATGTGCAATAACCTTACCCTTATCAGTAAGCAACTTGAACAGCCTTATTGCTCCTTAATTGTATGCTTAAAGAGGCTCATTGCACTTAGAATCCTAATAATATACACTGTCTACTCAATTCACAAGTATCAAATTTAGCCTAAATGAGTCCAAGTCTGAATTTCATCCCAACTTTATGCTTATTTTACCATATTTTCTTAATTTGAATTTCTTAGCAATCACATTATACAGGCATGAGACCAATGTTATCTTTTATTAAATGTCGCGCACTCTTTTTTACTTAATTTGCATTATTTTGCAATGAAATTGATTCATTGCATTTGCAGTTATTAAAAACTATAAGCAAAGATTGTTGATTGTATTAATTTATCCCGATAGGCTTTTTCAGCTATCAAAATTATGGGCAAACATAGCAGACATTCCAAACAGGTATATGAAATTTCTTTCTAAGCGGCAATTTAGACTTTTGCGCGTATACTCTTATGATTACCACTCAATTCAGGCTAAATATTGTCCTTGTGTTGTAAGATTTACATAGCTCGACAAATAATAGTGATTCTAATTGCACCTCTGTGATTGTGCGTATGCATGACACTACCATAAATGCACAGCATGGTCGATCTGAGGGAGCAGCTGGTCTAATGAGGTCAGAAATTGAGCTTTTTTGGGCCAAAAGTAGACTCAAAAAACTATTAAAAGCACTAGAATAGCATCAAAACTACGTTATTACACAGTTTCCAGTCAATTTAAAGCAAATTGTCAGTTTCCATCCTTTTCACTTTGCCTCGTTTCTCCCACAAAATTTTCCATTTTTGTATTCTGGGGATCTTGACTAACCAAAAGATCCCACTCTCCATGTGCATGTTTGCTTATGACTCGAAGTTGTAAAACTCAGCATCAATCTGATTGTGAATTAATAAATTGACCGGTATATTTCCAGAATTTCAGCTTGATTAAAGCAGTAATTCTTAAGACCTGGACTTATATGCTATAAATTAATCAGGGACTTCCATTACATAACTACTGCATTTCAACATTTATCCACCAAATCCGCCAAATTTCATTCATATCTAACCACTAATATGTAAGCCCTTGCAATATGACACAGTTATGGTGTTCTATATATACTTAAATAAAGAATACCATGTCTGGCGTGCATGTAATAAATCCTGCAAATTTCATCTCATTGAATTTGGAGATATAAAGATACATAGTATAACACTCTTAATGTGAATCTGATGCATTCATTTTATGTGAATACAAAGTCTAGCATACATTCATGAAAAAATTAGAATTCGAGCATAAATCTAGTATGTGGTTCATGAGATATCAATTTATGTGCTCCGGCAGATCTAAAGTATGTTGGCTTTGCAATACCTTACGCTTTTTCAGCCTATCATTCACATCAGTTATATCCTGAAAATTTTTAACTTGACTTAAGCTCCGGCTGATGAATTATTCAAAAATTTATGAAATCAATAAAAAAATTTTGCTGGAAACCCCACCAAGGACTGGTCTGCTGTCTTAAGCTCAATTTACACTTTACATTAGTTCTACTTACTTATTCGTTGGTATGAGTGCATTATGGATGACTCTTAAAATGCTCGTAATAGAAGTAACATTTTATTTTAATGCAAATATTGGTGAAATCAGGGACTCTATGCCTTTGTGGAATGCTTGCTGAGCCTCTAGGGCTTACTTTACAGTTTGCATCAGTTCTACTTTACAACGGTATGGGAGATGTATCGATCTTCAGTTATAACTCCTGAAATGTTCAAAAAAGAAAATGTTAACGAAGAATGATCATAAACAACTAAAAACCAATTAATAATTAGGCCGACTCTTTTTGAGACCTTCCCCTCAGTCATAAATATAACATGTTCGGCAAACACCCGTCAATATTTCCAAATTTCACACAATTCCGACCGCCGGTTCGTGAATTACTAAACAAGCAATAAAATCAATCAACGATCCAACTTTCCGGGAAACCCCCTGTTCCCTACCCCAGGGACTCATCAGGCTTAGGGGCAGGTCCAGTCACGCCCGTCTATCCTTCATTACTACCTATGCTACAGCATTGCTCCCTGGCCCTACCTCAGGGAGCAAGTTTGGGCCCGCCCGCTATGCTTAAGCACAGGCTATGTTATAATATCGGATCCAAGGACGCAGGGTTGAATACTCTCGTGGGTCCAGACCATAGGTGGGCAGCACCAAAATTCTGGGGGGGGTGAAAAAGTTTCTGGGGGGGTGAAAAAAATTTTTTAAAGGTCAAAAATGGCCTTAAAAATGGTGGAATGGCGAAAAAAAACACCATTTTTCGACGTTTCTCATCAAGCTCTATCCAATGGCATCAAAAAATTGCTAAAAAAGCAAAAAAAAATTTTTTTTTCTGGGGGGGTATTTTGATTTCTGGGGGGGATTTCAACTTCTGGGGGGTGCATACCCCCCAAACCCCACGCCCATGTGTGGTCTAGACCATAGATGGACAGCAACAAATTTCTGGGCCCCTCTTTTTAATCTATTATCTTTTCACATAATTTTCACTACAAATGGCAAACTTAGCAATTGAAGGCTTACTATACTTGAGTCAAACAATAATACGACATGATAATATGCGTTTTACAATCAACAATCGAAGAGCTCTCCTCAGCATAATATGTATGTACATTAAGTTCAAACGTTACAGTAATAAGCTTACTATATGTCTTCTAACGCAAAGTAGTTGATGATTACTGAAATAAGAGCTTCATACTAGGGATGTTCCGGGGCCGACTTTTTAGCCGGGGCCGGGGCCGGGGCAAGATGTGTATTGTATGTGCAGACAGATGTTCCACTATTAATATGCAAATATGCAATTTCCTCGTTTTTGTGCGTTTGCCTACATTGACGAATTATCGTACTTTTCAATTAATTACAAGCATTTTACGTCATAGAAGCAGAACTGAATACTTATCTGAGTTAGAGTGATCAGCCCATGGTTTTATTCTTGTTTATAAAATGAGCATTTCTGGAAATTTTCATAATAGATGAAAAATTCAGCGCCGATGGAAACGCACTCGAATTTTGGAAGGCAAAGAAGTTAGCTTACCCGCGGCTTAGCACACTAGTCAGGAAGTATTTGTCTGCTCCACAAACCAGCGTTGCTAGTGAACGACTGTTCAGCACTAGTGGAAACATATATTCAGATTTTAGAACGCGCTTGTTGCCTGATAAACTCGAGGCTTAAGTATATTTAGCGAAAAATCTAAAAGCAATTAATTACGAATATTAATCTCATTCATTACTCAATGCTTCGATTATATCCAATGAAATAAAACTTTTGCGCACGCTCTTTCGATATTTCATTTACATCATCGACCTAATGTCTTTGTGTCTTTCTGCATTACAATACACTTTTAGCCCCAGGTCGGGGCAAACCTTGCCCCAGCCCGGGGCCGGGCAGAAGGCCCCGGCACTGGGGCCAGGGCTGGGGAATGGGACATCCCTACTTCATACGTTTTAGGTTTGTTCAGCTGATCTAAGGGAAATTTAGAAAAAGAAAGTGATTGAGATTGCAAGTTTTGAGGCGCAACAATTTCGCTGAAGAATCAAAATTTCTCAATACTGTAGCCTGTCACATTGAAAAAATGGCAAAAATTTGAGTAGAAAGCTCAATTATGGTCAAATAGTTGCGTCTTTAGGTGGGGTTTCTTAAACAATGAAGGCCCTAAACCAGATTTGCTAGTTGTGCCAGTTTGTTCAACACAAATTTGTGTAATTGGGGCAGCCATATTGGAAAAAACCTCAGGCTGTAGCTGTCTAACACCCTTACATGAATCGATAATTAAGGACATTTTTTGAAAGTGCAAAGAAAGAGCAACACAAATGACCACTTGTTTTTGGTTTGGTTGGGTAAGAATAAAGTTCAGTACGGCTACCGGTTCAGATTACTTTAATGAAAAAGGACGTTTTTAAACATTGTGATTATTCTTAAGTGGAGAGTCAAAATTTTTTCTGTTAACAGACAGAAGATTGGAAGCTCTTTTATATGGGATATATATTTAAAGTATGGCTTCTTGTAGCTTTTTTGATCTTCGCATTTTATTCTGAAAAGTCATTTATCTTACACCGAAAACGACGTGTTTTTAAGCATATTTATTTATTTGTATATTTCAATTTTTTTAAACTTTCCTACCACTTCATCTATTATTTTACCGAATTCCTCACCCAACATAAATTCGTAATGAACAAATAGGAAGCATTCTTCATTTCTTTTTCTTTCGCCATTGATATGGCGCAGAAAAGGTTTAACAAAATTCCGACTATCGACCAAATTTCGAATAATACGCCCAGGACGAATTTGGCGCTGTGCTCCATTAAAGCTCCGTGAAATCTGATTATAAATATGTGTGTCAAATTAAAATCATAAAACTATAGTTAGTTTCATTTAACTTTATGATTTTCTTTTGAATTTTCCTTCAAGAATCAGGCTACAAAAGTGGTTCAAAATTTTAAAGCAGTAATGCGTCTTATTGTAGAACTAGCTGAGCTGCCCGGCGTTGCCCGGGCTGAACTTAGGCCTATAGCTATTTGAATTGAGATATCTCTTGTATTTCCTAATTTTCGGGACTACTGATGTTTTTGGGATATTTCTAAAAAAATTGTTGGTAAAAACAATATTTGATTTTCGTATTTTTTAAAATGTTTTTTGTCAACCATTTTTTGATCAAATCCATATTTTTTACGTTACATAATGGTTTTGATAATTCTTTAGCTAAATTCATATTTTTGATGTTTTGGGATGCTCTGGAAATTTTTTTGATCAAACCCATATATTTGATGTTTTTAAAAATTTTTTGTTTGTTGTAGCAAAGGGTGTCATATAGCACGTGAAATCTTATATCACCCATATGTTATAGCAGAGGTATCTCCTATCTTATATCACTGCATGTTATGGCACTGACAGGGTATCTTATATCACATCATTGTACCTTATAGCATTGCCCAGCTTGTAGCATTATGTAGGCTATATTACGTCCATCCTATGTTATAATGCACGCAGCGGCAAAATTATCGTAATCCATAAATAGTGTCAACTGAATTTATTTCGATTTCCGAAATTTGGCCTTAAAATAGGCTGTCCCGAAATCGGCCATGCTTAAGCATAAGGACGTCTCCGCTTCACCCCGGTACATTTTTTTGATCAAATCCATATCTTTGACGTTACAGAATGGTCTTTGAAATTATTTAGCCAAAATCATATTTTTGATGTTTTAGGATGTTCTGGAATTTTGGTCAAACCTGTATTTTTGATGTTTTGGGATTTTTTGGAAAATTTCTTTGGTCAAACCATATTTTTGATGTTTTAAAAATTTTTAGTTTTTGTAGCAAAGGATTACAGTTATTTATAACGTATACGTGTGCAATAAGATAGGAGACGCTCTAACATGCCCTGTGCTATAAGATTGGGCCCATTTTTAAAAAATCCCGAAAAAACGGTCATCTCCCGAAATCGCCTATACTTATAGCGTGGGGACATAGTCCGCTTCCCTAATGTGCAGGGCGAACGGCTGTGATTGGTCAATTTTAAATATCGCTGCGGATCCTTTCTGCGGTAGGCCGATCTCGGGCCGAAACGTCAGCACACCAACTATTATGGGGCCGGAGCCGACCCCGAACAAACATACAGTCATACAAACAAACTTTCACAAATATATATATATATATATATATATATATATATATATATATATATATATATATATATATATATATATATATACATATATATATATATATATATATATATATATATATATATATATATATATATATATATATATATATATATATATATATATATATATATATATATATATATATATATATATATATATATATATATATAGATAGATAGATAGATAGATAGATATCATATTTATATTATTAGTTTAAAACACTTTTGTAGTCATTTTAAATTTTTTCGAAAACCTCCTTATTTCGTTTCAAAAAGGCGAAATTTGACAAACTAATTGAGCAAACACAGCAATTTTAAAATTAGCGAAGATTTGCGCTGATTTAGACTTAGTGAATAAACTCAGAATATTCATTTTAATATCGAAAAGACAAATTTCATCAAATAATTCCGCAAGCCTTATTCCGTCAGACATTAATAAAACTGGCGAATAAATATGTTCCGATGAATTAGGGACCAGTATACTTGGAATTACGCATCATTAAAGATATAAAAGAATGGGAGCATAGGTGGGCGGCACTAAAGTTCTGGGGGTGCAAGATTTTTTCAAAAGGTCAAAAAATGGCCTTAAAATGGTGATATGGCGAAAAAACACCATTTTTCAACGTTTCTCATCGGCCACTATTAATTGGCATAAAAAAATTGCAAAACAACAAATTTTCGAAAATTTGGGGTATCTTGCAGGTTCTGGGGGGCGCATACCCCCTAACTCCCCCTAAGCCCAGGTATGGATGGGATTAGGAAAAGGTCACCGATGCCTGTGACAGTTGTAATAATCTGCTAAGAAATAAGCCTCGGCAAGCAACACGAAGAATCAAAGTATACTTTGCGGCCTGAAGAACAGAATTGCTCCTTTGTTATAAAAACATTTGAGAGGAATAGCTTGTTCTTTGAATATAGCCATACCTGGGCATAGGAGGTTAAGGGGGTATGCACCCGCCCGGAAACCAAAATACATTCCCCCAGAATTCAATTTTTGAAATATTATTTTCCGCAATTTTTTGATGCTAATGGATGGTTCTCGATACGAAACGTTGAAAATGGTGTTTTTTCGCCATACCACAATTTTTAGGGCCATTTCGACCTTGGAAAAAATCTTGAGCACCCCTAGAACTTTGGTGCCGCCTACCTTTGAATACAGCACCAAATCGTATATGACGTGTATGTCAGCTTAGAACAATGAATGAAACCATAAAAGTTATGCGCAAATCAAGACAAAAGCAGTCGGTTTCATTAAAACCGCCTGACTCCCACTTAGCCGGGGCTAACTTCGATGAGACTGGCAAGTTAGACCGATGACCATTTTGAAACCGTTTGACAGAGCGTTCTAACTTTGGAGCCTTCTTGAATAGCTTAGCAAGCTTTTTCTTTAGACAAACAAAAATCTAGTTGGACCGAGGTGTTTCTAAATGCAGTCTGACTTTGTCAGCTAGCAAGTTTGAATCAGGAACAAGATCAAAAAGTTAGACGGGTCAAAAGCATAGATGCACAATATGGCTGATTTGGGGAGTCAGCCGGTCTAAAGGGTCAAAAAAATGAGCGCTTTTTGGGCCGAAATGATCTCAAAGATTGATGCAAGCACTAAATTAGCTTTAAAATTGTTTTATTGCGCAGTTTCTGGTCAATTTATAGCAGTTTTGTGGGAAAATTTCTCTTTTCATACGTTTTTGCCTTCATTTTGCCTCATTTTTCACACACTATTTTCCATTTTTTTAGTCTGAGGGTATAGCTAGAGAAACCCCCGCGAGCATGTTTGGTGTAGACCACCTTATCATGCGCCCTCCCTTCACGTGCGTGTGTCTGGTCAAGAAACGCCTAACTCACGGTCTAACATTCATATATAGAAACATTTTGTTTCAATGATTGAGATATATTTTTGCATGATCATTTTTTACTGAAATTTTCGCTACTAGAAATTATCTTCGTGGAATAGTTTTGAATTTCTAGTCATGAAACAATGAAATTGTTATAGATGAACATAAATTATTTTACTTCGCAAATTATATTACTGCGGTTTTCTCACACTACCCAATTTATTAAGCACAATTCCGTCTTTCCTGAGCCGATAGATTGATTAATTGAAAGTTCGTGATACCTACACCATGTTGTGCTGAAAACCATGATCGTTTATTTCATAAACGAGTAATCTCGGAAAATATTCCTCAAAAAATCTGAAATTTTTGGTCGGCGAGGTCGGGGCAAAACTCCAAGGACGGAAAATTATGCTTCTCTCGACGTAAAAACTAGTCTTAGTACGAACCGTTTGTCCTAGACTATGCTAAGTTAGTACAGGCGCAAATGAAATTAGCCCAGAATCAAGCGAATTTAGCCACAGAAGGCCTAAATGAAGTCTCGAAAAATTTGTGCTTCAAGTTAAGATGTCTTACTCGAAAAGTTAGCAGGCTAACTCGAGCTTAGCCGGCTCGAAAGTTAGATTGCTTTGTGAAACCGGCCTCAGTGCAGAATGGTAAAGTTGAACTTTCAGTACTTCTACACCAAAAAGAGGAGAAAATGTGGGCGTGTATAACCAAATCTGCACAAGCTTGCCATAATTCGCTGAATGGGCCATTGGCGATTAATTGAATATTGTTCAAGGATTATTATGGGAATTCGATATTGATGAGGAACTCAATCGCTTATTAACACGTTTGTTCGATTTTCGCTCTTCATGTCGGATTTTTAGCAGATTTGCGACTCTTACTACGTGACCACACATGGGCGTGGGGATCTGGGGGGCTCTGACCCCCAGAAACCAAAAGACCCCCCCCAGAAATCAAAAGACCCCCCCCAGAAATCAATTTTTGAAAATTTTTTTCGTTTTTTTCGCAATTTTTTGATGCCAATGGATAGTGCTTGATGAGAAACGTCGAAAAATGGTGTTTTTATCGCCATATCACCATTTTTAAGGCCATTTTTGACCTTCAAAAATCTTGGACCCCCCCAGAATTTTCTTGCTGCCCACGTATGTACGTGACTCTTAAGCCCGGTTCAGATAAAATCGGCGATATCGCCGACACTTTTTCCCGGTTAAGAAGTGCCCCGATTTTCTCCGACTTTTAGTCGGCGATATCGCCGACTTTCCCTGATTTTTGTCGGCGATATCGCCGATTCTTACGACTTTCCCGATTTTTAGTCGGCGATATCGCCGACTCTTACGATTTTCCCGATTTTTATTCGGCGATATCGCCGACTTTCCCGATTTTTGTCGGCGATGTCGCCGACTAAATTCGTAAGAATAGGAAGCCATCCTATTTTTCTACGATATCGCCGATTTTTGGTGCATTGAAGTATGCGCTAGGTATGCTGTTGTCTACTTAAGCACGTAGCTGTTCGTGTAGATCATCATAAAGTACATATATAGGTACCACCAATCTAGGTGCCTGACTACATAACAAATCCTATGGATTAACACATATTACGTACTTTTAACTGCGAGTACGGAAAAACTATACTGCTTACTATCTTACGTCATGAATTTTAATTAGCCGAGATACTCAACTGACTTTTCTGCACACATCTTGACACTTTGTGCTATTACATATTTGTATGTACGTCGTACCTACAAGTCCAATGGGGCCAATATGCCAAAAATCGCATTAAACATTGAATTCCAAGGTCAATTGATTTTTAGGGGACTTTCAGATTCTGGGGCCCAGAGCAAACGTAGGCAGCACGAAAATTCTGGGGGACTGTAAAAATTTTCAAAAGGTCAAAAAATGATCTTAAGAATGGTGGTAGGGCGAAAAAGCACCATTTTTCGATAATTCTCATCGAGCGCTATCCATGCGTAACGTTTACTCTCTAGGTTAACTTAGGTTCAACACGTTGTATAATAAAGATCAGGTAAGGCTAAATAGCTTAGGACAGAATTAAATCGCTTCAGACAATTATTTAATTTTAAGAAGTTCTCTCTCTCAAATCACAAACAATTAATAAACTAACCTTATTTATGTTCGTAAGATCCAAAAGTAGACGACGTAGATACGAAAATAATTGAATAGAATCAGACAAGGTTAGTAATAAATCTTTTATTATCCTGAAATTTGTAATAATTATCAAAAAATAACGACGATGAATATCCAAAAAAGATAAGCCAACAATAACGGTCGAATGTCGAACGGAAGTCATGTTGGAAAATTATAAGAAAGCCAGAGATCGAAAAACGGCGGAATAAAACGATTGAATGAATAAAAAGGGCGGAATAATACCATTTATTTTTAGCGGAAACAAAATGGCTAAACAATAAGAGGTGTGCACGTGTAAAAGTGACAGCTTAAAAGCTTTTTGCGCATCTTACATAATTTACGTATCTATCTGGCGCCTATCAGCATACATGCATGGCTGTGTGCTTTACAGTAAAGTACGCAGGGAACATTTCGGCGAGGAACAAAAATAATCATCTAAAGTTGACGGGTAGGTAACGAAAATAGAATCGTGCATAATTAGAGCTAATCAAAATGCGTCTGAATTTGCGAAAATTGTAGAACATCACGTAGGCTTTAAGACTATCATTCAACGGTAAAACTTGACATTAATATTATAAGAAGCATTAAACCTATAATAATTTGTATGTACATTATATCTCTAAATGCTTGAAATACCTGAGCAATGCATGAGAATTATACATAGTGCTGCATGGCAGAACCATGTACACCCCTTAGTGCAAAGCTGAATATAATATGGTTGATAACGAAACAAACTGCAGCGCTTTACATAAAACCTTATAAAATACTAATATTTAACACATCGGCATCAAAAAATCGCGAAGAATGCTAAAAAAAATTCGAAAATCGATTTCTGGGAGGTATTCTGGTTTTCATGTTGTGTATTTTGCCTTCTGGGGGGCGCATACACCCAAACCCCCACCCCCACGCCCACATGTGGCTCAGAGCCTCCAGACCATAGATGCACAGCATGGTTAATGTGGTGGGTCAGCCGGTACCATGAGGTCGGAATTTTCCGGTTTTTAGGGCCAAAAACCACTGAAAAAGTGCTAGAAAAGTTAAATTAGCGCCAATTCTACCACAATTCATGATAAAGAACGAAATTAAGACACTTGTGAAAAAATTGCGATTTTTATCACCTTTTGTCCTTATTTCTGCCCTATTTTTCCCAGAAAAATTTCTTACTTGGCCGCACACATGCGCAGTAAAAAATTTCTGGTGGGAGGGGTGGAAAGCAAAAATTTTTTCCGGATTCCCTTTTTGGGCTAAAAACATAGGGTACGCGTTAAAAATTATCTATGTACCTCTTGCCGACTTTTCCGATTTTAGTCGGTTTGTGCTGTGCTGGTCATTATGTATGTATCTATTGCCGACTTTCCCGATTTCCGCTGGCGATATCGCCCACTTTCCCGATTTTTGTCGGCGATATCCCTGATTCTTACGATTTTCAGTCGGCGATATCGCCGACTTTCCCGACTTTCGTCGGCGGTATCGCCGACTTTCTCGATTTTTGTCAGCAATATCGACGACTTTCCCGACTGAAAAGGTAAAATCGGCGATATCGCCGACTTTTACTTCTGAACCGGGATTTACTATGTGACTCTTACCCAGTCCCCTCCTTTTATATCTCTAATTATATACTGTAATGCCGTTTTAATTACCTAATTAATCTATATCCTAAAACTCAACTCTTCGCTATCGTTTCCAATATTTCCATTTAATACACGCATTTCCGGATCCCGTTACTTATTCCAAACTCAGCCGTTCACATAAAAACTCGACGCCATTTGACCACCCTACTAACCTATTCCGTATTTCCATAAACACCTATAAAAATATTCAAAATCGTATTTTCGGTTCGAAACGTCAATCAGTTTTCCAATATTTGTCCTCCTAAAAAATTCAACCTCAATAGAAGGTACGTAAACCTAAATACTGCAAAAAATGCTGGTCTCTCACAGATACGCGAAAACGCATTTAGATAAAATCGTATTTTTGATAGCTAGGCCCGTCGACTCGCCGCCACGTCCATTTTTGGTCATGGGAACTTTTAGGCTCTACCATACGCTCTGAATCAAATGTATAAGCTCAAGCTAATTAAAATGCATGCAAAATGTTTTTAATGCTTGCTTTTGGCCCAACCTCCAAACCGCTAGTTATCTAAAACACAGAAAATCCGTTTCCATTATTATTTGCCGCTATCCCAACCCCAAGAATGATTCAAAATGCTTAACACATGTTTTCAGTGCTTTTCGTCGGTTCAACATCCAAAACGCACCGCTATAAAAATACAGTGCGCAAGCATTATTCGGTTCCTTTCGATCGTTTATCGTTTAGCATTCGGGATTTAGTGAACATCCCAGTGCGTTGCAGGCACGCAGTCAGCTTACCGTCCCTTTCTTCCAAACGCCACACGCACTCTATCTATCTCCCATGTCTTCATTATTTTAGGAATTCATTGAACGGTCCGACCTGTACATGGGCAGCAACAAATTCAACAGTGGATGGGATGAGCGAAATCACAGAAAAACGTCGAACATTTTCTTTTAGGTTTCCATCGTAATCTGTGTATCGTAATCTATCGTAACTCTACAAGCTCCAGTGGTCTGAATTGAAAAATTAACGGCAAATATTTACAGTGAAATATAGAGTGAAGTTATAATACAACATATTTCTTTTAATATTTCAGCACAAATTGTTTAGATAAAAATAGTCTTACCGCGGCGATAAATGATGATCAAAATCTGGCAAAAACTAAAGTCATTGCATATCACGACGAAATAATTGTTGGAGGACAAGTTTTAAATCCGATTTCGTAAAAATCGAACGGTAAGCAAAATAAGTTTAGCAGATACTGTAGCCAAGTGAACAAAAAGACTCTTTTCCTTCATTCCAACGTTTCTTCATTTTTTATATTTAAGTGAGTTTCTTAGCCTTGGGCACGATCTCAAAGTCTCATTTCAAATTCAACGAAATTACAAACGACTTCATTTAGCCGCGAAGCAGTTAATGATAGTAGCTTCGACTCATTAGCATTTTAAATGATAAATAAATGAATATATTGAAGCGACCGAATATGTGATTATTGCCAGCGATACGGATAACATAAATTTTTAAAGCATTGTTCTCTTTTAGTAACCATTTAGTTAAAATAGTTCGCAAATAAATATATCAATGATAAATTAATTGTCATCTAGCAAAGAAGCAACGTGTTCTAATAGGACAAAAATGTCGAATAGCACTATTAACACATGAATATGGCGAGTTGAACGGATCTGGAATACATCAGAATACAAATGACCGCTAGAATTGAACTTTTGGTACTTTTCCCATTTTGTTCCATAAAAATCACTCAGAATTCTTTAATTATCAGCAATTTGTGAAAGGAGAATGACTGTATCAAAAAGTCAGCTATCCCTATACATGAATGCATTTTCCTAAAATGGTACACATGAGCTGATTCATATTATTTGAAATGTGCACATATATCCAAATTTCTTCACTATATCTGCGTAACTGCCAAATTTAACATATTCAAAACGTGTCAATGTATCGCAAATAGTAATAAATGTATGTCCCTGAGATTTTGTGAGTACATGAGCGCCCTGCGGTATGGTAGTGTTCTCACTTCCTGACATTAGTCCGTGTTCGGGCCAAAACCTATTGCTCGAACCATGAAACAGCACGATTCTAATTTTATGAGCAAAAGACTGTTCATTTATTCATTCATTCAGATATTTTCCTTTGATTATTTTGTATATATGGTTTCCATGCAAAGTGCAAATCATCTCATCGCCCTTATCGTTTATTCTCATGCAAACTTTATCACAATATTCATAAAGAGTAAATGACAACAAATCGAGTAGGTATCAACTTTTGAAAAATATCTGTAAATCTATACTAAATTTAAAACTTCAACTAAATTTGACGCAAGTTCAGCATTTTTTCTGTACTTGCCTTACGGCATCACTTACATGTTATAAATTTGAGTATTTTTAAATGTCTTGAGTAGGGTTGTTAATCGTTATATCATTAGTTGCTGGTAAGTAAGCCTTCGTCTTAAAACTTTTGATAGAATACTTTTCACAGTAAAAGAATGTTTTGATTTTTCCTGTAGAAGGAAAAATTAGAAATAACGTTAATTTTGTTATTTGACTTTAATATTATTGCCAGTTAATTTTTAACTGCATTTTTTAGCTTTTGCACAAAATTCTCTACTAGAATGTGTAAAGTTTAAAATAAACTGAGTTTCGAAAAATGCAAATCTGGGTTACCTCTGGAAGTGTAAGGTTTGAAATCAGGAGAATTTCTTCCTGATTTTGTGAAGAGCACAAGGGAAATTTTGACATGTTCTAAATAGCCGATTTAGTTGGATATCAGTATCGCATTTTCATGACAATATTAAATCAATAATCCGTTAAAAGGCTCAATAGAGTGGATTGTGACATTCGCATCATGCTGTTTATTATGGCTCAACAGTTACACGTGTCTTGATGAGTTGAGGCAGGTAAGCACGTACACTTTTTTCTGCTTCGGCATTCTAAATTTATGAGCTATCAAAATTTCCAGTCTATCATTGTGACTTTGCAGTTATTTGCACGGTCAGCCTTTTTGCAGTTATTTGCACGGTCACCCGGTTCGGCGCGGCCATTTTGGCGCAGCCGTTTTAACGCAAGGACATTTTGGCGCAGGAACACTTTGGCGCGGCCGTTTTGGCGCGGCTGTTTTGGCGCAACAGTATGCTTCTTAACAAGGGACGTTTTTGCGCGGCCGTTTTGGCGCAAGAGGACCAGACACGTACATTACATACGAACCACGTGCATACACAGTACAAAATCATTTCAGTATAGGTATGTACATATGTATGTACATAGATAGGTACAAGTATGTATGTATAGATGGTGCGTCTACATCATCGTTATGCGATTTCGAACGGAACGTTCTTAATCGTTTTGGAAAAGACCAAATAATCGCAAAGTTATGATGGTTTGCGTTACCCGCATCAAATCCGGCGCGTTAGCCGAAAACTCACGAACATTCGCTCCCGGACCATACGTGGGCACCAAGAAAATTCCGGGGGTGTGCAAGATTTTCCGAAGGTCAAAAAATTGCCTTAAAAATGGTGGTATGGCGAAAAAAACCATTTTTCGACGTTTCTCATCGAGCCATAAATTGCGAAAAAAAACGAAAACATTTTAAAAATTGAATTCTGGGGTGGGGGTATTTTGGTTTCTCGGAGGGAGGACGCATACCTCCCGAACCCCCCACGCCTAGGTGCGTTCCGGACCATCGAGACAGTACTTCTAATCGAAAAGCGGAGGTGATTCAGCCGCCTCACTGCCATTGGTCCCACTAGCACAGTCACGTTCGCACCTTCGAGGTGCATTACGTGAGCTAGCCTGTAGATTCAATCAATATCCCCTTTTCCTCATACCAAAAACATAGGCGACGTGACTGCTATTCACGTTAAGCCTGAGTTGAGATCGGAAAAATCAATATTGTACATATACGCCGTCTATCGTAATTTTATTGGTTAATCTCGATCTTCACGTAAATTTCAACTTAAATTCCTATATCAACATTCAATCAGCATAACAGGCTCTAGAATTTTCGTTTATTAGTCATTGTTGGGTTTGGGCTCGTTAGCTGTACAGTTCGTCGCGTCGATTTTAGCTTTCAGCGTTTTAGTTTTGTTTTATTCTGTTTACATAAAAATTAGCAGCTAGGTACCTACCTAGTGGTGCATTATATCGCAGGAAGAGGAATCGGTGGCCGGCCCTGAATTATTTCTACAGCACTGCTAATTCAGGTGGACATCTTTAGAGTTAGTTATTTTGTTCAAATTCAAAATCCTCTTTCAATCCAGAAATCATAAAAATTATTTTATAATTTTATGTAGATCCTGATTGTCCTAGAGCTCTGCGTTGTCGTTTTCAATGTTCAATGTGCTTCTATGAACAAAGAAACTTTTCGATGCAGCGATTTGGTTGAAAACAAGTTAAAAATGTAAATACACTGGGCCGCTCCATGTCTCACGGAATTGACATAGAGACGGGTGTATTTGCCCTCCGGGACTTACTTTTAGGTACTTCGGTACTTAGATCTGCACTTAGCGCTGGCCCTGATCGGGCTTAGTCTGGAGCGACTTCGGTCTTTGGACCCTTACAGACCTTACGGCTTCGATCCCCTCGGTCCTAATATTGCTGACCGCTTCTTGACGGGTGATCTCAGCAGCTACGCACTAAGCCCTAAGAATACCTACCTAAATCCCGGAATTGCCGCAAGGTCAGTTGACCTATCTCAACCCGCTCAAGTTGATGATTTAACTTATTTTCAAGGTTCGATTCAATCAGAAATGTTTTTGGTTCCTAATGTACCTAGCACAATGAAATATGAAAACAACACCAACGAGCTCCTAGACTGATCAATCATCAAAAATGATTGACATAATATTTTTTGACCAATTTTGGGAATGAGAAAAGAATATAGTCTTTTGAACGTGAAATAAATAATCACACGGAATTTACCTATTCCTCCACCGAATATCAAGAAATCCTCGACGACAGGAAGCACCGGACCTCACGCGCGGCATATAGAGACCCCTGGGTGGGTTTTTTATATTTTATTCTAACGATATATACACGGCCTTATGCCGGAAAGCAAAAGTAACGATAAAAAAACGAAATAAAACGTACTCTGACGACCAAGTCGTATATCCGCCAACTCCACTGATGATCTCAAAGGATCTTTACAGTAAACGAAAGTTTACGTCAGCAAATAACATAATACGGAATTACTTTTAACTCGCAACGAATGTTCTAGATTGTGATGAGCTGTAACGCATAAAACAATTACTATTATCATCATATACTTAATCCTATGTTACCGGACAGGGCATCTTATTGTTTTTTAAAATTGAAAGTTTGGGAAAAGATGGCAAACTGAAGGCATAGCCCACAGTACACTATCGCGCAATAGCTACCTCGTATTGGCTATGTTAATGGCTAACGCGAACTGCTAACACTAGTTCGCAACCGTGTAACTCCCATGCGTTTAGTTACAAAAATACAACTTGAGAATTTTTTCGGATTTTCAATCCCAAAAAAGTCAACTGAGCTCGCGATTAAGTCCGGAGCTACTTAATTACTCCTGCATTAGGTATTTAGGGCGTAGCTGCCGAAATCTCCGATAGGTACCGGTCAGCAATCATAGGACCGTGTGAGATTGAGGTCGTAAGTTCCTTAAGGGTCTAGAGGCTGAGCTCTGGCGTCTCGCCCTCTACCTACCTGACCAGTGCTAAGATCAGTAAGGTACTTAAGCAAGCTCCCGTAGGCAACACAATCCCGTTCTACGCCTAGGCAGCTGTATGTATTTAGGAAACCGGCGGGGCAGCTATTACGATGAATATATTTACTTAACTTTTGCTAATAGAAATGTAAGTAGGTTACGTTCTGTGCTATGCATGCGCTGATAAATGACCATATGCATGTATGCTGCACATGTTGTACGTATGTACACATGTACATATGTGCAGCGTTCGTGTTAGATAACATATCTACTTATATGATAGGGTTATTCGCTGGAGGCACCGCAAGCTGCAAGACCGGGTAACAAAGGAAATTAAAAAAAATGAACCATAATGAGAAATGTCGTGATCGCGTGAGAATGGACGCCTACTTTTTCCTAATAAGATCGAAAACAGAAACAATAATAAAAATCATTCATAACCATTCGAGGCCGGCGATTTCCTGACTGTACTGGTTCTATTCCACACGTCGGCAGGACAGCGAAGGAAATTTGGGGGGGGGGGGCAAGATTTTTCAAAGGTAAAAAATGGCCTCAAAAATGGTGGTATGGCGAAAAAAAAAACACCATTTTCGAAGTCTCGCATCAAAACACTATTCATTGGCATCAAGATATTGCGAAAAAATCCGAAAAAAATTTCAAACATTGAATTTGGGGTGGGCGGTTATTTTGATTTCTGGGGAGGCATTTTGGTTTCTCTGGAGGGAGCTGCATAAGCCCCCCCGCTACCCCACCCCCATTTTCCCAGGTGTGGACTGTCCTAAAGCTCTCTCCACGGCTGACGCAGCTCAAAATGGCATCGTGTCTAAAAAAGGGAACGCGAAAAAGTTTGCAGATAGTTGGTTTATTTACACTTTTCACCATTTTTCTTCCGATGGAATGACAAAGTTTTGGCGGTAGCTACGTGTTCAGGGGCTCTCCCATTGGCCAAAAATATTTGGCGAGATAAAGAATGCATATGCAATTTGCAATGATTTTTTGGCCGTGAGTAACCATACTTCAAATTTTTTCCAGCGCAACGCGCCGGATGATACCTATTAATGACATTTATTTACTTTCTTGGCAACTTCCGAAGGCCATTCTCTGTTCAAGTAGGTTTCAAAACAACTTTAACAGCAGAAACAGCTATTTCTGCATAGTTTTCTTCTATTTTCAATTAAAAATTTCAAAGTTTCGCATCAAATGCTATAAATACAGGAAATCATGGCCATTGCATCATGCTTCTAGACACGATTTTTTTGTGTATTCGGCAAAGATTTTTCCCCATGTACAGAGACTTTTCGGGATCGTCTTTGTACAAGTATAAAGGTTTTTGGGAAGACAAAAATCGCGAAAAAGGTCTATAAGTAGAAGAATTCTTAGGCGCTTCGCCCCGGAATGAGTAATTGTGTGTTCGGCATATCTTTATAATGGCAGAAATTGCAGTTCAAACGCATAAATGTCAAATTTTTCGGCGCTTTACGCCGGTTTAAAACGATTCTCAGTGATTTTTGCCCTTAGAGACCCAGAAATTAGCTAAAATACACTAGCCAAAAGCTTCGAACAACTCTGTCTTTGCCACACTAAAATCGCTACTTGTAGGATATTATAGTACTCTAAAAATCTGTGTGTACAAAATGTGCAAAGACTTTCGGCGATTTCCATGGTTGTAAAAGTACAAACGGACCTTGTACAAAAACTCTGCGTTCCAGACTCCTATCCGCCTTAATTTCACTATTTCTCTGGCGCTTCGCGCCAGATTTTTATTAAAATCAAAGAAATTTAATGATTTTTTCGCACAAAATTGTCGAAAATTTTAAAATTTTTAGAAACAACATTGCGTCAAAAGTGATATTATGCAACGGTATACAATGTAAAACACCGAACAAACGTTATTTCGCCCGTTAAGAGCAAATGTTTGGACCTATTTTTGAATGTTTTTGGAAAAGTTGGGATATCGCCCTCCTCTTGATCCACCACTGTACGTGTTCATGAGGCCTTTGACCTAGAACAGCTACTGACTGACCCTGCAAACTGGCTGCTACCTCTTCGAATTGTCGATTCGTAAAAACTATAAGAAGAGTGCATAGCGTTTCCAGCTCGTTTTTTGGCACATCTCATTCAATTTACTCGATTTTTCAAATTTCTTCGATAATTTTCTCTATGTTCTTATGTTTTAGAAAGAACGTACATTGTCCGAAACGTCAAAAAACAGTCTTTTTGACGTTACCCATAATTTGTTAGCTCAAAAAAGTCACTTTTTAAAAACTTTTTTAGGCCTGACTCCTTAAATTCCCAAGCTGTACATTTATGCATGGCATTGAGCATTAATTTAAGCGATCGAATATTAGAAGCATACAAAATAAACGGCTCATTTGACCCTCCGTTTACCCTGTCCTATGCTGGAGGCATAATGAATCACTTCGTGGCATTTTTTCTGCTCTATCTTATCCATGTGTCCAAAACTTTGTCTAGCCTCGTTTTGATTCAGTTACATCGTTTTTAATGGTTTAGCTCGAAGAGGACTTCATAGAGTAGTAAGAAGATAGGCAATTTTTGGCCTATTTACAGTGATGTCATAAAAATTCAAGATGGGAAAATAAGATTCTAATAAGAAAATTTAGTGGTTTATTCCTTTCCAGCTCTTTAAATGCATCCCCTGGATGTGTTCAACGCAAGAGAAATCTACTTTTTCTCGTTTTTGCATAATTTCCAACAGGTGCCTATTATAATGCATTGTGATAGTTTTTTAATTATACCTCTTTCAAAAATAACTTTCACAGAAAATAACATACATATTCATCAAGAGCATAAAAAATTGCACTAAGTGAAAGTAATAGCTGTCAGAGAATGTTAAGAAGGCAATGATTAATATGCACTATAGTCTGTTTCACACAACTTCGGTCATAAATTTTAAAATGATCTCCGACAATAATCTGACAGATTGCGATTATAGCATTGATCTGATATATAGTTATCGTAACCCTCGGCTTACTGTCGATAAAAATTCTGACAATTTATGCACGAACTTATGTGAAACAGACTATAGGATGCACTCCGACTGCAAAAACATGATGGTAAAAAAATAAGGGTTTAGGTATTCAGGTAAGTTTCTGCGTAATTCTTTAATAGTGAAATGCAAGATTAGTCTGTTTCATTTATCCGAGAGCTTATTCAGTAAATGTTTTCGGAGGCTACAGTAAACCCTTCTTTCTTATTTACTGTAGGTCGCAAGATCTCACTGTAGCCACTTGATAAAGATGGGTTTTTAAATACCATTTTTTTGCGGCATAATTTATACTCGTCTTCCAGCAGATCAATCAACTTACAGATAAAACGCGCATTCATTGTATCCTAAGTTGACACTCTAAAACACAATAGAACAAGATAAGAAAATCTGCGAACTCCCGCATGTGGTAAAACGCTGGCTTGTCGTCGAAGCAACCCGGGTTCGATTCCAGCCGACAGCTTTTTATTTAGCGCACTTACTGTAGTATGTCCCAGCACTGATTAAATGCCTAAATTTAAGTTTATATGGACGGATTAGTGCAATGAAAATGGAAGGATCCCACCCACTTGCCCTCATTGAGCTGATCTCGCTCAATTACACTACATCATCTGTTTCGCTTACTGTAGTGCGTAAAAAAATTTACTAAAAACCTCTCGAATAAATGGAACAAAATATATATTCTGTTCCATTCCAAACGGCCCATTTTCGCTTCCCACCTTATTACTGTAACAGAAAATTTCACGCTTTAGGTGTTGCGGCAGCGTTAGATGTGCCACGTGTTAAGCAAAGCACTTTAAACATAAGCAAAAAGAGTTTAAAGCAATCGGCCGCTACAAGAGCATAATTGATGAAGCCATTTGCGCAGTGAAAAAATGATGCAGTAATAGGACATTAGCTAAAATGGACCGTTTGGAATGGAACAGGCTATAGATGTATGAGTTTATGTAGAAAATAAATCAGAGCGAGGGAAATGGAATCATGTCAGAGAATTCGCAGCAAGTTTTATGCTTCGCTCCAATGCATCACCATACGAACAAAACGTTGAAAAGAGCTTTTCATTTCAAAACCTAAGTTTCTGAGTCACGAGGCATGCGAATCACTATGAGCTGAAGCTTCCGCACCAGAAAAATCTGAAGAACATTTTGCAGACTCCCGAATCCCATTTTTGTCATATCAAAATTGAAATAAATCGAAATGCAATTCCTATTCAATTTTCCGTTTTTAACGCTAGCTAGCGCCTAATTACAAGCATCGGAAAGTATTGTTTTTGACCCGTCTATCAAATTTTCTATCTATTTTTATCTTTAAAAAAATTCGAGTATAAAGACCCCATAATTTTCACCAGGCTCACGATGCAAAAAAGAGCAGGTGTTATGAAAACGCCTTTTATAGCTGTCCATCTTTGTCTTAATCAGATATTTAAATTTTGTCATCAAATTACACAAAATCACTTGCACCAAAAATGACTGGGACAAAACGGCTGCGCCAAACGTCCTTGCACCAAAGTGGTTGCGTCAACAGGGCCCGCTAAAACGGCCGCGCCCAATCATCCTAGACCGCTTTCTTCCTGCGCTGTGTCCTAAATTCTTTGTCGATAAGGTGTTTGGGCATGTGTAGTGCCTTGTCGCACTTCTATGCCATTGCAAAATCGGTCGTTCTGAATAGCATCTCAGTTGAGAGTAGTAAACAAAATGATTTACTGTCATCTTCAATTCATTCTGATCAGTTCTTTCCAAGATTGAAGTGTTGTTATTTATTTCTCAAACTGAAGCCACAATGAGACATGCATGGGGGGTTGGAGGTCTACTAGACCCTCTAGAATGGAGAATAGGAATTTTTTGCAGAAAATGAGGCGATGTGATGGTTAAAAATGGAAGAACAGAGGCAATTTTCTTTAAAAATGCTTCAGGTTGACTAGAAACTATTTAATGATGTATTTTTAACGCTATTTTAAGCGCTTACACCAGTTTCTACAGTCAATTCGGTCGAAAAATGCTCAATTCTCGACCCCCGTAGACCGGCTGAGCTCTCTCCCCCATAGATCGGTCATGTTGTGCATCTATGACCACAACTACCTTCCGCAGGCTGCAGAATATACTTCCATTTTTGTGTTGCTTAGAAAATTCTGATTTTTAGCAGCTTCTACTGATTTTTTGCGGGCATAGGCGACTTTTTTCCTACTTCCGTCCTTTTACATCTTAAATAATCCGCAATACCAAATATATTTGTCTCTTTTTTCCATCGGAGCGTTTTTCATCGTTAGTACGTTTTGCTATCTATCGCGTCGTTTTGCATTCTTTTTTGCTGCAGCCTTCTTTAAGAATAGCACTACGCAAATTTATGACTCTTCGGCCATCGAGCCATTCTGAATTTTCCTAAATTTTTCCCCGATCTGCGCGATTTTTTTGTTGAGACTTCATTTAATAAATTTGCCGCGTTTGATCTTTGTCAAATAGATATTTAAAGAATATTCAAATTTGTGTGAACAATCTTTCGCACTAATTATAATTAAAACATGCTAAACAGTGTGGTCTTCGGGCACGAAAACAACGGATTGGAAAAATATGTTGCGCTGTTTTTATACCCCAATTCTAAATCAGAGTCCAGGTAGAAATCGCGGGATTAACTTAAAACAAACGAAAATGTAAAAATTCTATGCAGAGTAATTGGTTTTTATCGGGAAACTAATGCAGTGGCATAAATTGATTGAAATTTACATGAAAATATCTGAATGTCTCACATAATACTCCCTCCTCTAACAATAAAAGTATTGACAGGAAAACATGCTGCAGTGGCAATCTCTTCTAGGCCAGCTGAATTGGAAAAGCTAGTGTAAAGTCGACAAAATTGAGATTGCAGTATTGGTGACCAATGCCTCATATGCATAAATGTGATAAGGGGTCGGAGATCCCCTAAACAAAGCCAGTTCGACCAATTAGGCCCCGTCCGCCAAAGACTGACTTCACCCTAACTTTTGGCAAAGAACCTGCGTTACAAGCATAACTGGGCGTGGGAGGTTTGGAGGGTATGCACTCCCCAGAAACCAAAATACCCCCCCCTAATTCAATTTTTGTAATTTTTAGATGCCAATGGATAGTGCTCGATGAGAAACGTTGAAAAATGGTGTTTTTTGGACGTACCACCATTTTTAAGGTCATTTTTTGACCTTTTGAAAAAATATTGCATCCTTAGAACTTTGGTGCCGCCCACCTATGGATACAAGTCGCTTACCCCTTCCTTTCTTCAAATGGCCGAAATTAATCATATCTTACATGCATTAATGCGCTACACGCTCGACAGCCTCTGCACGATTTAATGTGTACTTATACGAATTCAATATTTTATAAACGTACAATTCTTTCGTGAGGGCGGTTAGAACGAAATAAATTGTTGCGCAAAAATAGTATCAATAAATATGTACCAATGCTTTGTTACTGGTTTCCTGAGATTAACGGTATCCGCCGGTTTATTCCACTAATTTAAGGTCACCTACCGCGTCATTAAAGACCGGTGAAGAAATGCCACTGGGCTGAAACCGCCTCTGCTCATTCGAAATACACAATTATGACGAAATTATGGTCAGCATTCCATTGTAAGGAACTCTACAATAAATCGCGGTTAATTATCCCGCATAAAATAAGCACAAATCACTGGCACTGAGATTATAAAAGAAACACGATGGACATATTGCTCAATTTCTAGCATTTCATGAGCGATTTAATCTCGCAAGAAGCCCGTTTATGGAATCCTAAGCCAAAAGGGTGCTAGTTTCATATAGATTTTGGCACTTTTCACTTTTAGGCTCGACGTTATTCAGCAGCAATGCACAGGCATTTCATGTTCTTGCGCATTCAGAACGGAACCTACGAAGAATTTTCGGACATTCATATGTTCGGCTATGACACCAGGCTCGCTTTGAGTCTATTCTTCATACCTTGGTCAGTAATTGGCATTTTTACTAATGTAATTTGCGCCGTGGTCATAATGAAAGATCACGAAATGAACAATGCGTCATATTGGTTCATCATGAATTTGTGTTGGTAAAAGCTACTAGCTCTATTACTTATGTACGAGACGCAAACATTTGTTGAAGCTTGCATATAAAAGTAACTAAATTTCTTCAGTATAGAGATGCGAGGTAATCCGTCTTTCTCTTATTTAAATTGTGTGATGAAAGGCTGAAAATGTTTTCTAAAAATGTTTATAACTCCAAGGGGAAATTTTCATCATAGCGTCTGGGATCTGTAAATCTTCAAGAAGGCAAGAAAAGATATAAAATTCAAAAATCACTTTCTGCATTTCCTAATCGAAAAATTGCAGAAAAATTAAAAGAATTGTGAGGTCCTCTGAATACTGGAGCGTCTCCATTTTTTGGCTTATTTTGGTGGTGGGATTAAGGGGCAGATTTGAGGCGACTGATAACAGTGAAATCCTGTAATGTATATCCAAGACAGGGCAGGTGCGAAATAAATTGAATTGAAAAACGCGACTAAAGAATAAACAATGAGCGGAAATTAAAAATGACCATTCTCCGGCTGTTAAATGTGGTCTGGGGGGTCTGAACTACACGTTGGCGTGGGCTTAGGGGGTATGCACCATAGGTGGGCAGCACCAAAATTCTGGGGGGGGGGGTGAAAAATTTTCAAAGGTCAAAAAATGGTCTTAAAAGTGGTTGTATGGCGAAAAAACACCATTTTTCGATGTTTCTCATCGAGCACCATTCAATGGCATCAAAAAATTGCTAGAAAAGCAAAAAAAATTTCAAAATTTGAATTTGGGGTTATTTTGATTTCAGGGGGGTATTTCAACTTCTGGGGGCTGCATACCCTCCCCTCCATACCCCCCCCCCCCACGCCCACGTGTGGTATGCACCCCCAGAAGGCCGAATACTCCTCAGAATTCAATTTTTGAAAATTCTTTCTTTTCGCAGTTTTTTGATACCAATAAATAGTGCTCGTGGTGTTTTTAACCATACCACTATTTTTATAGATCACTTTTTGACTTTTTAAAAATCTTGCAGCTCCTTCTCCCGCAAGGATTTTGGTGCTGCCCGACTATGGCGTGGACCTATCTGAGATCGGGGAGGTTCCTCGCTCAGAATCGATGGACCCCCAGAAATAAATTTTTGGTTCTATTTTTCGGCGATTTTGTCTCGTCGAGCCCTCCATAATTTGGTCCGCGTGCTCATCCTAAGCTTCTAATGCGCTTAATTCAGGTCCGACGCCACCTGCTTGACGTGCCATATGGTATACTTGCTGTACAAACATGTGTTGCCGGATCGAGATTTGAGACTGAGCGATCCGATCGACGTTCCATTCTCCTATTGGTCGGCTATGGCCACTTATCCCTCACTCATTTCGAGCAACAACGTTCTCGTGCTATTGCTGTCGATCACTCGCTTTTTAAGAGTAAAATCGGATAAACTGCACTCGAATCTCTGCTCCCGGCTGATCCGGCATCTGCTGAGTGCCGTCGCCGCATCAGCCGCCGTTTCTTCGGTCGCTACCCTGACGGCAATGGCCAAATATTCGGCGCTGATGCAGTATTACGTCTATTTGTTGGTAAATTCTACCGTAACTCTCACATCAACACTGACCTTGAACCTCTGCTCGATACATATCGTAGCAAAGACCATGCGCCGGATGATAAGGCCTGAAAACCCAGCCGGACGAGGTTCCTGCCGGCTCCTCTCTTAATCGCGTCGGCCGTTCTGCGGCCGGCTTAGAGCTTAAGTTTTTCGTCCAATGCCTCATTATTACTTTTTTGGGCGCTTTGCAGTGCTTCGTGGCGGTCGCTACCATGTTCGTCCTGGGCTTCCGCGCCGGGGCTGCTTGGTTCGCATTTTGGGACGGGTTGAATCTGCTATTTCACTCGACTCAATCGTTTGTATTACTCGCGGTCAACAATAGGATTAGAAACGGTGTGAAGAAATTATTCGCTTAGTTTCGTGTGACAGTTTTTTGCTTCCCATTTTAGCAAAAACTTTGTGTTTTTGGTGTCTTGTTACCACACCTGGGCGTTGGGGGGAGAATGCACCCCTGTGAAACCGAAATACCCCCCCCAAAACAGAATACCTCCAGGATTCAATTTTAAAATTTTTGTTGTTTTTTCGCGATTTTTTGATGCCAATAGACAGTGCCTGATGATGAACGTTGAAAAATGGTGTTATTTCGCCATACCAACATTTTGTAGACCATTTTTGACCTCAGAAAAAATCTTGCACTCCCTACCCGAAGTTTGGTAGCCGCTTACCTATGGTGACCGCCATCCTTCCATAAATCACTTCATATTGACAACCGGTCTGAGAGGTGCGCGTATGGAAGTTTGCAGGGGTTATACACATAAGTGGGCGGCACCAAAGTTCTGGGGGTAGCTGTGCAATATTTTTTCGAAGGTCAAAAAATGGCCTTAAAAATGTTGCTATGGAAAAAAACACCATTTTTCAACGTCTCTCACGAAGCACTATCTATTGACATCAAAAAATTGTTCTGGAGGGGTATTTTGGTTTCCGGGACGGTTGGGGCATACCCCCAAACCCTGCTAACGCCCAGGTATTGTTATACACCGTAAAAGCTTCCAATATTCGTTTTAAGCATTTAAATATCCTTTGTCATATGTATATATTCTATTTCTCTGCAGTAATTTGAAAGATATCTTGTAGAAAATTACGAAATGTAGACAAAAAAATTTAGCGTGATATTTTGTCCTTCTTCAGGCTCAATATTAGCAGTTGATCGTAGATGCATGGTAAGGTCGACCTGGGTGAGCTCAGCTTGTCTAAGCGGCCAAGAATAAAACTTCCCAATGACCTCAAAAACTGGAATGAGCGTCAGAATAGCGTTAAAACACGATATTAGACAGTTTCCGGTCAATTTAGAGCATTTTTGAAAGAAATAAGAAATTTTCAATTTTATTCGTTTTTGCCTTCGTTTTGCCCCACATTCCCGCGAAAATCTCTCTTTTTTCATTCTGGGCGAGGTCTAGACCCCAGACTCCCCTCACGCACGCGCATGTCTGGTTATGACATTTAAGGTCCTACTGAATACCTGAATCGTGTACCGAAAGAAGTTGAATAGACACGCTGATATGGACTAATTTCTCATCGATCGTCTCTTGAAGCCTTTTTGAGAACGTTTACTGTGCACGAGTACACACGAGCGATTGATTAATTGATTTGTTTCTTTTTACTGAACCGTCACAATCACTATTGAATGTTGGAAATTCCTAAGATTCATTTTTGCACAAAATATTTGCCATCAATTCTCTTGATTAGCACGTGCAATGCCTACGAATTTCGCTTGATTATTCATTTTGTTTGTTTATACGGCTTATGCGTGTACTTACTTTCTCTTTTTTATTTCAAGTTGTTTTTATGTTTTTTAGTTTTTTATATATCGAACCTGAGGATAATGTGCATATTTGTTTCATCCTATTTATTCAATTCCGTGAAATAAAGTCAAATAACGAATGCGCGAAGATATACGAACATTGTTAAGCGATGCTGGTGCACTGCGTACATACCTTATACAATTTAGTATGCGGACTAGAATTGACGGGACAAAAACGTTCAAAAAAACTAGCTTGACAAGAACTCCAAAAAGTAAAGCGAATCATTCCGTGTGTTTAAAATTTAATGGAATTCTTTGAGAGTTTAAGACATGAAAATCAAAGAGCAAAATTAATTCTAAAAAGATAAAGTATAAGTAAACATAATGCACATGACAGGTGTAGCGGGAAGGGTTGAACCCATAGGTGGGCAGCACCATAATTCTTAGTGGGAGTGTACATGATTTTTAAAAGGTCAAAAATGATTTTAAAAATGGTGGCATGGCAAAAAACACCATTTTGAAACGTTACTCATCGAGCACTATTCATTAGTGTGAATAAATTGCAAAAAAATTAAAAATCGAATTCTGGGGGTATTCGAACTTCTGAGGGGTGCATAATCCCCTCCGACCCCCTCACGCCCACTCGTGGCTGGACCATGTGGGTATCAATCACTTTTTTGGAGATAAGAAATTCGCAAAAAAAACTACCAGAAGTTTAATTCCGTTGAAAGGGTCTGTCGTGATTTGCAGAAAGTATTTGAAATATCCGAGCGATGTACCAATCTAAATATCCATCTATTCGCTCGCATGTGATCTGAATACATCCGTATAACCTGTTTGATCACCTAGAACTGAAGCTTCGGCGATCTTTCCAGCGATATTGCCCATCAATAATCTCCTCGTGATTTTGCTGCTGCCTCAGCGTGGATAAAAGCGAATTATGTAGCATTAGCCCAAATTTAATTGTCCAGCTTTAAAAGTACTAGTTCACGATATTTTCGGTCGACAGAACGAGTTTGGTGGGGCGAAAAATGATAAGTTTAAAGAGGCATAAAGTAGCGGACACGTTACAAGTTTTTTTTTCAATTTAGTCAAATTGGGATCCAATTTAAAGAGAATCTTAGTATGTATTTTCGCATAGTTTTGGAATTTCGTTTCAATCCTATGAAGACACACGGACCCTACGCCATTAAGTGGAATTGATATTCATGAGGGTAATTTTCATAATAACTTCACGGAGTTTTTTAAACTGTAGACAATTGAATAAGCTCTAAACAATTTTTATATCTTTTAAGTGACCTACTTTCTATTGGCAGTGAAAAGAATGTGCACAGCTGTGTTTGAAAAAACATATTTTAGTCAACTTTTCGACATATTCACGTCTGCTAAATTCTTTCTATAAGAATCCCCAAAAAACTGTCTGGAAGAATATACTACGGATCAAGGACTACTTGGTGAATTTGACCTCGTTCGTTTAAATTCAATGCGGAGTTGGTTCTGGCAGTTTAAAGTTTACCCTCTGGTGGTAAACGAAAAAACACGTTTTTACCACCTTACAATTTATCAACCGCTTTGGTTGTAAAGTGGGAAGTACAAAGTACTATGAAAATAAATTACATCTCAAGGGTTACACATCGCACGTGGACGCATGTCGTTAAACTCAATACAGAGTTGCTTCTAATAGTGAAACTTTAAACTCTGACATAGAAAATGTTTAAATTCTGGGGTATAAAACATGTCCTTGATCGTTTTTTTATCTGTCAAGTACTGCACTTATAAGTTCCAAGAAATTTTTCTTATAGAAATATAACACGACTTAAGCTTATTTATTTTTGCTTATCAGCAACCTTTTTTACACTCAATACGGATTTAGATCTAGGGGCTTAAACTTTATACTCTAACGAATAATGTAAAAACAGATTTTCTCCAAGATTTCTATGCCAATTTTGCCGCTTATGAGTTGGGATAAATTGTATAAAGTAGAGATAAAGTACCTACCTAGGCTACACGTCGCAGGAAATCGCGTCTTGAAAACGCAATATTGAGTTATTTATGGAAGAGCGTGAAGTTCGAAATTAAGGGTGTAAAATGATCGAAACAAAAGACGTTTTTTCCTATTTCGATTTGTAAATATCTCAAAATATTTTGCAGAGCAGAAGTTTACCACAGACAAACGTACTACAATTTAAAGGCTACCAACTGGCCTTGACCGAATTTCTTCATGCTCAATGGGGAGTTAGGTTCAGATTTTTAAAGTTTACAATGTGGTTGATAGTGGGAAATACGTTTTTGTCCGTTTTTTGTTCACAACGTCCACCGTTAAGAAGTCAGGATTAGTCGAATAGAACAAAAACTAGCAGGGAAAAATGCTCCGGTGGAGCAAAAAAGGTTGAATATACTTAAAAAACGCATTATTAAAGATATAATAGACGGGGACTAGGAAAAGTTACCTGGCATGCATGCATGCTAAAAAATTAGACTTTCACTTAGTAATGCAAAAATCCAAGTATATTCTGCGACCTGTGAAAATGAAGGTGTAAAACATAATTTCTGGTTGGCTTACAGAAGAGCTCAGGAAGAAACTTTGGTTTGTGTTAAACATTCGATTAGTTGCTTATCGATATCTCATTTTTTGATGATATATAGCCAATATTTAATGATATGATTAATAAATTATGTAATCCGCATCTTATTTAATATATTTTGCTTTCTACTCAAACTTTCCTTCTGTTACTATGCACTGTCGTCCTGATTTACACGTAATTATTATTGTCTTTCTAGTTGGCTTACCAGCCTAATACGTTTTAGTGCTAAATATTGTTTATGTATGCGTGTGTTTAGACCTTGTCAGAATTAGCGCCTGCTGCGTAACCTTGACGCGGTTGTGCTTAAACTTAGTAATTGGCAATATTTGTCCTTTTTACTTCAAAGTGATCAATTCCATTTGGATGATACTCTGTTCCTATGGTTCTTCTGCAGGCCGCGGAATACATCTATTCCGATTTTTGTATTGCTAAGAAAGTCTAATTTTTTAGCATGCATACATGCCTAGGCGACTTTTCGTAGTTCCCGTCTTTTATATCTTTTATAATGCATGTTTCCAAGTATGTCCGTACTTTTTTGATCCATTTGGAACCTTTTCATTGAGAAAATTTCAATAAATCAGAAAAATTCATGAAGAGCATGCTTAGACATATCAAAAGGGAAGGGTCCTCTATCCAAAGCTGATCGTTCACTCATCCTTCAAAGATCGGAAACTTTTAAGCCCCTCCCGATTTTTGGAAGTTTTGAATAAGCTTGCGTTTTTCGACCACTTCAGGTGCATTTGTGCTATTTCGGTCACAAATTGGAGGTCAATCAATCCTTCCCTTAGAAATGGCCGCAGACTCCACCCTAATTTCTGGCTATTAAATGGATGAACTCGCCGTGTTTTATCGTTTTTTTGGGGGTTCGTGTTTCCGGATGTATCCCTATGCCTATATTTGGTTAAGCAAGAAGTGTGTGCCATGTTTCCTTTGTTAATAATTTGTAAAAGAATAAAAAGGCCACTCGTTGATAGGCTCGATCACTCGACTTACCGGTTTCTAATCCGACGTTCTCACCATTAGCATAGCCGTAGCCAGGATTTTTCCTAGGGTGGCACCATCATAAGAAATTTTTGACGTCATACTTCTCGAGAAAGATTGAGAGCAATGCGAAAATGAAGATAATTTAGCGTTTCTGGTCGAGCTACATGCAGTGGTGAAAAAATGAATAAATTAAACTGTTTATGCATGTCTTTAATACAAAAGCTATTGCTTAACCTGCTTGTATGGCCATTTTTTCAGTACCCATTGCATACTCATAATGCTTTTAGATTATGCCAGATTAACTTTATTGCTCAAATCGCCTCGTTTAGGGCTAAATATAGATATAGTAACTTCTGAATTCGGCGCGAAGCGCCGAAAATTTCTTAGAATTTTGACTGAAAAAGAAGTCGAAAGGCCTTAAAGCTACTACATTTTCTTGGAATGTCTACATGTTAGAACGTTGTGCAAATGGCCATGGTTCTCATTTGCACCACAAGAATTTAATTATAAACTCTGATTTTGCTAGAAATTTGAGGTCGTTTTAAAGACTGAAATTGATAAGTCGAAAAAAAATTTAGCATATTATATAGGTCTAGGTCATATCTGAACTTCGTTGTAAGCAACAAGCATTATAGAAAAATTAAGACATCGGGCGCGATGGCTGAAAAATTCTGATCTGACTATACTGGGAAGTATGCTAAAATTTTATTTGGTAGTCATTTTAGTTGATTTGAATAATTTTTAATTTTCCTTTTCAGAAGACCCTTTTTAAAATTAAAGTTCTTTTCCATTGAGAAAGCTCGAGCTCTCTCTAACCCCTTTTGCGCGGACTGCAGCATTAATTGGGAAAAATCTATTACGGTCCTGCCTTCAGGTGGGGTCATGCCAAATGCTTTTTGCGACCTCTAATATTTATTAGCGTAGCAACGGATTATTGTCATAAAATTGTACAAAAATCATTTATAGGCGAAATGTTCAGTTCAGTAGACAGAATTAACGTTTAACAGTTTTAGGGGGGTCTGGGCGGTGTAAAACTAGTAAAAATCCCAAAATAACATGCTAAAAATTGATTCTGGGGCTATCAATATTCGGAGATCTAACAGATTCTGGGGGTACGACCATAGGTGTGGGAGCACCAAAATTCTGGGGCTGGGCGGATGCAATATTCTATAAAGATCAAAAAATAGCTTTGAAAATTGGTGGCATGGCGAATAAAAAAAACCATTTTTAGTCGTTCCTCATCGAGCACTATCCCATGGCATCAAAAATTTGCTAAAAAACAAAAAAATTTAAAAATTGAATTCTGGAGGGGAGTATTTATGTTTTATATTGGGGTTGGTTTCTGGGGGGTGCGCACCCTGTCCCCCATACCCAGTGTGGGTACGACCTCTCCCCCGAAGCCTTTCTTTAACACCCATGTGTGATTATAAATATGCCCGTACCAGGATTTCATTTCGAAGGCCATAAAGGCCATAAATTAAATTTTTTTTTAAAAAACAACTATGAATCAAGATTTATTCAGAAAATAATTTTCCGAATCACTAGAGCTGCGCACTGCTATTTTATAAACCTGGATAACTACGGTGACGCGAGAGAGATTAATACGAGACACTGCCTCTTCTACGGCTGAAGGGAGTTGGCGCGCTCAAGCGCCACCCTCCCCTCCACAGTGGAATCCGTGGCGGGCACCGGAAAATTTCGTAAAAAAATTAATCGTAAGGCTGAAATCTCAATAAATTCAACCATCTTTGTCCTGAATTCACCCAAAATTAGCCAGAATTCGTCACAAAAATTTATAATTTTTTTCTACTCTAGTATATCAGTACTTGATGTGCAGCTCTAAATATACATTACTGATGTTATAATACTTAGGCGCAAAACGTCAAAATTATGATTTTTTTCAGCTAAAACTTCACTAAAATTACTTAGTAAGCCGGAGAAGTTTATTTTAAGGTTGTCAAATGCTCGTAAATGTGGCATTAGATACTAAGGCACTCTTGGTTTAATTAAACATAAACACAAGAAAAATAATTTTGTTTTCAATAACACCGGGCCAAGTTGTTCAGAAATATCTCATTTTCTGCGTGTAATCTATAGAAAAAACATAAGATGTCAAATATGCCGACGTTGTATATGAAGGCAAAATCTAAAGTGTTTTTAAAACCGCTAGCTTGAGGCTAAATAAATGTTTGTATGTACTGATTAAGCAATTCGGCGTGAAATGTCAAAAATTTTGGTGTTTTCTGCTCAAAAAGCTAAAAAGTGAAGAAAGAGACTGTTTCTATAATAGTAAGGCTCTAAATCCACTAAAATGGCTCAGAGTGTTGGAATATTTAAGTGATTGAATCTTCTAAACTCGATTTTGGAACTTTATAGTAAAAAACAGTGATAGATGCAAGCGCCGAAACTTTTGCATGTTTTTGCTTTCTAAACTTAATTTGGGGCTCTTATAATGCGCATACCAACGTATCTGCTGCTCAAAACATTTTCCAAAACGGGGTTTTAGGCTGACTCCTCTTCAGTTCAAAATGAATAATTTTAAAGGTTTTTAAACTTTGATTCCCATAGGAACTAGAACGATTCGGTACGTAAGACTTGGCTCATTAGAAAGAGCATGAAATTTTCACAACTGTTACTGAAAAATTTTGAAACACGTTGAAGCCCTAAAGAATGATAGATGAAAACGTCAAAAAGTACAGCATATTTCCAGTACTTCGGCCTACATTGCATGAAGAATTAAATATGCTGTATTATTTCATCTTTTGAGGCAGAAATCTTTGAGACAATAAAATTCTGAAATCAGAAAAATCACCGGATAAGTGGATAAGAACCGTCGAATTTCCTATATTCGTGAAAGATCAATCTACAAAAGCCTATCAAATAAAGTGGTCCGAAAAAATGCCAAAAAATTACCCGTATTAGTATGATAGGCTCCTAATTGAATCTAAAGCATTACTAGACAATGAATTCATTTTTATGGCCATTTATAAAATTCGATAAATTACCTGAACGATTCAAATTCCAGTCATAACTCAAACTATTTACCTGCTTAAAAAAATCGGCCAAACTCGCCTCACATTCCATATGGTTCTAATTGTAATGTAGTGGGGTTTCTGCCTATTAGTACTGTAGATACTAAATGGTTCTTTTTCTTAATACGGTTTCTAGATTGTAAAGCCCTATTGATCACCAAGTTTATTAAGTAAGAAACTAATGGATATTACAACAAGAGCGCGTTAAATGACACGACTGTGTCTCGAAGAAAGTGAGAGCCGAACTAAGAGCCTCTCAAAGACACGTAGTAAAGTAATATGTACGAAGGGGCGTGAACGACGTAAGTGTTAAAAATAGTTCACGAATGTAGGAGCGTAGGGATGTACCTAGTTACATCACATATCCCCCTCCGCAAAAAAATGTATCACGCTCAATCACAGGAAGTGTAACGATCCGGTGGTCGGCGTGTCCTTGTTGACCGTCTTGGGGTTGGCTTATCTTTGAGATCCCTCGTTTCGTTGTTGTTGTCCACTTGATCTCTCGTGACGTTGGGTTCTTTGTCGTTTTTGTCATCGTGTATAACTGTATCACTTTCAGATTCTGTTATTTTCTGATTGTTTTCTGATACTTTCTGTTCTACGTTTAAAGTTGGGGTTATAAACGGGTGAACAGGTTGCTGCACTGCATTTTTGACTGTTTTCGAATCAGTTTCGTCCGATAGGTTTTCGCAAGAAACGAGTTTACGTAATCGTAGATGATCAGCGTGCTTTCGCTGAACTGACTTGTTAATTTCGATTTTATAGGATAAAGGACCCGTTTTCTGTTTAACGACTCCTGGTGTCCACGTTTTTCCTAACGTGTTATACACCCAGACTGTATCGTTCTGTTTAAAATTTCGTTCTTTCGTATTCCGATCGTGATAAAATTTCTGCTTTGCTTTCGCCTCATACATATGTATCTTTGCATCAGGCTTAAGTCGATCAAATAGCGTGCATAATTTTCGTCCGAAAAACAATTCTGCAGGCGTACGATTTGTTGATGAGTGTATCGTACATCGATACGTGAAAAGCCACGTATTTAGCTTATCCTGCATTAGCTCGATATTTCGCGTTTTTAGCACACCATAATGTCGCTTAAAAGTTTGTATAGCGCGTTCTGCCATACCATTTGTGCGACTGTGGTAAGGTGAGGAGCGCATGTGCGTCACACCATTCAGTTTGCAGAAGCTTTTGAAGTGCTCTGACGTGAATTGCGTTCCGTTGTCAGATACAATATATTTGCATATTCCGTAACGTGAGAATAGCGACTTTAGAATTCGAATTGTATTTTCAGATGATGCGTTTTTCATCATGAAAATTTCTACCCAGCGTGAGTAGGCGTCGATAATTACGAACCACATTAGTCCATTGTATGGACCTGCGAAATCGATATGAATTCGTTCCCATGGGGCGTTAGGAATATTCCATGAGTTTAGTGGCGTTTCGGGCTCGTTTTTACGATTTTCTTGGCAGAATAAGCAGTTTTCTACTAAATTTTCGATACTTCTATCGATTTTAGGCCACCAGACGGAAGAGCGAGCTAAAGAACGTGTAGCTAGTATTCCTGAGTGTCCTTCGTGTAATTTCGTTAAGACTGTTTTCTGCAAACAATTTGGTATTACTATTCTGTTCTGCCACATTATGATTCCGTCCTCAAACGATAATTCGTGTCGTTTTTCGAAATATGGCAGAATTTCTGCGTGTATTCTGCGTTTTTCAGGCCAGCCGCGTTCTAAGTAAGCTATGACTGTATTTAAAACAGGATCGTGCACTGTTTTACGTTTAAGCACAGGCTGTGTTAAAGGTAAATCGTTCATTTGCATTGCGCGTATCTGACAGATAATCTTGGCGTCACTAAGTTCGAATTCAGATGCGCTCGTATCAGCTAAAGGTAAACGTGACAGCGCGTCTGCAGCTACGTTTTCCTTGCCTGGCTTATATTCGATTGTATAATCGTAAGCGCTAAGTGTAATTGCCCAGCGTGTTAAACGCGAAGCAGCCATTTTTGGAATTTCTTTATTTTCTCCAAAAATGCGTTCTAACGGTTTGTGATCCGTTCTCAATTTAAAATTTCGTCCGTATAGGTACTGATTAAATTTATTTACCCCAAACATGATCGCTAATGCCTCTCTGTCAATCGGCGCGTATCGTTTTTCTGTCTGAGACAATGAGCGCGAAGCGGCAGCTATTGGCCTATCTGAACCGTCAGGATATTGATGCAGAAGCAGTGCACCAATTCCTTTTTCGGAAGCGTCTGTTGCTAAAACTACTGGTAATTTTTCGTCAAAATGTACCAGCACGTTTTCTGATGAAATCGCATTCTTAAGCTCGTTGAAAAGTCGTAAATCTGACTCTGTAAAATGCCATTGTTCGCCTTTTTGTAAAAAACGGTGTAAAGGCGCGCATTTTGCCTGTAAATTCGGTATAAAACGAGCATAATAGTTTAGCGAACCGAGAAACGAGCGTAGCTCTGACACATTTTTGGGAGCCGGTTGGTCCCTTAGTGCCTTTACGTTTTTGGTTACTGGGTGAATCCCAGTTTTGTCGATTCGATGACCCAAAAATTTTACTTCCGGGCATAAAAGATGCAGTTTCGATTTCTGTGTACGTAAGCCTACTTGACGTAGTTTTTCGAAAACTTTTTCAAGTTCGAAACGTGTTCTAATCGTGTTTTTCCACCCGTGCAAATGTCGTCCATAAACCACGTTACACCGTCCATGCCTTGTAGTAAAGTGTCCATGAACTGTTGGAATATGGCGGGTGCAGAGGAAATACCAAAAGGCATGCGCGTGTACTGATAGTAGCCTTTATGTGTTGCGATTATCAGATATTTACGCGATTCCGGTTTTATTTCCATCTGTAAGTAAGCATCTTTTAAATCGATCGTTGAAAATTCTGTAAAGTTCGCGAGTTTTGCGATTACTTCCTCAAACCGTGGGAGTGGGTGAGGGTTTTTCGGTATGTACCGATTAATTGTGACTTTAAAGTCACCGCATAGGCGTACTCGTCCGTCAGTTTTAGGTACATAAACGACAGGTGATGCCCATTCAATTGGCGTTACGGCAGGGTCTACTTTTTCTAGAATGCCGTCTGTAATTAAGCGTTGAATTTCTGCATCAGCGGCAGATTTTAGCGCGAAAGGAACTGGTCTAGGTTTAAAAACGATTGGTTTCGCATCTTCGTTAAGCGTAATAGATGCTTTAAAACCTGTGATGCGACCTAGTTTACTGCTCAAAACGTCTGTGTACTGCGCTACTAATTTACTTATTTCGGATTCCGTTTTGTCCGAAATTTTCGAAACGTTGTCTGTTTGAATTGTTCGTAATTGCACGTATCTGCAGTTTGGTTGCAGATTAAACGCTTTTATCCAATCACGGCCAAATAACGGTGTTGCCGTTTGTTTCGTGACTGCGACTTTCAATCTTTTCTTTTGCAGGCCTACTTTTACGTCTACAGTAGTTTCGCCTAGCATTTCGATTTCGAAATCTGGATAAGCGCTTAATTTATCTGTCGTCTCAGATAAGCGTGGTGAACCGATGTTTTCCCATGTACGTTTACCGATTATAGTTCGAACGGCTGCAGTATCATATTCCATCGTAGTTTTACGATTATTTATGATTACGTCGATTAAATAGCGCTGTTTGCTGTCTATAGTGACGCAACCAACCGAATTCGAACTTTCGTTGAATGCATCAAATCGAAAATCGGCCGGAAAATCGGACATTGTTGAATTTGTGATCGAATTTATCTTCGTTTTTGATCGTTTATCGTTTAACAGGGTGACGTTCCCTGATTTTAAGCACACTTTTTCCCAGTGACCGACTTGTTTACACGACTTACAGACGTTACTTTGCGCTGGACAGCGTTCGTAAGTTTCATGACGCTTTTTTCCACAGCGTAAACACTGTAATTTCGGATCAACTGAGATTTTTCGTGTAAATTTAGAATTTTTCGAAGATTCTGTATGTCGAGACTTACCCTTTGACTGCGTCTTCTCTGTGAACTTACGTACCTTATTGATAGACGTGCTATCTAAGGGTTCATCAGAGTTCTCGAGTGATTTTCGTTGGCGTTGAGCCAATTCGATCAGTAATGCTGTTTGTTCTATGTCTGATAATTTAGCGTTATCCTCGGGGTGGTTTCGAAAAAGCTCTTCCTGCATGGAAGGATTTCTTAAACCGAGTAAAAACTGATCGCGTAATCGTTCCTCGAGGGTATTACTGAACTTACAGCCGATTGCTAGTGAACGTAATTCACTAAGAAATTGTGAAATTGACTGCTCTGTTTTTCGCATACTCTGACCGAATTTCATACGTTCAGCTAAGTAGCTGGTCGTTGAACGAAAATAACTGTCTAGAAACGCTTTAATTTTGACATAATCGATTTCTGTTACCGATTTTGGTTCAAAATGATCTGATACGAGTCTGTATAACTCGGGGCCTACGCACTTAAGTAGCAGGTTTCTGCGTGCGTTTTTGGTCACTTCTGTTTGTCCTTCTAGATTCTGAAGGTTAAGTTCGAGCTCAAATCGTTGAATGTAATATTTCCAATTTTCGATTTGTTTATCGAATTGTGGAAATTTGAAATGACTTATACGTGCAGATAAGTCGTCTGTTGTGCTGTTCGTCACAGCTGCGTTAGAAGACGTCGGCATGTTACTTGGCGAAATGTGCTTTTTCTAAACTTCGACGCGTACCTTAGTCGGAAAAAGAAAGGACACGTATTTTACGTATACGTTTGCCTTTTGTAAGCGTGCGAGCTGTTAGCTGACGTGTTAGGTCGACGTGCACTCAAACTCGTTATTTGAGTAGTCAGACTTTAAGTCGACGTGACGATTTCGCGATGAAAATTTATCACGTAAAATTCGACCTAGATTTCGATAAATTTTCGTTTATTTATCGAGAAAAAACCGTAATTAAGCAAATTTCCGACATCGCCAAATGTAATGTAGTGGGGTTTCTGCCTATTAGTACTGTAGGTACTAAATGGTTCTTTTTCTCAATACGGTTTCTAGATTGTAAAGCCCTAATGATCACCAAGTTTATTAGGTAAGAAACTAATGGATCTTACAACAAGAGCGCGTTAAATGACACGACTGTGTCTCGAAGAAAGTGAGAGCCGAACTAAGAGCCTCTCAAAGACACGTAGTAAAGTTATATGTACGAAGGGGCGTGAACGACGTAAGTGTTAAAAATAGTTCACGAATGTAGGAGCGTAGGGATGTACCTAGTTACATCACACAAGGTTTCAATCGCCTATGTTCCCTTCTAATCCTCCTATTTGCAGGTTTAAAAAATGGTAGTAAATACGACCAACTGTTACTTCGTATTAGCCTAATACGCTTTCATGAATACGGAGTAACGCTTACTCCGGAGTAGACTAATACGCCTTCAGGAATACGGAGTAGGATTTTACTCCGTAGTAACGCTAATACTTGGTCACCCTAATACGGTATTAGCGCTAATACGCTTTTCATGAATACGGGCCTAAAAGTCTAAAAAAGAAGTAAGTTTCAAGGTTGACAAAGATAATCTTGTCAATTTGAGTATAAAAATACGCAAATCAAGCTACAATCGGATATTCAATAGAAGCGCTGGGTTTGGAACCAGAAACGTCCTACCCCTCACTATACCCTACCAAAAGTCAGACCAAAAGAGGGAAGCATAAAATTTCAACACCAAAAGTAATTTTTTTTATTGAAACTGACTTTATTGTACCTGAACTGTATGGATCTTTAAACAGGTGTATAATAATTTCTGATATTTTTCAGGAAACAAACCCTTTTGTAACCAATAAGTATGAAAATATATCTTATCATTGTGTACTCCGTAATTACATTTTTACTATAATACTCGCATTCAACGACATAAAAAACATTTTAATTTATCAGACGCTTTAATAATTATATTTCACTTAAGAAGGTGTTCTCTTTTATAAACAAGACATTTCAACCATTCTCATCTGTTTCAAAATCAGTCTTTTTCACTATTGACAGCAAAAAAATTAAGAAGTCTATAAATATGAAGAAATAACAATGTTCCAAACTAAAAAGCAAATAAAAACATTCTGAAAATTTTGCTCTTCGAAATTCAAAATATGGCAAAAATAGTGGGTGAATCAGGTGTAACAGGAGCAAATGAAATCGATTTTTTCCACATTAACCCCTACTTTCCAGAGAGTACATACAGTGCGATATTCCTGAAACATACACACAAATGACGGATGCAAATTTTCTGCTGAGAATTAGAGCAGAAAATGTCAAAGCAGATGGGTCGGCATTGAAGGCCGATGCAAGGGTAGGAAACGTTAATTTAACACTGCATGCTTTATTCAAACACATTGTCCTTAAGGCTAACAGAACAATCATAAACCAAGCAAGTGGAACTTACACTTATAAAGCGTATATAGAAACTGTCTTTACATACTCATCAGCAGCCAAGCAGGTTTTGGTGGGGGCCCCACAATTATATTATAAAGTCCTAGTGGAAAACTTTAATGGTGTTGTGAAAGATAGCAATCCAGGTTTTGATAAGAGAATGATAAAATTCGCAAAAGGAGCCGAGGCGGACATGGTGGGTCATTTACATCTTGATCTTTTACTACAAAATAATTTAATTATACCAGGTGTCCGATTTTCTCTCACCCTTTTTCCGTCTTCTACGCAATTTCATTTGCTCGTCAGGTATGGCAAATGCAGCCAAAAGATTATCATTTACTAAAATTGTCTCAAAAGTAAGACAAGTAAGCATGCAAAGTAACGCTGTATTGTCCATTGAGTGCTCACTGCAGTACAAACTGGTGGAATATTTGGTAAGACACTCACTGGTTCGCACTACACAGTTAATGACAGGCCAGACTCACTTAACAAATCATATTATTCATAACGGACAAGTTCCACGACTCATTATCGTAACAATAGTTGAAACTAGTAATTTTATAGGCCATTATGCCAAGAATCCGTTTCTTTTCAATTTAAAAAAATGCACATTTGCTCAATTAACGAGTTAATGGAAAACAATATCCTTCACTACCGTATAATATCAACAAATTCAATGATCAAACCATATCTTAAAGAATATTATAGGTATGCGCTAGCACGCTACCTATGATTGTTTAAGAATGGTCAAAAAATTATGTTACTGATTCTGACATAGGAATAACATTAGACGATTTTCAAGCAAGCAGATATCAAATATTACCTTTTGAATTAAGCTCCAAAGAAGCACCTCAATCCAATGGCATTGTCAGTTTCACCGGTCAGTGGCCGATCAATCAAATCGATAAGAACTGCACGTTGCTCTTCTACCTGTTGTTTCGACAATGTTATAAGTAAAGATAGTCAAAGAAATGTCGTTCTAGATTTTATACCGTAAAAATGTATTCAAATCAGATAAACGCTGTTTTAAGGCTTGACCGAATAGCTGCTAAATGTTTTAATTGTGCAGCATCTGTGTGACAAAAGTATAAACAAATCATTTTTAGAAGAAAAACATTTATTATTTTGAACACAATGCCTTCAACGCACACAGGACAACACTGATTGCTCTTATTTAAACCATCAAAATCCTCTAAATTGATATTTTTCGATAGTTTGGCTAAAAAACCGTCGGAATATGGTGAGTTTTTGCAAAAGGCATTACAACCACACATGGGCTTGGGGGTTTGGGAGTATACATCCCCCAGAAGTTTAAATACCCCGTTTCCAGAAATCAAAATACCCCCAGAATTCAAATTTTGAAATTTTTTTTGCTTTTCTAGCAATTTTTTGATGCCATTGGATAGTGCTTGATGAGAAACGTCAAAAAATGGTGTTATTTTTGCCATACAACCACTTTTAAGACCATTTTTTGACCTTTGAAAAATTTTTAACCCCACCAGAATTTTGGTGCTACCCACCTATGATTAAAACAGTTCTCCGAGTTCACAAAATTTCCTGGTCAATTCATTATGATCAATAAAAAACTACAGTCGGATGATGCTAGGATGTGCAGTTTATATTGCATATATTTTGCGCCCAAACTTTGCACAAAAAATCTATAAATAGCATCAGTGCTAAATTTTCGGTAATACATGATAACGATAAATTAATTCATAATTGGTTCAAAAAATTTTTCATACTATTAATGGAACAAATAGAAGATTTAACTTATCTTAGAGCTCCTGCAAATTTTGTAATTTCAGGCGCAACAGGTAGTGGCAACTGGCAAGGCGTTTTTTATTACAGTTATTAACAGAATGGCCTTTTAAGCAGAAAATGAATAAATTTGTTTACTTTTATAAGGTGTGGCAGCCGTTGTTCGAAGAATACCTCGCCAAATTTCCAAACGTTTCTTTTGTTCAAGGGTTACATCTTGACAAAATAGAAAACGAAATGGCATGCTGAAGAGTCAGATAAAGTCAACGTAGTTGTGTGCAATGATTTAGTGGACGTAGCTGTAAAAAGCGATGCATTTTCACGACTTTTCACCATGTTTGGACATCACAAAAACATAATAAATGTCTTTATAAGTCAAAACCTTTTTTTCAAGGACCGCTTTCAACTACTATAAATAGAAATACACATTATTTTGTACTTACTAAGAGTCCTCATTTGAATGTATTGGATGCACTGAATAATCAGCTATATGGAAATAGAGGACCATTGAAACAGGCATATATTAAAGCAATTCAAGAAAATCCTTATAGTTATCCACTGATAAATGTATTCTCAAATGACATTAGGAATAGGTTACATTCAAATATTTTTTCGCACAAAGCACCCATGATTGTTTGGCATAGTTTATATAATATGAAAAAAATGAAAATAATATTATGCAATAATGAAGGCCAAACAAGAAATGTCAGCGAGCGAACCTTAATTTTACTCACTGGGAACAAAAAGATAAAAAGAACTTTACGAACTTCATTGATAAAAGAAGTGCCCCTGGAATTTTTCTCTGCTTGTTTCTCAAGCCATTAGACATCTTTTGAACGGTACGTTCTGCATAGAAATTAAAGATTTTTGTGAACACTTAAATCGAGCTTGTATTTACTGGCTTTACCATCGACAAGTAAACGAGATAAACAGAAAATTCTTCAGAGTGAATCGCCACAATTTGTCTTTGAATTGTTTAAAGATCTCAAAGAAGCACTAGAAAAATGATGATAAAGAAAATGTACACAGTCCCTGCGGAATTTTTTGATTCTTTAATGTGAAAAGCTTAAATTACGGACAACCCCTTGCTTACAGCCAGGGTTAATATTGAAGCGAATAAAGACCAAATTTTAAGTAAAAGGGGTAGTAATTCTGATGAAAAAATGCTAGAATTCGCCAACGCCATGCACAAACAATCAGTTTTACGCGAACAGAATCAGCACCAAGAAGAAAAAGTAGATCCAAAAAAGGGACAGGCCGCCAAAACAAAAGGAAACTTATTTTACGTTTGGCTCAGGTAAACGAAGTGAAAAAAACTTCATCCCTGCTCGAAAGATTTTACGATTATGAACCTAATTTAAACAAAATAAAATGATTTACCTTCAATAAATCGTTGAATTGAAACCAAATTTTCCGTTGATTGGGCGAAAAATGGATGAATCGATAATATAAAATGTAAAATTTTATTTAAAAAAATTAACAACAAATATACAAAATATACAACACAAAAATATATACAAAGCACAAAAATATACAAAATACGACTATACAGGATAAATGGTTATACAATCATATACAAATTATGTACAGGTTGACCAATGATCTTGATCTTTTGGCAGCTCCTTGTGCCGCCAAAATCCTGCCCTACAGGGTGGTGTACATTGTACAGCCCGACCCTGTAGGGCAGGCCATCCCTTACCTCGTCCCAATGAATGACATAGCGCACCATTGGGACCATGAGGTTCCTCACGGCTGATAGAGTTATGTTAAAGCGTGTTCTCCCCATCACTAGGACAAAGTGTTGGGGAAAAATGTGATTTATCAGTTGACCGTCATAGATATCGAGCTTGCAGTAAATGTCAAAAATGTTTAACATGCTAGAATTAATATTTGCGTCAGCAAGTCAATGCTTTTTCACTAAAATTTCAAGAAAAGCTCTCCTCCCCTTACTGAGGCCATGCTAAACCCTTTGAAAAAACGTTTGACATTGCCAACAGGGCTGAAATCCTCCAACTGATGGTGTACTGTAGGGCTATGCTTAATAAACTTAGTTTACAGAATACTCATTAAGATAAGAAAAATACCTGAAGTTTTTTGCGGTGTCGTTTGAACCTAATTGTCCGATAAAAACGTATGATGGATAAGACAGGCAAAAATTTAGTTCCAACGCTCGTAACTGTAAGACAACCTAAAGAGTATCTCTGTGCAGAACCTTCATTAACATGAACCGCAAAGTAAGACAATGGTGCCATTGGGGCGACCGCCTTAATTTCTTAACTATGCTAAGAAAAATGTATGATGGACAATATTGCATTAATTTCGACTGATGAATAATAAAAAGAAAACCCAGATGGACCTGATTTTCAGAGGCATTCATTTTTACAGCAAGATGAACTTTGTCGACCAAGAAATTGAGCAAATAATCCAGTCACCGGAATTCCAGTCCTATAGTCCCATAACGTTAACGCTTATACCTCTTGAAAACGTTCAAGTAAAAAATTGAACGTATAAAATTTTTGTTTTTGACTATACTGACCTCTTTAAGCTACTAACAACAAATGAAAAGGTATGTCAAACTGGACCAATGCCAAATTTGAGCCTTCCAATGGCTGATGAAATAGCTGTAATTATGCAACATTTTTTCTAAAAAATACATAAAAAAGTGAAATGTTTAACAGAGAGAAATAACAAGAGTGAAGCCTGTTGTGGCTCAAGAAGTCGCAGGGTCACACGTAGACCCTAGACTGATGGGCAATTTCTGGCGCAGGGCTAAGCTAGTCCAATTGGACCACTTTCTAACACATCTGGAAAGAAATCTGTGGGCGGTCTCCTCTAGCCAGCAGCTGAGGGCCTTTTTTCCATCCGATCTAATGCTGGCAGATGCTGTGAATCAAGCATTCATCATGAGAGGCAAACGCAAACGTCAAGACACAGAATAAAGTAAATAATATAAATTAAGCTTTATTAAACCTATAAAGGAAAGATCCCTATTTCCTCGGCTACTTGAGGCAAATTGTTAGTGCGAGAATTACGAATACATAAATACATAATTATTAAAAAAATTAAAAAAAGCACAAATTGAGGCAGTGGCAATGATGGGTGTCCAGTTGAGGCGTTTCTGGATGATATGACCAGTGAAAGCCAATGCAACTATTGATTTCGGGTCAGTGGAAATAGGTTGAGTAGTGGTCTGGGTGTAAATTGGGGCCGTTGTTGTTGATAATGGAGCATTATTTGTTGAAAACCGGGTGGAAAATGGGGCAGTTGTGAAACCTAAATCAAAATGTTTATTGATTTTTCAATAAGCACCAAATAATTTTTTTTCTTACTTTCTTTGTGTGCAGGTTGTTGGGATCGCGGTGTTGAGGCCACAGCAGGTTGAGTGTAGTGTTATTAGGCTGGTAAAAAAAGATGTTGGAGGTGTAAGCATGGGATCCGAAATGTTGCACCAGGGGAGGGTGTAAACCAGGTTCGTAAAGAAATTGTTGATCATCTAAAAACAACATATTCACAGTATTTTAACATTTTTCAGGAACTGGAAAACTTTTTACTTGGCCGCCATCATCAAATGCATACCAATCAGGAGTATTTTCACATAGTAGCGATTTTTTGGGTATACTGCATGAGCAATAAACACATAAAGTGCATGAAATAGGTTGGAAATAGATTAAAATCGACAAAAGTAACAAAAATTGCATTTTTATGACATTATCTAAATGAATGAGAAGGCGTCCCCCACGTTTCCCTTTACGCATATTAAATAAGTATGTGACGTATATATCCAAATAATAACAGCAAGAACACCCAAATTTTCAGTCGATGTTTTATTTCAGAAAATTACGCCATTACGCTTACGTAATTTCAAACCATCATTATCGATACAATTAATGAATGCCCAAAAGGGTCATTTTTTGTTGTGTCAATAATAATTCCCAGTATTCACATCGATTGTAATACAGCAAAATAAAATCTTGAATTCTAAATCGATCTAAAAAGCCTAGTTGGCGTTAAGAAAAATTAATAATAAAGTTTCGCATTATGTGTGTTAAGGAATTCTGAAAAAATCATCCTACGTGTAAAGTAATGTCTAAACTCTTCCAAAAAACTTATAGTTAACTCATTTAAATACGTAAAAATTTTTGAAACTTGAGATAAGCTTGCGAACATCAAAGAATGCGTCAAAGCTACGTAGCTGAATTTCGAGCATATTCAAAATTCTACTCCAACTAGGATTGTGTAATTAAAATCTTGGAATATAAATTTATTTATATTGTATGGTAATAAACCATTGGGACAACAATTTTTTTCCATCCAAATCAGTTTGTCTCTGGCCTGTTGTTTCAGGAAAAGCTTTATTATTTGTCATACATAGTTGCTGTTCCAACTTTTGAAACCATTAATAAGTTGGGGTTGGTTTCAAAAATTCTAAGAGAACATTACTCTATAAAATTTACCAGTGAGTTTGATGAATTTGGGGTTGATTAGTCAGAGTAAGGAACGTAATTTTGTGTCTGTAATATATCCCTTAATTTTGATGACTGTAATATATTCACTAGGTAGGGGAAAAAGTGATTAGCCTGGGTTTGATTTTTTGACAAATGCTCTGTAACTGATGAAGATCCGATAGATTTAATCATGTGATTTTTGGAAATAGACCAATACCAACTATGTTTAATCAGTCAATATAAGTCTGAACAAATGGCCATACTGACTATTCGGGAAACAGGGCCCATAAGGGTTAAAATTATGACTTGAACATTAAGCGGAAGAGAAATCATGATGACCATTGATAATATTGAGTCAAATGAGCTGTTTATGAAAGAAAGAAAAACATAACTGCATACAAGTGTAACTCGTTCCAGAACAGGCTCCAGTGCCTTTTCACTAGTGGACAGTTTGTTCATATTATAGCAATTTTTCTTTATAAACAAGAATTCTTTGGTCGTTTTGTGGGGTGACTATAATCATGGAGCATATTTAAGCAAATTAACGTATAAGTATCATATAGCTATGCATGTTGAACGAAAATCATTCTTGAAATCGCTCAAGTCTCAATCTATACCCCCCAATTTTTTCATATTAACAAGGCAAAGCTTAAATATTTAATAAATCAGACTCTATTTAATAGATACTGGTTCCATCAAACATGTGGCAAGGAAAAATGAAGAATTTTAGTGTATGATTCTGGTGAAAAAATCGGCTTCAGTTATAGATATTTGTGTGACTGTACTAATATTTGTTTAATTCTCATTCACGAAGCAAATGCTTTTTGTATCATATTGTTTTACCCTTTTGTTCCGTTTTGATTGCTGTTGATAACTATTCAATAAATTTTTAGAACGTTAGTCGACAATTTACAAGCGGGAGCGATGAACATTATATCGGATTTTACTTGTCAATATATTCTCGAGAAAATGACTGGAAAAAGAAAGAATAATGACGAATCTTATGTCTTTTTATTTCATCAATTGACGGCTGAGGAGGCCTATTTCTACAGCCAACAGCTCAATATCAATCCGCTATTGGCGGAAGAAAATAATTTTGCATTAATTGCAAAGCAGATAGTTGAAACTTTCGCAATTACAATGGACTTTTATTGTCTAATAGCCTTCACAGGACCATAGGTGGGCAGCACCTAAATTCTGAAGGGGGGGGTGAAAAAATTTTCAAAGGTCAAAAAATGGTCTTAAAAGTGGTCATATGGCAAAATAAACACCATTTTTTGACGTTTCTCATTGAGCACTATCCAATAACATCAAAAAATTGCTAAAAAAGCAAAAAAAATTTTCAAAATTTGAATTCTGGGGGGTTATTTTAATTTCTGGGGGATATTCCAACTTCTAGGGGTGTTGCCCCCAAACCCCCACCACGCCCAAGTGTGGTTTCAACTATGGACGTCATTTTGGTTGGAATGTATTTTTACTTGCATGAGTCTAATATACTGCAAATCATTATATCAGAACAATATAAATCACATTTCCTACCGAACCTGTTAGAACATACTTTCCAGTTGAGAAAATATTTCCGGAAAGGTGACTCATGCTGTACTTTGAAGCAGGAAAAATTTCAGGTTCATGAAAAGATTTTGGTTTCAATTTATCATAGAGTCTGTGTAAGTTGATGGTATATCGAGCATTATCAGTAGCTACGTAATTATTTATATGATTTTTTCAATAGATCCGAATTGAGATGGCAAAGAGCTAAGATTTAGCTAAAGCATGTTTAGCCTCCTCTTCAGGCTTAGGCGTCTTGTATTCATTCATGGTTCAGTAAAGAACTTCAAAGAACTTCATAGAAGTTCGATATATAATTTTGATAGAAGTTCTGTAGAAGACTGTCAGAACTTTGAAGCAGTTCTATAGAAGTTCGATAAAGAACTTTTGAAGAAGTTCTATAGAAGTTCAATACCTTTGAACTTTTAATCAAAGTGTGACAAATCTTTAATAGAACTTTGATGTTGTGCAAATTGAAATTCGACAGATCTTTCATAGAACTTCAACAAACATACAAATTGAAGTTCTAAGAAACCAATAAATGAGGTCATATAACTTTTGTGTGAGCAAATGGCAAGGGTCATTTAAATTTTAATTCATTGGCATGCATGTGCATAGTACATGAACAAAAGGATTTCAGCCTTATAGAATTTTGGCTAACTTGCGACATCAACATAATAATTTATTTAAGGGTTTTACAGAGATACCTACATTTATTTTGTATAGTGCGTGGTCTTCACACATGGGAGTGGGGGATTAGGGGGGTATGCACCCCCCGGAAACCAAAATACGCCCCCCCTCCAGAAATCAAAATACCCCCTCCCAGAAATTCAATTTTTGAAAATTTTTTTTTCGTGTTTTTTCGCGTCGAAAAATGGTGTTTTTATCGCCATACCACCATTTTTTAAAGGCCATATTTTGACCTTCAAAAAATCTTTGCACCCCCTAACCCCAAAATTTTCTTGCTGCCCACATATGGCGGTCATGCTTTCAGCGATCAAATGCTGGGGATGCTTGATTAGCAATTCTAAACTAGTACATAGGTAATGCATCTGTCCTAAATATTTTCATAGGTACCTACATAAGTACCTACCTTGTTGTTGAATAATAACCTAAAATTGTATTGATTTTTGTAGCCCATTTCCGAGTCATGTGAAACAGACTATCATAGGTAGCGCGTTAGCGCTGCACCTATAATATACTTGGGTACCCCCAACACCTGGGCACCCCTACAGCTATAACGGGACACTTCTGGAAGGTGCAGTTTTTTTTAAAAGAAAGATAATAAAAAAATTCGCTGCCCGTGTTTTTTCGTTTTTCTTGAAACTCAAAATTGACTGTGTAAAGAAGGTGTAAAGTTTTTGTGTAACGTTATAACATAGGACAAATTTTGGGACCTTTTTACTGCGGCATGTGGACAACTGAGTATTGATGACTCGAAAGATTGAACAGAATAGGATAATAGAGGGATGAATTCTACAGATGACACTTTTTTTGTTTTTTGAAATTCGCATTATTTATCGAACGGCAGTGTAAAGAGTGCGAAAATCTGGGGGTGAAAAAGCACTTTTTGGTCCAGTTTTCAACCTTCCTATGTCCGATACTAACTCCGGTTATGAGGTTTTTAAAATGTTTTCTGACAAAAATGTAGAGCGGATCAAGGGCTACATTCTGCATATAAGCAAAGTCTTCTATGCTCTATGGTGAGTTAGATCCTGGGGTTTAAAGTTTACACTCTAGTGGATGGTGTAAAAAACGGATTTTAACTAAGATTTCTCTGCCAAATTTTTCCGCTAATGAGTCAGTGCAAATCGAAGACAGCATTAATAAAGTGCCTCACAGGGGCTAAACATCGCAGCAAACCGCATTTAAAAACGCAATATTGAGTTATTTATGGGGGTGTAAAGTTCGAAATCAGAGGTAAAAATGGGCTAAAAAACACGTTTTTTCCGAAGTTTGATTGATAAATCATGCCAAATAATTTTTGCAACAGAATTTTGGCACACAGGAATGTACTACGATTTAAAAGCTACAAATTGTACCAAACCGAATTTCTTTAAACTCAATGGGGAGTTCGGTACGGAATTTTAAAGTTTACAGTGTTCTAAATGATGGAAAATACGTTTTTGTTGCGTTTTTTGTTCGCCACTTTCTCCGTCCAGAAGTCGGGATAAGTCTAATAGAATAAAAATAAAGTGCTTTATATCGGGTGCATGTCAAAGCAAATTGTCTATACATTAATATTTAGCGAGTGTAAAGTCAAAAATTTGGAGTTTTAAATGCGTTTCTGTCTTGTTTTTTCTGCCTGCTTCTCCGGTTACGAGTCAGGGACACGTTTATCAAGTCTAGAAATGGACCAGGAATCAAATTTGATATGCCAGTCTGGCGCATATGTTTACACTCTACGGTGTTGTAAAGTAGTTTATACCAATTGTTAGTTTGCCCATAGAACATTATGTAGACTTAATTTTTTCATAAATATTAATCGCAATATCGGAACAATATCAAAATTACGAATCTGACTAAAATCTTCTTTACACTAGGTGTTTACATGAAGTTTACACTACATATATATTTATCTTCGTTTTTGAGCATTCCTTAAACCTAATTTTTTCTTGGAGCCTAGAAGTTTTCAAAGGATCAAATGTGAGACGTCACGTAGGCGCGTTTGTTTACATCCAACAGTGATGTAAAGTAGTTTACATTCATTGTTTATATGTCCTCAGACCATTGTAGAGACATAATTTTTTCATGAATGTTGATCATAATATCCGAGTAATTTTTTACACTGCATGTTAGCCTTTGTTCTAGAGCATTGCAAAAATCGAAATTTTTTCCTGAGATATAAAAATTTACAGGGAATGAAATATATACGTCAATTGGGCGCGCTTGCTTACACTCAGCAGTATTGCAAAGTGGTTTAAACCTAATGTTTATTGTCTTTAAAACATTATGGAGACTCATTTTTCCATAAATGTTGAAAGAAATATCGGAGCAATATCAAAATTACGAATCCGACTACAATATTCTTTACGCTTATGTGTTTGTGTAAAGTTTACGTTATGTGTTAACCCTAATTCGATAGACTTGCAGAGACTTTGTAACTGAAGTCAAGAAATTTTCAAGGATTCATATGTGAGACATCAATTAAGTTAGTTTGTTTACCCTCAAAAGTAATCTGAAGTGATTTAAAAATTATGTTCAAGTGTCCTTAGATCATTGAAGAGATGTAATTTTGTCTTAAATGGGTTGCTTTAAAGTTAAATCTTTCTTAGCCGTGTTTATAATATGTTTCACAAAATCTGGCACATGGAGAGCTATCGTTTAATTGATGTAAATTGCCTGCAAAAGTGGTTTAAAATGAACCAGCAATCACACTACTGTGCACAGAAGTCGACAAAGATATACAGCTTTATTGTAATCATGTACATTAATAAGCCGTAAACTGTTAGTATTCTCTACACCTAGTAGTTGTGTAAAGTTTGCACTATTCATTTGTTGTTAATATGTAGTCTATACTACAAATTTATTTTACTACCAAATCAAAGCGTTAGTGTTCCTTACATTTGATATTTGCGTGAAGTTTTTGAATTTTTGCCGAAAATCTTTGCCTTCTAATTTACCAACATCCCGCCTTTTCCATTTTCTTGAAGTTTAAAATCTTTTTATAATTCTCTCATAATTTAATGGTAGGTTTTAACTTTAAGTTTCTCTTTGGTTTACAACTCTCGCTTAGCAAGCTCATTTTTCAAAACTTTTTCATAGTGATCAGATTAGTTGCGTTTAGTTTGGAATTGGTGGACGGTCGTTATTTTATTACTCGGCTTAAATAAACCAAGTGACTATCTTTTGATTATTTTCTTCATCGCAAATTCAAACACCCAATTTTCAATTTGAAAATTGACCCAATTTTCAATTTGAAAATTGATCCAATTTTCAATTTGAAAATTGAAAATTGGGTGTTTTCAATTTCAAAAGTCACAATACATTGTGCTTGTGTATTGATTGAGTGAGGATTTGCAATGTGAATTCGTTGGTTAAATTTTTGTGCTTGATTATAAGTGAACTGCACATTAAGAAGAAATAACTTAATGCAGTTTTAATTTGAAAATGGATGGTGTCAATAAGGTTGTCTTGTTTAAAAAGGATAATGCTGATGTTAAGAACAATATTGTTTTCCGCGTTCTTGGACTGTTGTCATTATTGTGGCATGTTACTAATTTTGTTTACTGACTGATGTACTGAAATCACGCTAATTAAAAGTAGTGTACTAGCAAAGAAAAATGCTCCGATGGAACAAAAAAAGATGAATATACTTGGAATTGTGGATTATTATGGATGTAAAAGGAGGGGACTAGAAAAAATCTACCTAAAGTCGGAAAATCTGCTAAAAATCACACTTTCTCTAAGCAACGCAAAAAAATCGATGTATATTCTGCGGCCTCTAAAAAAGTGTCTTTTTTAAATAATGTTCGAAGTTTCAGATAAGAGTGTATAAACGAAATCTATCAAGGTTACTTTTTTAAATTGCTGGCACCTGATTGATAGAAAACTAAGAGGTATTGTATTTAAAGTTGTTTTGTTTTATGAGCATTATAGCAAGCAAAGCAGGAGCCGATTGATTGGTGCACACAATCGTTTCGGGCATGCTAGTGTATCTACATTACGTCTGTTTCAAGTCAACTTACGTGTTTCCTACTGTTTTTAACCAACCATGTCTTCAATTGTCTTCGATGTTTGCTATTTCATTCAATTGGCTTGGAAGACTGTTAGTTTACTTAATATCATTTCCCATAGCTACTGCATAGCTAACGTGCTGCTGTTTCAATCATTGTTATGGTTGAATATTTATTTTAATCTGTTGGCCGCAGAATATACATCGATTTTTTGCGTTGCTTAGAGAAAGTGTGATTTTTAGCAGATTTTCCGACTTTAGGTAGATTTTTCCTAGTCCCCTCCTTTTACATCCATAATAATCCACAATTCCAAGTATATTCATCTTTTTTGTTCCATCGGAGCATTTTTCTTTGCTAGTAATTAATGCATGCGCCTACATAATTTATGCTCATCTTTATTGGCGATAGCATAACCTTGCACTCATCTGGTTAACGAGCGACCCAAAGATGCTTTTCTATACGCACCTTCAAAACGATCTCGCTAGAAGAAGATCTACAACTTGACTTGTTTTTAATTGAAATCACCTACATTAAATGAGATTGAAATTTGGAAATCCAGAAAGATATTTCATTGGAAGGAATGGAATAAGGCAAAGCTTTTTTGCAAGCATTAATCGATAAAATCAAAGCTCATGCTTATGTTTAAATCGGGGTTTTTAATCTGAAATTTAATTTTATCATTTTCAACCAAACTTTACAGATATAAATAAAGCAGCACAATTGTGATTTAAATTCTAAAATTAGTTGAGCGATATTTTTTCAATTCATGACGCTGTTTCGAATGAAGGAGCCCTTTCCTTACATTTAGTCTCAGCTTAAATTTATGATCCGTCAAAAAATGTTTTGACTTCAATAAATTTTGAAATTTTGCAAAAATTTTAATTTTGGAAAATTGTTTTTGTACATATATTATCGGAAATGTAATAAGTCTAAAATTCATATTTAAATTTTAATTTTAGACGCGTAAATTTGAAAGAATATTGTTTTTAAAAGCTAACTCAAGTATTTAGTTCATTAGTGCTTATGTCTGGACTTCTGATATCAGATTTAAAATCAATTTCTAAATGTGTGGTTGGAATTATAAATTCTAGGTTGCAATCGCGTTTTAGAGCCCTTTGCATCTGATTAAAAATTCAATTTTATTTTTTTTATGTGTGGCGACCACCATAGGTGGGCGCCAGTGATCGGACCGAGGGTACTTTTTGGACCCTCGGCCTCGGCCGAGGCCGAGGCGACTTAAAATCCTTGCCTCGGCCGAGGCCGAGGCCGAGGGTAATGCCGAGGGTAAAGCTTATATACCTATACCCATAAATAGTACTCTTAGAATATTTTGTATGTACATGAGCTAGAGAATAATCGTAATATTTAACACTTTATCGAACTAAAACAAATGTTTATTGGTGTTGGCCAGAATTTTTATTTCAACCTGATGAAGCAGATAATTCATCATCGAAATCAAGATCATCTGAATCAAAGTTAGCCTCATCTATTTCGCCTTGTTGTGCTATCGCGTTATCGTCGCCGTCAGCCTTTATCAGATTCTTTAAAGTCACACTATTATAACCAACTGCTTTGAGATTGTGCTTTACAAAAAAGAGTCTTTGAACGTTTTATGGTAGCAGACGAATGCGAGAATTACTGTACTTTCTGATCCATCCAGTAGCGGGAGGGGGGCGGTATACAAACTTTTCCAAAAAAAGTCAAAAACAGGTCCAAAATTTTGCCCTCAACGCGCGAAATAGCATTTTTCGGTGTTTTACATTGTATACTTTTACATAAAATCACTTTTTATGTCATATTTTTCTTAGAATTTCAGAAATTTCGACAGTTTTGTGCAAAAAAAATCATTAAATTTCTAAGACTTTAACAAAAATCTGGCGCGAAGCGCCGAGAAATTTGCAAAATTAAGGCGGATAGACGTCTAGAAGCATGATTTACTGCTTGATTTCCTGTATTTATAGCATTTGATGCAAAACATTGAAATTTTTCTATTGAAAATAGAAGAAAACTATGCAAAAATAGCTGTTTCTGCTGTTAAAATTGTTTTGAAACCTACATGAACAGAAAAGGGCTTCCAGGGCCCGGTTTCACCACAAAGCTACGAGTTAGGAGTTACGGGTGACGGTTTCATGAGTACGGGCTACGAGTGCTACAAATTTCCGTTTAAGCAAAAACTGAGATTTACGAGCCACGGGCTACGAGTTACGAGTTCAACGAGTACTTTTTACGAGTGTTCTTTCACGAATAACGGCTGGGTGGTTTCACCAGATATTACGATCGAATGTTACGAGTGAAAAGATTCGTAAATTTTGTAATATTATCACGGATCAAAAAGAGGTTCGTAGGACTCGTAAAGAAGTGGCAGACTAGTGCGTTTAATAGTTTTCTGGTTTGTTTTTTCTCAATTTGTTTCACTTTCGTGCACACACCTAAATAATACATATACTGGCAGCACATGTAAAGGGTAAGAAGATTAGCATTAAAAAAATAATATATTTTTCGAAAAATGTTTTAGAGAAATCCCATAAAATTCGATTCTTAAGCTGCATTCTTGAGTAGTAGTAATTCGAAATTTTATTTCTTTAGCCCTTGTTAGTAATGTTCGCAGCTTTTTTATGAAAAATATTACAATCACTTAGACATTTTGCATGAATTGTGGAAATCAGACATTTTTGATTAGATTTCTGAAAATTAGAATTTCATCGCACTTCCTTCGAAAAAGAGCAGACTGCATATTTTATGAACGTATTAATGACAACTAAGAATGATTTGTTAAATTTGAAAATTGAAATAATACGCTGTGATATACTTTTAGCTTCGTAACGTCTCTGAATCTGATTTAATTGATTCCGTTTATAAATTATAATATTAATAATAATTATAATAATAATAATAATAATTATTATTATTATGATTATTATTAGTATTAGTATTATAATAATAATAATTATTATCATTATTAGTATTAGTATTATAATAATAATAATAATAATTATTATTAGTATTAGTAATATTCTTATTATTAGTATTATTTTTATTATTATTGTTATTATCGTCATTATTATTATTACTAATATTATTATTTTCGTTTTTATTTAAAGTTATAAATTTTCTGAGAAGCTTATTAATTCTTGTTGACTAAATCCCAAACATTTCTTAACACTTTCTATGTTTTTCTATCGAGCGGCATAAATTCTGCAATTAATTACATAATTATGCTGTCTAAAACAGAGACAATGACTAACAAAGAATGTCATATGCAACAGAAAAGATATACATTTTATTATGAGTACTCGTAAAAAGGTCCAAAAAGTACTCGTAAAAAATGAGTTTTTATGAGTCCTACGGAAATCCTGGTGAAACCCTCGTACGAGTAATACGAACTCTTAACCCGTTGCTCGTTACTCATAACTCGTAGTCATAATTCATAACTCGTAAAAAGATGGTGAAACCCAATTTTCCCTTAAAATGGAAGTCGTAGGACTCTTAGGAGTCGTAAACTTATGGTGTAACCGGGCTCTGTCGCCAAGAAAGTAAATAAATGTCATTAATAGGTATAAATAGGAAAAATTTGAGAAATTATGGTCACTGACGACCAAAAATCATCGCAAATTGCATATCCATTCTTTATCTCGCCAAATATTTTGGCCAATGGGGAGCGGCCGCACCCGTTAAATCCGCCCCTCTGCATGTAGCGACTGTACTTTACGATCCATGTAGCAAATAGACGCTTTTGGTTGTACAAATTATCATTGTGAAATTCAACGCGAAGCGCGAAAAGTCTTTCGCAATTATTCTTACATTTTATTTCGAAAGGGGCACTTCCCCCGATCCCCCTGTTTACGAGCCTGAGCTCTACGTTAGGGTCAAAATAGGAACTATATGCTATGCAGGAAGGTCGGTAGGATACTTAATCAGTGATACTGATATACAAAACCTCTAAAATAAAAAATAATTCATGACAATGCGGTGGAAGAATAGAAAAGCTGTGGTGAATGAATGACAGACAAATGTTCAAAAACTCCTTTTTGTAAAGCATAATCTCAAAGCAGTTGGTTATAATAGTGCGACTTTAATGAATCTGATAAACGATGACGACGACGATGATGCGAAAGCACAACAAGGCGAAATGGATGAAGCTAACTCTGATTCAGATGATCTGGATTTTGATGATGAATTATCTGCTTCATCAGATTAAAATCAGAATTCTGGCTAACAACAATAAACATATAAACATTTATTTTAGTTAGATAAAGTGTTTAATATTACGATTATTTTCTCTGAACTGTACTTTCTGATCCATGTAGCGAGCACAAGAAATAAAACTTAGTCATCATATAAAATGAATATCAATTCACACTTTGCTGTATATAACTTGGGTGTAAGTGGGTATGCGCCTAAAACCATAAGAAAAGCCAATAGGTAAGATACAGCCTGTGTACTGCAGATGCATTCTAAATAGTTAATATCTAATGGATATATTAAACTTATTCAAATTTGATTTTAACCCTCGGCGCCTCGGCACTTCTCAGCTTTGCCCTCGGCGCCGAGGCCCAGGCTCCAAAAAACGCCGAGGCTTGCCGAGGCCGAGGCCTTGGTCCGATCACTGGTGGGCGCCACCAAAGTTCTGGGGGAATGGATTGCATGATTTTTTCAAAGGTCAAAAAATGGCCTTAAAAATGGTGGAAAAAAACAATTTTTCAACGTTTCTCATTGAGTACTATCCATTAGCATCAAAAACTTGTGAAAAAGACAAAAAAAAATTTCAAAAATTGTCACAGGAGGCGAGTTGTTTTGTTTATTTGTATACCTTCAATTTCTGAATTAATAAGTACGTTGTAAAGTGCATCTTTTAACAAGTAATAGTGTGCTTTTGCCTATGATAGCTATGTTAACGCAGTTCATGCTCTGCAGTAAATATTTATTCTATAATAGCTATAATCAAAGATTGTAAAATTCAAAATATTTACACAAGAATGATCTTGACCTCTATGAATCTTGTTTGCAAAGTTTACTTGAAACATACTTACATGCTTAAGAACCCGCATAAACTGGATAAATCTGGAATTAAGAGTTAGCTAAAACCAATTGATATTTACCCATTGACCTAGATTACGTTTACTTAACCCAAGAACAATCTTACCTAGAACCCTGAAAATATTTACTCAATGACCCCAATATCTTTGAAGTTATGCGCCAATACATGAAGCATGAATATGAAAGCTGAGGTAAACAAATGAGTCATACGGGGCAATAACATTATGCTCACGGAGTACGTTAGCTATGGGTAAAACATGCCTCAAAAACATTAGCACCATATGTTAAGAAAGAAAGAGGTCAAGAGAGATAAGGAGTTGGGCCGCCCCCGACAGAATGAATAAAATGACCAGGAGATCAGAGAATGATGTTCAGTTCTGGCTTTGTATTCGCTAGCTTAGGCCAATTAGATTCTGTTTGACCTCATTGCGACGTGTAATAGCCTTTTGTCCATTAACGGTGAGTTAGCTTTTTGCTCTGATTTTTAAATCTGCACTTATATTCTCTTATTTTCCATTCACCGCTATTGTATGCTTATTCTTATAACCGGCTAATTTGCTTAAGTATTATAATCTGGCATTTATCTAATTTTTATTCCAAATAAAACTGAAAATTATAGCTGTTTCTCTTTGCACACATTTATACATACGTACGCGGTGTAACAAACGTGGCAAGACAGTTGCAGGACAGATCTGGGACGGAAACAATTCGACGCCTACGATAATAAGAGTCGACATTTGTCACAACATGACTTGCTTGCTTATCTTTATTCTTATTCTTGAAAACTGGTTTTGCATGCTCAGAAATTTTATTTTACGCATATTTATTAGATCAATTTGCTTTTCCTTTTATTAAAAAAATATGGCACAGCATTGTTCCTTCAAAAGTTTTCCATATTTTACCTTTCAGGCGCCATTTAACTTTTTCTAATAATTGAATGGTGTTTTCTGGTAATTATTCTTTCTTTTCGAAAAAAATTTTTGCCGGAGAATCATTTGTTTCAGTGTTAATAAGTTGTAAATAGAAATCCCTCTAAGGTAGCAGGAAATACAAATAAGTAACACTTAGAAGTCGTAGATAAAATCCTGTTATAAACAGTGTGAAAATACGACTAGTGAGACACTGGAAAATTGTATGTAATAAGCGACAAAAAAGGTAAAAAAACTACGTAAGCCAGTATTAGGGGCCCCAATTTTGCTAAGTAATGGTGTACAACGTTCCTTGGCAATTTTTTCCCTACAGTTAACGGTTGTTAGTGGGAAGAGTCTGTAGGCCACCCACTTTAAAGTTAAATCGGTAAAGCAAATTTAGAACACCAAATTTTAAGTTTTGCAAAATTGATTTGGACGACAAAAATAAAATTTCTGGGGAAAATACTTCCACCAAAAAATCAGAGGAAGTCACACTATTTGAAGAGCAACTAGAGAAAATTGAAGAATCATTAACAGAGCAACAAAAGCTGCTCGATTCTATTTTTGAAAGATCTTCTTTTTCCCCAGTGGTTCTTTTGTATCCAGCACTCCCTTAAGTAAATCACAATAACACAGTACACAGGTGCCAGTTAAGAGTGATAGCCCAAGTACTTCCACATTTATTAAAAGTCCAAAGTTTTCTCAAAAGATTTAGATTGTTTCAAAGATTTTGGATTTCTAAAATCTACTAAACCGCTAAGTCGTAAAATGGCTAAAGATCCTGAAGAATTAGAAACGATGCTTAGGAGAGCATTTGAAGGTTTTGGGCAGCCCCTTCTTCAAGAAATGCAAGGATTAAGAGATTCTATGCATACTAATGAAAATGCGGATTCTTTACTGCGTCCTGGTACTATGTTCAATACTCGGCCGCCTAAACATTTCTCAGGGAGTTCTGGTGAAAATTTTAGCAAATGGTACGAAAAATTTAACAAATATATGACTCTGCAAGGTGTTTTGAATGTCATTGCAATTAAGATTGCACTTTTGGAGTAAAATCTTACAGGACCAGCCCTTGCCACTCTTAATAGCGCTCAAAAAACGATAAGAGAAGCATCTTTTGATGATTTAGTTTGACCATTTAAGAAGTATCTATTGTGAAGATAAGGATTCGGACATTTTTCAACGAATAATCTATGATGCGAAACAGAGGAGAACTGAAACCGTTCTGGAATTCTCGGAACGTTTAAAAAGCTAGCTAGATCCGCCTATCCCCAATTAAATACACAGAATCAAGAAGCTATAATAAAACCCATCTTAGTAAGAGGACTAATCCCAGAAATTTATGAAGCAATCAAATATCATGACTTTCCGACTTTTTCTGCATCATTAAGAAAGCTTCTTTCGCAGAGAGACAAATCTTTAGAGAGAATATAGCAGATTATCCTACGTCTTCTTCAAATATTCCTAGCGTACCTTATAATTCATCTATTCAGCCTGATCTCGGTAAAACAATGGACAGGAGTTAAAAGAAATAAAAAATTTGGTCACGGAGGCGCTAGGGTCAGCGGCGCAGATGTGAAATATGCGGCAGATGAAATCATGAAATGCGCAATTGCTGCTTTAGAAACCCTGGAGTTTCTTTGGCCACTAATTCTTCGGCTTGCCATAGCTGTGGCCATATTGATCATTTTGCCTACAATCGCCCGTGCCAATGCTTAAGTAACTTGACACATAATGGATATCCCGATTATGAAAATTATTTAAATAGAAATAAATATGGAGGTAATTTTCAAAATAAAGAGATTATAATGCTAATTATGCAGATATTATTGAAATAAATCAACGAGCACGTACAAATAGCATGGAATGTAATAGTAATGTTAGAATGCGTTTTGCAGACAATAGGAGTCCAACACCTGAAAGGGAGCGACCTAATACTCCTCTGAATGGAAGGAAAAATGTACGTTTTCATGCAAATTCTAATGAATTTAAAGCAGATTCAAATGTACTTATTACAGAAACTGATGGAAATTCGGAAAAACCTATTGAAAATTTACATTTTCTCGACATTGATGATGAGGCACTTCTCCCAAAAATGAATGTAGAAGGTTACGTGAACACTGTATTTTTTCCTACATTCTCAGAGAGTCAAGAAAACGGAAATGAGCTCTTTCAACCAAGACCGGATGGATTTATTCTGGGGTGTTTTGGCCCATTTTCCACCCAATTTGATAATAACAAAAGAAATTAACAACAGAGAGATCAACCTAAACAACACCTCACCGCCAGATCATGCAGGATCACCCGAAATTGAGAGTGATACACCTTTTGCGGCTTGGGAATATATGAATTCACGTTACGTAAACACGGACAAAATTTCATCTTTGAGCAATACTGAATTAGACGAAATTCTCGAAATTCTGCAGGATGAATGTGATGACCCGCCTCATTCTGTCATTGCTTTTGTACCTAGTGGAAACATCATGGAATTTATCTACCATGTCCTTCATGCCATTATTCCACTAATTATGGAAAATCATCCAAATGTTAATGAGCCAAATAATTTGAGTTCACCGGATAATAATGTTCTGGCACAAAATAATTTGAATTCAATGGAAATCAATGTTCCAGGGCCTTTCAATCCGATTTACTCATCACCGGCTTCACCAATCCCCAAATTTGAGCCGCACTGCACATGCCTATTCTGCCTACTTCATAACACACGTCGCACTCACTCTGCCATACCATGGATTGGGCCCTCACGTGGCAAAAAGCGTCCAAAGGAAGAAGATGACAATGATGACAAAATGGAGGTTAAGGCAAAGACAAAGATGGGATTGTGAGCCCTGAGGTATGAAAATTACACATTTCCTGGCCATTTTGCACATTATAATAATTTTTTTCAACTTGAAAATTAAGGGGAAAATTTATCAAGCTGTATTAGAAATATATATTATATTACTGTGTAAATTGTCATGTGTATTTATCAATTGCTCATGTACTCGTATCTCTGTTATCACCTCCACTAAACTGAATGTCCTAATCATGGGAAAAGTAGCTTATATTGTTATTTTGGGGAGCGCTGTACACAGAATAGTTATTCAAAAAACAATATCAGGAGTTTACGTTATCCAAAAACATAAAACTAAGAAAAATGTCAAAATTCTATTCAAATTGATTGAACATAGCGGAAGTAAAGTAAAGCGGTTATATTATATTAACTTATGCATGCTCGTGCATTATCTTTTAAAATGTAAACTAATTGCAAATCATAAATTGATAATGACATTAAAGTATGCAATTACAGAATGCTATTTAGTTGACTGTGTAAAAACAACTTTTGGAAGTTTGAATGATTTTATTAAATTGCTAATTGTCATGAGTTCTGATGACAAGAAACCTAGGATCTCTCATTCAAATGAGAGGCCCATAAATTCTGAGTTGACATTGTCTTTGAAGGCTAAATGTTATATGAGAATGATTTTACAAGAGCAGTCCGATGATGACACAGCCTGAAACTGATGACAGGAAAGCAGATAAGGAAGTGGCGTATGAATTGAAACATGCCAATATTTATCCACTCAATGATTACATGTTGAATCTCTTGAAATTTGCATGCAATAGACGAGTAGTTGTTAGCTCAAATTATTTAATCGTGATTTTATGGTTATTATGCATTTTATTGTACACTAATACACATGAATTTCAAATCTGTGGATCTAGCACAAGTGGGCACCCGTAAATTTGCCACAAGTCGTAAAGTGTCACCTTCCAGAAGGACCCCTCATTAAGCCGGATAAAGGAAATATAACTATTTATGTTCCTTGGTCGATGCCAAAAAGCACAAATGCTACTAGATGTTTTATCGTGACTCATACTATATGTACATTTACTGAATTTTCTGGATCCAAGGGTATAATGGCGGAAAGAAAGACAATAGCGTCCATAGCTTTTGAAACATGTAAAAATGCTTATCAAACTAAAACTTATCTCAATACAGAATTGAAAATAGATGAAAACGGATTTTGGTCCACTAATCATTTCTTAAATGTCCATTTCAGTTGGTGTTAGAGTAAAGTGTGTACTCACAGTTTCTAACTTTTTAATTGAAGAGGGCTCAGTAGGCACTTGGGATGGCGACACAATAATGTCGGACCTAGGTGATCTGAGCGCATGTTGACCTATATACGGAAATTGCAAAATGCATGATCCTACAGTAATGTGGGATGGGGATCAGTTTAGAGATGTGTGTCTGTATGTACTCAAACTAACTTATGTAGCACAAATTAGCTTACCTTATTTTGTAATAGAAGAACTACAGTCTGCATTTGCTGTACGTAGGCATTATGCAAAGTGTCATGACATTGAACGCACATTTAGCACTGAACAAGGAATTTTAGTGCAAATTCATACATCTACTTTAGTAAATAACACATTTACAGTGTACAATAAAAGAAATGGTTCAGTTTTCTATGATCCATTCAATTTAAAGCTGAATTACTTAGAATTTAGGATCCTAAGGATTGAAGCCTCAGCATTTTGTAGAATCTGGTTTGAATTATATGGAAATTTACAAAGACATGTTGATACCATCTGGCAGCTAATGTACTTAGACCCTACAATAGGAGACACGAGCATTTTTCTTAAGGACAGATAACAGCTTAGTTTTCAGGTGATGCCTTAATGGTAAGGGCATGTAAAAAAGTTAATGTTACCACAATCTTTACAAAGTTTAAAGTTAACAATACTTGTTTTAAATATCTTCCTGTAGAATATCAAGGCAGCATATGGTTTTCACTGCCTGGAAGCAATGATCTTGTTCATTTTTCTGAGACAATTAATTGCATGCACAAGAAAATAGAAATATTGCGACTGAAAGATAATTGGATTACTAACTTTGGATTAATAAACCTATCTAATGTCCCAATAGAATTAAACTGGGAACAAAATATTTCCGTTTTCAATTTAACACCCCAGCAGTCTTTTACGATTGCTTAGCATCACGTGAACCTACCTTTGGTCTCTTTCGGAATTATTTGTACAAAACAGAAAATCTAGAGAGGACACTTAATCATTTAGTAGGCTACACCTCAGAGATGTCCTTACAACCAGGGATGGTCTATGAATTTTTAGCTGGAGCCGGAAAAGGAATAAAAAATACACTACTAAGTGCTGGCAACGCCTTAGAGCACGTGATAGTAGGCACTCAAACAAGTTTCACATCTAATTTTTCAGCAATTCTAAAAGGTCCTATCCAATTACTAGTGAACTTACTATTAATTGTGACAGTATTTCTAATAATTGGTTATTTCGGCTCTCTGTATTTAAACAGACAGAGAAACACAAGCAACTCAATTCTTCCAACAGCTTATGTTGCACCAAATCCAAACCCCGAACCATTGTGTCAGACTCTGTGGAGATTACTAAAACTAAATAATTCTAGAATAAAAACAAAACAGAAAACTGCACCTATAGCTAATCGAAATAAAGACTGAAGAAATTCAAGAATCTGCAATGATGATATTGACAATAAATTTAAGTAATTTAAGAACACCTCATGTGAAAGTGAATGTATATAATAGCAAAAATCTAAAAGCACTTATCGATACAGGAGCAGTATTTTTGCTTTGGACGAACGAAATAGCTAAAACAATCCCAAATCAAAAAATTTACAAAACTAATATTAAACCTTTAGCAGCAAATGGTGGAATAATACCTGTAATCGGATCAACTCTAATTAATGCAAAATTAGGCAATGCAGATGAAGCGATACTAGCATATGTGCAACCTAACTGCTCTGCAGAATTGATATTGGGAACAAATTTATAGCCAGGTTCCCCAATGTTAATTTTAATTAGAAAAACTCAACTATAAGTTTTTGCGATACTGTAATATTGTGTGATGGCATGCAGTATAATCCTCCTGAACAACGAAGCACTATAATACTAGCTAACAAAGAAATAATTCCCGCATGTTCCATTAACATTATTTATGGTAAGGTCCTGCTTCTGTATCCAGAGAATCAAATGGTAATTTTTACGCCAAAAGTGATTTATTGTGATAATCAATTACAAACAGCTCATGCTATATGCATGACACATATTGGTTTAATATCAATCCAGATTATGAATCCAAGAAATTATAATATAAAAATATATGCCAATACACACATTGGAACCATACAAACATAAACTGAAGAAGCCTCATCCGCTTTAAGCACAAAGATACTTGCCATCTCTTATGCAAAAACCCTGATTGAAAAGAATGCTGATATATTGTCACATTTGTTTTCAGAGGAACGTCTAAAAATAATAGACATTTTACTAAAGTATCCAACCTGTACGCTTTTGATAGAAAAGATTCGGGGAAAACTAACTTAATTGAACACTCTATCGATACTGGTGACAATAGTCTAATATGGAAACACCCTTTCCAAACTGCCCCAAAAGAAAAAGAGATAATAACTAATGAAGTGAAACTACTTGAAAATAAATGGATAATTCGGTCGAGCTGTTCACCATGGTCTACAAATATTGTCCTGGTCAGAAAAAAAGATGGGAAACATAGAATGCGCATCGATTTTAGAAGTTTAAATGAAATCACAAAGAAAAATGTATATCCATTACCACGCATAGATGACATTCTAGATATGTTAAATGGAATGAGCTACTTCACAACCTTAGAACAGGCAAACGCCTACTATTCAATACCCCTAAAAGAGACAGATAAAGAAAAAACAGCATTTGTAACTCCGACAGGTTTATATGAATTTAACTATCTTCCATTTGGGCTATGTAACGCCCCTGCATCATTTTCTCGTTTAATGGATATCATTTTATCAGGGCTGCAATGGAATACCTGCCTAGTCTATCTAGACAACATATTAATCTATGGTACAGATGATAAAGAGCTGCTAGACAGATTAGATCAGATACTAGATTGTCTAAGCAAAGCAAACATGACACTACGTCTATCGAAATGTAAATTTTCATACAAAGAAACTAGTTATCTCGGATACAAAATATCTGGGAAGGCATTCTCCCAGATAATACAAAAATAGATGCGATACAGAATATTCCTAGACCAACAAACGCAAAGGAAATTAAGTCTTTTCTCGGATTGATATACTACAGAAAATTTATTGCAAATTGTTCACAAATAGCTGAACCATTGAATAAGCTACTAAGAAAAGAAAATGAATTTTCATGGAATGTTGAACAAGAAAGCGCGTTTAGGGTTTTAAAAGAAAAATTAATGCATCCTCCAATCCTTATGCATCCTGACTTTAAAAGACATTCATCCTTCAAACTTAAGCATGCTACAATGGTATTGGCGCAGTTTTATCCCAAATCCAAGACAATGGTTCTGAATATCCAGTGGCTTACGCAAGTAGAACTCAAAAAATGCCGAGAAAAATTATCCAGTCACAGAACTAGAAAGATTAGCTGTAGTTGAATATATTTAGTATTTTTGCTCTTACCTATATCAGCAAGATGTTGTAATAGAAACAGACCATACAGCCGTCAAAGGTGTTTTGGAAAAGCCTAATCCTTCCTCGCAAATAACACAATGGGGCTAAGCCTCAGCCAGGACAAAAATTACAATTAAACCAAGGAAAGGAAGCAAAAATCAAAATGCAGATGTACTTTCTCGCCTGCCAAATGAGAACAGACTATCTTATCTTTGGCAGTATATTGGCAAATTACAGCAAGAAGATATCAAACTAAAGAGTTGTTTCACAACAAATGGAACTGATAAAGAATATGTATTAGAGCATAATACACTTTATAAAATGACAGAAAATAGGGAAAAAGATTGTAATTCCTCAGAAATTAAGAAATTTGCTTATTTACACTCACCATGATGACAAATTCGCCGAACATTCTGGTACCAAGAAAACGTTTTCAATTAATGTCAAAGAAATATTTTTGGAAGACTATGCACAAAGATATAGCTGACTATTGCAAAACATGTTACAAATGCCAGAATAAAAAATCAGCACAAAAGAAAATCATACAAGTCTTAAACCTATTACCTCAAATGGACCATTTGAACAAGTCACAGTAGATTGTATGGGCCCATTAAATCTTACAGAATCTGGGAACAAATATATAGTTGTTTTCATAGACTATTTCACAAAACACATCGAAGCTTTTGCCACTCCAGACATAACCTGGACAGACTATAGCAAAGATTTTTGTAAAACACAAATAGTTTGTTGCCATGGCGCCCCTCAAATATTGCAATCAGTCAGAGGTAGCGACTTCACATCACTTCTTATGACGGAAATAACGCAAATCTTTAGGACCAAAAAGATTCATACAACAGTGTATCACCCAATGGCAAACAGTGAGGTAGAAAGAGCCAACAAAACCTTAGCCACTCGAATCCGAATCTATCTGGATTTAGGCTTACTTGATTGGGATGAGCATCTCCTGTACGCTGTATTTGCTACAAACACTCATAATAATGAGACAATAGGATACAGTCCATTTTCATTAATGTACGGAAGACTTCCTTAACTACCAATTGACACAATACTAAACTATAATTGACCATTTTATCTCATAGACGCCAAGTCATATGACATTGAAGTTAAAAAACACTTTTCTGAATCATTAAACATCATACAACAACAAATAGAAGCTTCTCAACAGCGATGCAAAAGTTTGTATGAGAGCAAAGCTAGAGATACTGGTTATGAGATAGGCAATTTGATATTGTTAGAAAATAAAACGTACCAACGAGGAATTCCACAAAAAATTTCTTCCAAAATTTATAGGCCCATTTTGCATCACAAAAATTAGATACCCAAATACACAAATCCAGCTCAACAATGGAAAGACCACAACAGTCCACATCAATCGTACAAAAAATACTTTTCACACAAACATCAGGAAGGCCAAAAGAACACATCGATTGAAGAACTAACCAGCAACTCAAAAGACCCGACAAAAGACCCAATGGACAGCAGTGCAAAGCCCTCAACTCGCCACAACTACAAATTGTGCAGTTTGAATGCGAGGAAGTCAAACAAGGACGTTTGATTTTCTTAGAGAGAGCGTGTCACACGAGGCGAGTTGTTTTGTTTATTTGTATACCTTTGTTTTCTGAATTAATAAGTACGTTGTAAAGTGCATCTTTTAACAAGTAATAGTTAGCTTTTGCCTATCATAGCTATGTTAACGCAGTTCATGCTCTGCGGTAAATATTTATTCTATAATACCTATAATCGGAAGATTGTAAACTTCAAAATATTTACACAAGAATGATCTTGACCTCAATGATATCTTGTTTGCGAAGTTTACTTGAAACATACTTACATGCTTAAGAACCTACATAAACTGGATAAATCTGGAATTAAGAGTTAGCTAAAACCAATTGATATTTACCCATTGACCTAGATTAAGTTTACTTAACCCAAGAACAATCTTAGCTAAAACCCTGAAAATATTTATTCAATGACCCCAATATCTTTGAAGTTATGCGCCAATACATGAAGCATGATTATGAAAGCTGAGGTAAACAAATGAGTCATACGGAGCAATAACATTATGCTCATGGAGTACGTTAGCTATGGGTAAAACATGCTTCAAAAACATTAGCATCGTATGTTAAGAAAGAAAGAGGTCAAGAGAGATAAGGAGTCGGACCGCCCCTGACAGAATGAATAAAATGACCAGGAGATCAGAAAATGATGTTCAGTTCTGGCTTTGTATTTGCTAGCTTAGGCCAATTAGATTCTGTTTGACCTCGTCGCGACGTGTAATAGCCTTTTGTCCATTAACAGTGAGTTAACTTTTTGCTCTGATTTTCGAATCTGCACTTATATTCTCTTATTTTCCGTTCACCGCTATTGTATGCTAATTCTTATAACTGGCTAATTTGCTTAACTATTATAATCTGGCATTTATCTATTTTTTATTCCAAATAAAACTGAAAATTATAGCTGTTTCTCTGCACACACATTTATACATATGTACGCGGTGAAACAAGTTGAATTAGGGGGAGGTATTTTACTTTCTGGACGGGTATTTTGGTTTCTTAGGGGGTCCCCCAAACCCATCTCCACGCCCAGGTATGGGTGGCACCAAATTCTGGGGCGTGCAAGATTCTTTTCAAAGGTCAAAAAATCTAGGGGTTGCACAGGTATGGCAAAATAAACACCATTTTTCAACGTTTTTCATCAAGCACTATCCGTTGGCATCACAAAATAGCAAAAAAAAACAAAAAATTTAAAAAATTGAATTTTAAAGGTATTTTGATTTCTGGGGGAGTACATACCCCCTTCCCCACCCCCCACACCCAGGTATAGTGTTGTGGCAAAAAAACACATTTCTCATAAAGCACTATCCATTGGACACAAAAAATTGCAGAAAAAAACAAAAAAATTTCAAAAATTGAATTTGGGGGGGGTATTTTGGTTTGTATTTTGGTTTACCCCCAAAACCCCCACACCCAGGTATGTCGACATCTTGTTCGCTAGTATTACACTATATAGCAAAGCATGAATGTGCGCTTGACTTGATTTATGAGTTGAATCAAACAATGGCGAGTAGAAAGGACTCATATCATGACAAGGGTCATTGGATATGTAATTCGTGGCATGTAGGCAATACTTATTTAATACAAGATGCTATACTGATCGTCAAACAGATAGAACACACAGTCTGTCCAACTTGCGCGCAGGTTAATATTTTCATATGAAAGGCTAGAAGCGATATTTTCTAGGAACCCAACCTAACAAATGGGAATTTGTCTTCGTAGTCAAGCCAATTAGCCGATGTTCTCATTCATTTAATGCATCCATGTTGACGATAATGTGTTTAATTGAACAATTTTTACTAATTGATAAGACTCCGAGCAAACCATTGAAGGTTCAAAACAAATGTTAAAACAGTGAAAATGGTTTGTTAATTGAATTTGATTGTACAAAAATTAACATAATTATTCTGTAGACATATGTATTCTAAAGTTGTTTTTAAACTAAGGACATTTGTCAAAAAACCAAAAATCATGCACCCACACATGTACATATATTGAAAAATTTTCAGCCTACACTTTCTTGAGTGCTGACTTCCTTTCATTTAAATTTAATTCGCTTAGTTCACCAGACGAATGAAATAAAAATTCGATTTTTCCATCTTGATTTTGATTATTCTCGCATATTGTATACCCATCCTTTTTCTAATTCAGTCATTTAATTAAAATTGGCTACCTGAATAAAGTTTCCTAATTTCATTCTGGAATTACGTTTTGTAGGCTATACCTTTTGGCCCTGCCACCATACTTTGTTATGAGGAAGAAAAACAGATTTTTTCTCCACTCAGGATGAAACAATTTATGCCTTATTATGGGCCTGCCTGCATGGAGTGCGTACATGTATGTATACATCTGTATGCACTCCAGCATGGAGTGCATACATATACTCGTACATATGTATGTATGTATGTAGGTTTGTGATGTTGACCTTGTCCTCAAATACGTGGACTACAGTAGGATAGATTTCTGTCATCACAGCCAACTCTGATTCCATTATTAAGCACTAACGACTTTGAGCACTGGGAATGATGTGCTGCTTTATTGTTGTATGCATACTGTAATGTGTTGAATTACATATTCTTCATGTGCAAAAAAAGCTGTGCTCATTAATTATCTATACAGCTCATGTCAGCTTTGTAGACTATGTACCTAGGTACCTAGTCTGTTTCACTAACTTTGTGCATAAATTCTAATAATTTTAATCGACACTGAGTTGAGGGTCACAATAATTATATATCAAATCAGATCAATGCTATAATTGCAATCTGCCAGCTTATTGCCAAGAATAGTTTTAAAATTTATGACCAAGCTTGCGTAAGATTAACTATACCTACACAGTCATTTTCATCTTCATTTAGAAAATAACTATTTTAAAAGGCATTTAAAATTAAAATTTCAATACAAATTTCAAAGTTGTTACATTTTTTTAAATATAATATACCTACCGTGTAAAAACAATTTTTAAAATTAAAATTGTTGTAAAATTTTAAAATTGAAGTTAACAAAGTCAAATTATTTTTTGAGGGATCCATTAAATTAAGCTAAGACTAAATATCAGAAAAGAGCTCCTCCATTCGAAACAGCTTTATAAATTGAAAAATAACGCTTAACTAATTTAAGAATTTAAATCGCAATTGTGCTGCTTTATTGATACCTGTAAAGTTTGGTTGAAAATTACATATTAAATTTCAGATTAAAAAACCTCAATTTAAACATAAGAGTGAGTATTGATGTTATCAATTTATGCTTGAAAAAAAGCTTTGCCTTATTCCATTTCTTGCAAATAAATATCTTTCTGGATTTCCGAATTTCAATTTTATTAAATGCTGGTAATTTCATTTAAAAACAAGTCAAGTTGTAGATCTATTTCTAGTGAGAGAGAACGTTTTGAAGGTGTGCATAGAAAAACATCTTTGGGTCGCTAAACAGATGAGTACAAGGTCATGGTATTGCCAACAAAGATGAGCATAAATTACGTAGGCGCATGCAATAATTATAGTCTGTCCCACATGACTTAGAAATGGGCTACCGAAATTCAATACAATTCCAGGTTATTATTCAACAAGGAAGCTTGTATTAGGTCCTTTTGTTTAACCTATGTACATGCATGCCTATTAATTAAAATTTAAATGACCCTTGCTATTTGCTCACACAAAGTTATATGATCTCATTTTTTGGTCTCTTAGAACTTCAATTTGTATATTTGTTGAAAATCTATAAAAGATCCATCGAACTTCGATTTGCACAACATCAAAGTTCTATTAAAAATTTGTTGCATTTTGTCTCAAAGTTCGACAAACTTTGATGTGCACTCAATCAAAGTTCTTTTAAAAATTTATCGAACTTTGATTTGCATCTTATCAAAGTTTGACAGTCTTTTATAGAACTTCAATCAATGTTTTTTAACAAACTTCTATAGAACTTCTTCAAAGTTTGACAGTCTTCTATAGAACTTCTATCAAAGTCATTTATCGAACTTCTATAGAACTTCTTCAAAGTTTGACAGTCTTCTATAGGACTTCTATCAAGAACTTCTTCAAAATTCTCCATCAAACTTCTATAGAACTTCTTCAAAGTTCGACAGTCTTCTAAAGAACTTTGATCAAAGTTATTGATCAAAGTTCTATAGAACTTCTTCGAAGTTCTTTATCAAACTTCTATAGAACTCCTTTGAAGTTCGACAGTCTTCTATAGAACTTTGATCAAACTTATTTATCGAACTTCAATAGAACTTCTTCAAAGTTCTTTATTGAACTTCTATAGAACTTCTACAAAGTTCTTTACTGAACCATAAATTAATACAAGACGCCTTAATCCCTGTACATATAAATGTACCATTTTGAAAAAGTATTATTGTAGCTTTTGGATTTAGGATTTCAAAGCTGAGATTGTGAAAATTTCCTTTTACCGGCTCATATTTAACCATTTCTGGAAAATTTTTGGCCACTTCTTGAAGATTAAGAGGACACTGAGAATCTAGAGACGCTAATAAATCACAAATTTTCATTTTCAAAAAACATTTTCTGGTCTTAAAAAGTATTTATACATAAATTGAAACATCTTCTTCACGGGTTAGCATGATTTATTTCATGTTTTCAACATTCAATAGAAACCAAACGCTCAAACTTTCATAGAAATATTTTACAAAGTAGCGGACTAATAATTCAATATCTACAATTCGACCAAGGAGTCCTGTGCACACATGGGCGTGGGGGGATGGTTTAGGGGGAAGTATGCACCCCCCAGAAGTTGAAATACCCCCTTCAGAAATCAAAATACCCCCAGAATTCAAATTTTGAAAATTTTTTTGCTTTTTTAGCAATTTTTTGATGTTATTGGATAGTGCTCAATGAGAAACGTCAAAAAATGGTGTTTATTTTGCCATATGACCACTTTTAAGACCATTTTTTGACCTTTGAAAATTTTTTCACCCCCCTTTCCTTCAGAATTTTGGTGCTGCCCACCTATGGTCCTGTGAAGGCTATTAGACGATAAAAGTCCATTGTAATTGCGAAAGTTTCAACTATCTGCTTTGCAATTAATGCAAAATTATTTTCTTCCGCCAATAGCGGATCGACTATTGAGCTGTTGGCTGTAGAAATAGGCCTCCTCGGCCGTCAATTGATGAAATAAAAAGACATAAAATTAGTCATTATTCTTTCTTTTTCCAGTCATTTTCTCGAGAATATATTGACAAGTAAAATCCGATATAATGCTCATCGCTCCCGCTCGTAAATTGTTGACTAACGTTCTAAAAATTTATTGAATAGTTATCAACAGCAATCAAAACGGAACAAAAGGGTAAAACAATATGATACAAAAAGCATTTGCTTCATGAATGAGAATTAAACAAATATTAGTACAGTCACACAAATATCTATAACTGAAGCCGATTTTTTCACCAGAATCATACACTAAAATTCTTCATTTTTCCTCGCCACATGTTTGATGGAACCAGTATCTATTAAATAGAGTCTGATTTATTAAATATTTAAGCTTTGCCTTGTTAATATGAAAAAATTGGGGGGTATAGATTGAGACTTGAGCGATTATCAAGAATGATTTTCGTTCAACATGCTTAGCTATATGATACTTATACGTTAATTTGCTTAAATATGCTCCGTGATTATAGTCACCCCACAAAACAACCAAAGAATTCATGTTTATCAGGAAAAATTGACTATAATATGAACAAACTGTCCACTAGTGAAAAGACACTGGAGCCCATTCTGGGACGAGTTACACTTGTATGCAGTTATGTTTTTCTTTCTTTCATAAACAGCTCATTCGACTCAATATTATCAATGGTCATCATGATTTCTCTTCCGCTTAATGTTCAAGTCATAATTTTAACCCTTATGGGCCCTGTTTCCCGAAGAGTCAGTATGCGCCATTTGTTCAGACTTATATTGACTGATTAAACATAGTCAGTATTGGTCTATTTCAAAAATCACATGATTAATTCTATCGGATCTTCATCAGTTACAAGCATTTGTCAAAAAATCAAACCCAGGCTAATACTTTTTCCCCTACCTAGTGAATATATTACGGTCATCAAAATTAAGGGATATATTACAGACACAAAATTACGTTCCTTACTCCGACTAATCAACCCTAAATTCATCAAACTCACTGGTAAATTTTATAGAGTAATGTTCTCTTAAAATTTTTGAAACCAACCCCAACTTATTAATGGTTTCAAAAGTTGGAACAGCAACTATGTATGACGAATAATATAGCTTTTCCTGAAACAACAGGCCAGAGACAAATCGATTTGGACGGAAAAAAATTGTTGTCCTAATGGTTTATTACCATGCAATATAAATAAATTTATATTCAATATTTTAATTACACAATCCTAGTTGGAGTAGAATTTGAATACGCTCAAAATTCAGCTATGTAGCTTTGACGCATTCTTTGATATTCGCAAGCTTATCTCAAGTTTCAAAAATTTTACGCATTTAAATGAGTTGACTATAAGTTTTTTGGAAGAGATTAGACATTACTTTATGCGTAGGATGATTTTTTCAGAATTCCTTAACACACATAATGCAAAACTTTATTATTAATTTTTCTTAACGCCAACTAGGCTTTTTAGATCGATTTAGATTTCAAGATTTTATTTTGCTGTATTACAATTGATGTGAATACTGGGAATTATTATTGATACGACATAAAAATGACCCTTTTAGGCATTCATTAATTGTATCAATAATGATGGTTTGAAATTACGTAACGTAATGGCGTAATTTTCTGAAATAAAACATCGACTGAAAATTTGGGTGTTCTTGCTGTTATTATTTGGGTATATACGTCACATACTTATTTAATACGCGTAAAGGGAAGCATGGAGGACGCCTTCTGATTCATTTAGATAACATCATAAAAATGCAATATTTGTTACTTTTGTCAATTTTAATCTATTTCCAACCTATTTCATGCAATTTATGTGCTTATTGCTCGTGCAATATACCCAAAAAATTGCTACTATGTGAAAATACTCCTGATTGGTATACGTTTGATGATGGCGGTTAAGTAAAAAGTTTTCCTGTTCCTGAAAAATGTTAAAATACTGCAAAAATGTTGTTTTTAGATGATCAACAATTTCTTTACGAACCTGGTTTACACCCCTCCCCGGTGCAACATTTTGGATCCCATGCTTACATCTTCAACATCTTTTTTTACCAGCCTAATAACACTACACTCAACCTGCTGTGGCCTCAACACCCTGATCCCAACAACCTGCATACAAAAAAGTAAGAAAAAAATTATTTGGTGCTTATTAAAAAATTGATAAACATTTTGATTTAGGTTTCACAACTGCCCCATTTTCCACCCGGTTTTCAACAAACAATGCTCCATCATCAACAACAACGGCCCCAATTTACAGCCAGACCACTGCTCAACCTATTTCCACTGACCCGAAATCAATAGTTACATTGGCTTTAACTAGTCTTATCACCCAGAAACGCCCAAACTGGACACCCATCAATGCTACTGCCTCAATTTGCGCTTTTTAAATTTTTTTAATAATTATGTATTTATGTATTCATAATTCTTGCATTAACAATTTGCCTCAAGTAGCCGAGGAAATAGAGATGCTTCCTTTATAGGTTTAATAAAGCTTAATTTATATTATTTACTTTATTCTGTGTCTTGACATTTGCTTTTGCCTCTCATGATGAATGCTTGATTCACAGCATCTGCCAGCATTAGATCGGATGGAAAAAGGCCCCTCAGCTGCTGGCTAGAGGAGACCGCCAATGGATTTCTTTCCAGATGTGTTAGAAAATGGTCCAATTGGACTAACTTAGCCCTGCGCCAGAAATCGCCCATCAGTCTAGGGTCTACGTGTGATCCTGCGACTCCTTGAGCCACAATAGGCTTCACTCTTGTTATTTCTCTCTGTAAAACATTTCACTTTTTTATGTATTTTTTTAGAAAAAAATGTTGCATAATTACAGCTATTTCATCAGCCGTTGGAAGGCTCAAATTTGGAATTGGTCCGGTTTGACATACCTTTTCATTTGTTGTCGGTAGCTTAAAGAGGTCAGTATAGTCAAAAACAAAAATTTTATACTTTCAATTTTTTACTTGAACATTTTCAAGAGGTATAAGCGTTAACGTTATAGGACTATAGGACTGGAATTCCAGTGACTGGAATATTTGCTCAATTTCTTGGTCGACAAAGTTCATCTTGCTGTAAAAATGAATGCCTCTGAAAATCAGGTCCGTCTGAGTTTCCTTTTATTATTCATCAGTCGAAATTAATGCAATATTGTCCATCAAACATTTTTCTTAGCATAGTTAAGAAATTAAGGCGGTCACCCCAATGGCACCATTGTCTTACTTTGCGGTTCATGTTAATGAAGGTTATGCACAGAGATTAGGTAGTCTTACAGTTATGAGCGTTAGAGCTAAATTTCTGCCGGTCTTGTCCGTCATACGTTTTTATTGGACGATTAGGGTTCAAACGACACCACAAAAAACTTCAGGTATTTTTCTTATCTTAATGAGTATTCTGTAAACTAAGTTTATTGAGCATAGCCCTACAGTACACCATCAGTTGGGGGATTTCAGCCCTGTTGGCAAGGTCAAACGTTTTTTCAAGGGTTTAGCAGGCCTCAGAAGGGGAGGAGAGCTTTTCTTGAAATTTTAGTGAAAAAGCATTGACTCGCTGACACAAATATCAATTCTAGCATGTTAAACGTTTTTGACATTTACTGCAAGCTCAATATCTATGATGGTCAACTGATAAATTACATTTTTCCCCAACACTTTGTCCTAGTGATGGGGAGAACACGCTTTAACATAACTCTATCAGCCATGAAGAACCTCATGGTCCCAACAGTGCGCTATGTCATTCATTGGGACAAGGTAGGGATGGCCTGCCCTACAGGGTCGGGCTGTACAATGTACACCACCCTGTAGGGCAGGATTTTGGCAGCACAAGGAGCTGCCAAAAGATCAAGATCATTGGTCAACCTGTACATAAGTTTGTATATGATTGTATAACCATTTATCCTGTATAGTCGTATTTTGTATATTTTTGTGCTTTGTATATATTTTTGTGTTGTATATTTTGTATATTTGTTGTTAATTTTTTTAAATAAAATTTTACATTTTATATTATTGATTCGTCCATTTTTCGCCCAATCAACGGAAAATTTGGTTTCAATTCAACGACTTATTGAAGGTAAATCTATTTTATTTTTTTAAATTAGGTTCATAATCGTAAAATCCTTCGAGCAGGGATGAGGTCTTTTTCACTCGTTTACCTGAGCCAAACGTAAAATAAGTTTCCTCTTGTTTTGGCGGCCTGTCCCTTTTTTGGATCTACTTTTTCTTCTTGGTGCTGATTCTGTTCGCATAAAACTGATTGTTTATGCTTAGCGTTGGCAAATTCTAGTAATTTCTTCATCGGAATTACTACCCCTTTTACTTAAAATTTGGTCTTTATTCGCTTCAATATTAACCCTGGCTGTAAGCAAGGGGTCGTCTGTAATTTAAGCTTTTCACATTAAAGAATCGAAAAATTCCACAGGGACTATGTACATTTTCTTTATCATCATTTTTCTAGTGCTTCTTTGAGATCTTTAAACAATTCAAAGACAAATTGTGGCGATTCACTCTGAAGAATTTTCTGTTTATCTCGTTTACTTGTCGATGGTAAAGCCAGTAAATACAAGCTCGATTCAAGGTGTTCACAAAAATCTTTAATTTCTATGCAGAACGTACCGTTCAAAAGATGTCTAACTGGCTTGAGAAACAACAGAGAAAAATTCCAGGGGCACTTCTTTTATCAATGAAGTTCGTAAAGTTCTTTTTATCTTTTTGTTCCCAGTGAGTAAAATTAAGGTTTGCTCGCTGAAATTTCTTGTTGGGCCTTCATTATTGTATAATATTATTTGTCATTTTTTTCATATATATAAACTATGCCAAACAATCATGGGTGCTTTGTGCGAAAAAATATTTGAATGTAACCTATTCCTAATGTCATTTGAGAATACATTTATCAGTGGATAACTATAAGGATTTTCTTGAATTGCTTTATTATATGCCTGTTTCAATGGTCCTCTATTTCCATATAGCTGATTATTCAGTGCATCCAATACATTCAAATGAGGACTCTTAGTAAGTACAAAATAATGTGTATTCCTATTTATAGTAGTTGAAAGCGGTCCTTGAAAAAAAGGTTTTGACTTATAAAGACATTTATTATGTTTTTGTGATGTACAAACATGGTGAAAAGTCGTGAAAATGCATTGCTTTCTACAGCTACGTCCGCTAAATCATCGCACACAACTACGTTGACTTTATCTGATTCTTCAACTTACCATTTGTTTTCTATTTTGTCAAGATGCAAACCTTGAACAAAAGAAACGTTTGGAAATTTGGCGAGGTATTCTTCGAACAACGGCTGCCCACCTTATAAAAGTGAACAAATTTATTCATTTTCTGCTTAAAAGGCCATTCTGTTAATAACTGTAATAAAAAAACGCCTTGCCACTACCTGTTGCGCCTGAAATTACAAAATTTGCAGGAGCTCTACGATAAGTTAAATCTTCTATTTGTTCCATTCATAGTATGAAAAATTTTTTTGAACCAATTTTGAATTAATTTATCATTATCCTATGTATTACCGGAAAATTTAGGGCTGATGCTATTTATAGATTTTTTTGTGCAAAGTTTGGGCGCAAAATATATGCAATATAAACTGCACATCCTAGCATCGCCCGACTGTAGTTTTTTATTGATCATAACGAATTGACCAGGAAATTTTGTGAACTTGGAGAACCGTTGTAATCATAGGTGGGCAGCACCAAAATTCTGGAGGGGGTTAAAAAATTTTCAAAGGTCAAAAAATGGTCTTAAAAGTGGTTGTATGGCAAAAATAACACCATTTTTTGACGTTTCTCATCAAGCACTATCCAAAGGCATCAAAAAATTGCTGAAAAAAGCAAAAAAAATTTTAAAATTTGAATTCTGGAGGGTATTTTGCTTTCTGGGGGGTATTACAACTTCTGGGGGCTGCATACCCCCCACGCCCATGTGTGGTTGTAATGCCTTTTGCAAAAACTCACCATATTCAGACGGTTTTTTAGCCAAACTATCGAAAAATATCAATTTAGAGGATTTTGATGGTTTAAATAAGAGCACCCAGTGTTGTCCTGTGTGCGTTGAAGGCATTGTGTTCAAAATAATAAATGTTTTTCTTCTAAAAATGATTTCTTTGTACTTTTGTCACACAAATGCGCACAATTAAAACATTTAGCAGCTATTTGGTCTAGCCTTAAAACAGCGTTTATCTGATTTGAATACATTTTTATGGTATAAAATCTAGAACAACATTTCTTTGACTATCTATACTTATAACATTATACAAACAACAGGTAGAAGAGCAACGTGCAGTTCTTATCGATTTGGTTGATTGGCCACTGACCGGTGAAACTGACAATGCCATTGGATTGAGGTGCTTCTTTGGAGCTTAATTCAAAAGGTGATATTTGATATCCTGCTTGCTTGAAAATCGTCTAATGTTATTCCTATGTCAGAATCAGTAAATGATTTTTTGACCATTCTTAAACAATCATAGGTCACGCGCTGGCGCGTACCTACAATATACTTTAAGATATGGTATGATCATTGAATTGTTGATGTTATATGGTAGTGAAGGATATTGTTTTCCATTAACTGTTAATTGACCAGATGTGCATTTTTTTAAATTGAAAAGAAACGGATTCTTGGCATAATGGCCTATGAAATTACTAGTTTCAACTATTGTTACGATAATGAGTCGTGGAACTTGTCTGTTATGAATAATATAATTTGTTAAGTGAGTCTGGCCTGTCATTAACTGTGTAGTGCGAACCACTGAGTGTCTTACCAAATATTCCACCAGTTTGCACTGCAGTGAGCGCTCAATGGACAATACAGCATTACTTTGCATGCTTACTTGTCTTACTTTTAAGACAATTTTAGTAAATGATAATCTTTTGGCTGCATTTGCCGTACCTGACAGCAAATGAAATTGCATAGAAGACAGAAAAAGGGTGAGAGAAAATCGGACACCTGGTATAATCAAATTATTTTGTAGTAAAAGGTCAAGATGTAAATGACCTAACATGTCCACCTTGGCTCCTTTTAAGAATTTTATCATTCTCTTATCAAAACCTGGATTGCTATCTTTCACAACACCATTAAAGTTTTCCACTAGGACTTTATAATATAATTGTGGGGCTCCCACCAAAACCTGCTTGGCTGCTGATGAGTATGTAAAGACAGTTTCTATATACGCTTTATAAGTGTAAGTTCCACTTGCTTGGTTTATGATTGTTCTATTAGCCTTAAGGACAATGTGTTTGAATAAAGCATGCAGTGTTAAATTAACGGTTCCTACCCTTGCATTGGCCTTCAATGCCGACCCATCTGCTTTGATAATTTCTGCTTTAATTCTCAATAGAAAATTTTCATCCGTCATTTGTGTGTATGCTTCAGGAATATGGAACTGTATGTGTTCTCTGGAAAGCAAGGGGTTAATGTGGAAAAAATCGATTTCATTTGCTCCTGTTATACCTGATTCACCCACTATTTTTGTCACATTTTGAATTTCGAAGAGGGAAATTTTCAGAATGTTTTTATTTGCTTTTTACTTTGGAACATTGTTTATTTCTTCATATTTATAGACTTCTTAATTTTTTTGCCGTCAATAGTGAAAAAGACCGATTTTGAAACAGATGAGAGAATGGTTCAAATGTCATGTTTATAAAAAGTAACACCTTCTAAAGTAATATATAATTATTAAAGCGTCTGATAAATTAAAATGTTTATTGTCTATGTCTTTGAATGCGAGTATTATAGTAGAAATGTAATTACGTAGTACACGATGATAAGATATATTTTCATATTTATAAGTTACGAAGGTGTTTGTTTTCTGAAAAATATCAGAAATTATTATACACCTGTTTAAAGATCCATATGGTTCAGGTACAATAAAGTCATTTTCAATAAAAAAAATTAGTTTTGGTGTTGAAATTTTATGCTTCCCTCTTATGGTCTGACTTTTGGTAGGGTATAGTGAGGGGTAGGACGTTTCTGGTTCCAAACCCAGCGCTTCTATTGAATAATCCGATTGTAGCTTTATTTGCATATTTTTTATACTCAAATTGACAAGATTATCTTTGCCAACCTTAAAACTTACTTCTTTTTTAGACTTTTAGGCCTGTATTCATGAAAGCGTATTAGCGCTAAACCCGTATTAGGGTGACCAAGTATTAGTGTTACTACGGAGTAAAATCTTACGCCGTATTCCTAAAGGCGTATTAGTCTACTCCAGAGTAAGCATTACTCCGTATTCATGAAAGCATATTAGGCTAATATGAAGTAACAGTTGACTGTATTTACTACCATTTTTTAAACCTGCAAGTAGGAGGATTAGAAGGGAACATATTTGATTGAAACCTTGCGTTTTTTCTCGTTTGTTCATAAACAAATGGATCTGCTATCACTTTTTGACGTAATTGATAATTTACATGATGAACGTGATCTGAATATACCTAAAATTGGTCGACAAATGAAGGATTTTTTGAATCCTTTCTTCCTATACGATGACAAAGCATTAAGACTTCGATATAGACTGAAGGCTACTGCTCATGAATTGATTGGCTTACTGGAAGAACAACTAAAAACCCAACTTTGCGACATAATTTGGTGCCCCCATATATGCAAGTAATTTCATTTTCTTAGACCAAAACGGAACTTAAATTTTTGAAAACGTTCATGTAATCCATTTAAATCTGATAATATTACAAAAACGAGGCAAAATAGAAATTCTGTTGAATAGAGCTATCTTCAATCAATGGAGCATGGTTCAATTTCCGTATTTTTGTCTGATAATAAAATTTCTTTGCTTCTGCTACTTCATTTTTTGTCTTGTAGTATGATGCCATTTTAGCCTCGTGCTCCTCTTTCATAATATCTCTTTGCAATGCCAGCAATTCAACTCTTGCAGATGCTTCCTTGTGAACTAAGCGTGAGCCACAGGTTGAAACATATGGAAAATGAAGACCTGGACGAAAAGGACAGGTCACTCCGGGTTAAAGCATAGAAAGCAAATAGAAAGTACGCTTGTGGACATATAAGCGCTAAAATGCATGCAAATGCATATAGAAAGCTTAAAACCTGCGAAAAGAACATGGAATTTTGGGCTCCCGAAAAACCCGGAAATAAAAGGTCATTTTCTTAAATTAGGACCCAACTGACGATCTAAGTAAAAAGTCCAGAAAACCATTTTCAATAAAAGTAACGTGAACAGGAAAAAGTGTCTCAGTCTAATGTTTGCTTTCTGCCATCGGTCTGCTTCCAACTTTTGTGCTCCGTTTTTCCTGACTGCTTCCGCCAGTCAGCGTCTCGGCATATCTTATCTTACTTTTAGAACCCTTGTTATCCTTTGTCTCTAACGTTAAACATTCTCCGTCCATTATTCATTAGCCGATAAATTCGCTTATTCTAGTTAGCTATCGGTTTGTTGCAGTATTTGTGGATTAATATCGTAAGTAACCAATTGTACCTAATCATTTGTAGAGTCAAAATTTTGGTCATTTAATTAATAAACAAAGGATCAAATCCTTCTTTCAAATAATTAAGTGTTAACGCATTTAATACACGGGAGATTATAGACCAGGAGACCCAACCCGTGATTAGGAACAACAGCGTAGTAAGGTAAAACATACAAAGGTGAGAAAATTATCAAACACGCACTGAATTAAGGCGGAATAAGATCTCTGAAAGGTGAAATAATAAAGAAGAGTAAAGCGCTGACTTGACACTGTACATAAGTTTGTATATGATTGTATAATCATTTATCCTGTGTAGTCGGATTTAGTATATTTTTGTGCTTTGTATATAATTTTGTGTTGTATATTTTGTATATTTGTTGTTAATTTTTTGAATTTAATTTTGGGTTTTATATTATCTATTCATCCATTTTTTGCCCAATCAACAGAAAATTAGGTTTCAATTCGATTATTTTTTGGAGGTAAATCTATTTTATTTTGTTTAAATTAGGTTAATAATTGTAAAATCTTTTGAGCAGGGATGAAGTTTTTTTCACTCGTTTACCTGAGCCAAACGTAACATAAGTTTCCTTTTGTTTTTGCGGCAGCCCCTTTTTTTGGTTCTACTTTTTCTTCTTGGTGCTGATTCTATTTGTGTAAAACCAATTGTTTGTGCATGGTGTTGGCTAATTCTAGCATTTTTTAATCGGAATTACTACCCCTTTTACTTAAAATTCGGTCTTTATTCGCTTCAATATTAACCCTAGCTGTGAGCAAGGGGTCATCCATAATTTTAGCTTTTCACATTAAAGAATCAAAAAATTCCGCAGGGACTATGTACATTTTTCTTTATCATCATTTGTCTAGTGCTTCTTTGAGAGCTTTAAAGAATTCAAAGACACATTGTGGCGATTCACTCTGAAGAATTTTCTGTTTATCTCATTTACTTGTCTGACGGTAAAGCCAGTGAATACAAGCTCGATTTGAAGTGTTCACAAAAATCTTTATTTTTCTATGCAGAATGTACCTTTCAAAAGATGTCTAACCGCTTGAGAAACAACAGAGAAAAATTCCAGGGGCGCTTCTTTTATCAATAAAGTTTGTAAAGTTCTTTTTATCTTTTTGTCCGCAATGAGCAAAAGTAAGGTTTGCTCGCTGAAATTTCTTGTTGGGCCTTCATTATTGTATGATATTATTTTAATTTTTTTCATATTTATAAACTATGCCAAACAATCATGGGTGCTTTGTGCGAAAAAATATTGGAACGTAACCTATTTCTAATGTCATTTGAAAATACATCTATCAGTAGATAACTATAAGGCTTTTCTTGAATTGCTTTAATATGCGCCTGTTTCAATGGTCCTCTATTTCCATATGGCTGATTATTCAGTGCATCCAATACATTCAAATGTAGACTTTTAGTAAGTACGAAATAATGTGTATTTCTATTTATAGTAGTTGAAAGCGGGCCTCAAAAAAAGGTTTCTACTTATAAAGACATTTATTATAATGCAAAAACTACAAGATGCTGAGTAAACAAAACACATTTTTTGCTAGTTTATATTCCACGCTGTCCACAGTAAACACCTTATCTATTCAATAGGAAACATGCAACTTTTAAACAATTTAGCTTAGGTAGCATAAATGACTTTGCCTTTTTTGTAAACACCCACTGATAACACAAGTCCTATAAAAGCCCAAGACCAAAGCTAGAGAGTAGCAGCAGTCGACGATAATTCAGGATATTACGACTTTAATTATAATCATTTGACTATGATTGTATTATAATTTGTATATAGTTGGTGCTTATTAATAAAATTATACATAATATGCCATGACGTATGTTACACAACTATGTTGACTTTATCTGACTCTTTGGCGTGCCATTCGTTTTCTATTTTGTCGAGATTTTTTGCCTTCGGAAATTCACATTAAACTTATTCATCGTTTTCTGATCGTCAAAGCCTGTAGAGTTGATGGTATCAAAGGCATCAATTACAGAAAATATTCATTCAAAACCTGTAAAAGATTACGAACGAAACGTCGATGGTAGAAGGCTGAAAGCTTTTCTATACAAAAACATGATCCGAAACAGGACTTTGACAGAAAGGAGTGATGAAATCGAACTATCTATCAATAAGCAAATGGCGTGGTTTTCTACACCAAAACCGCAACCGCCAGTCAAAACAGAGTATAAAAAGATTGACGATATTGAAAACATACTGAAAGAATGCGGAATTAGACTACTGCATGATTAATTACACCTCTTTTATGTAGTATTTCGTTTTTAATAAATCGAATAGCATACAAGACAGTCAGAGCAATAAGCAGACCTATACAGCTTAAAATCTCATTAGATATTGTACTTAAATCTTCCTTTTTTGTTTCTTTTTCTAAACATCTACCTTCAATTTTCATACCATTGAAATTGTCGTCAATTTTCAAACAATTTCTGCAAAAAGGACTAAATTTTATTGATTCTAAATTCAGAAATTCTCGCGAGAAATTTTTCCAATCTGAGACTTTAAAATTACAGCTGTTTTTTAAGTAAAACCAATCGCATGCTTCTAGGTAAGTACTTGCAATCATATAGCTTTTCACAAACAACGTCAAGGGAGCCATTAAAATGGCATTTCTCAGCATCTGATACAGTAAGAAAGACAAAAATGATTATAAAGGTCATTATTGTACACGATCATCTCACGATACAGTAATATTTATAAGGTGACGCAATGATGACTCATCACAAACTCATTCCGGAACAGGTTCTGCAAGTTGATCCGGAACGGCTTACAGAGCACTCTGCCTATAAATAGGCCAAGCAGAGCTAGCAAGCTCATTCTTCTCAAGAACTATGGTGGCACATTCAAACTTCCGGCTTTCAACAATCTACTGGCGGTGGTCAGAGTTGAGAATTTGGGTCGGAAACGAGCAACTCGTTGGCGTAATACTACAAAAAATCTTGGAGTATGGACAAATAGGTGTTTGGAACGCGATTATGGCGCAATTTTGGGTGACAATTGTTGAAGACGGGTCGTCCCAGGAAGTTTAAGAGCCGGTCATTAATAGTCAAACGCTACAAAAGCTGGTCAATAGCCGATTATGGGCCGGTGAAGAAAAAGTCATCTTGTTTATTTTCCAAGAATTCATTAAATTATCAAAGGCGGACAGAACAAATTTCGGATCACCCGATTTCTAGGACGTTATTTTTGGCGAAGAAGAAGGAGCTCAAGTCGGCTGGGGGCGAGAGGCAAATGATTATTATGTTGTTGGCAAAATGTTCAAGAGCTCCGCGGTTTTGATGGATACCTCCTGTCGTTTTGAACAGCGCATTGGAAAGGATTTTAGATGGTTGTAGCCTCACATGGGCGTGGGGGTTTGGGGGTATACACCTCCACAGAAGTTGAAATACCCCCAGAAATCAAAACACCCCCCCAGAAAAAATTTTTTCTTGCTTATTTAGCAATTTTCTGATGCCATTGGATAGAGCTTGATGAGAAATGTCGAAAAATGGTGTTTTTTTGCCGTACGACCACTTTTAAGACCATATTTTGACCTTTAAGAGTTTTTTCGACCCCCTCCCCAGAAATCTTTTCACCCCCAGAATTTTGGTGCTGCCCATCTATGGTTGTAGCCCCAACGATTTGGTCGTAGTCGAGCTCATTCAACCTATCTGCACCAACACATAATAAAACCTTTTGTCCCCAGACAATTTATGAACGCCGATCGGATCTTGAGCGTCGCAGAATGAGGAAACCAATCGGGAAAGGAGTTTTTGTTCAATGAGGTAATCACTTTGAACGATCTGTTCTGCCACCCATGGGTGGCGGAACAGATTGTAAGAAAATTTCGAAAACGAGAATAGTAAATTGGGACACTTGGTTTCAAAGACACTGTGATAATGGAAGGTGATTTATCCAAATCCAAAACACTGATAAATTATGTTTGGCTAGGGCTATAATCATGGGAAAAGCTAAATTAGATAATGACCTCAGATGGGAGGCTATAAGAAAGGGAGACAAAATTCGTTGTACGCTACAAAAACGTTTAGCTGAAAACTTAATGGTCGAAGCGGGTCTGGGGAACATAGGGCACTCTGCGGCATCGAATAAGTTCGTAAAATCCGGACCATTTTATCACCCACGTATCAATTAAAAGTTTATTCTCGAGATTTTAATGATTCGCTAATTTTTGCAGGCCCCATGGCCGAAAAATTATACATTTTTACCATCACCATAAGCATTTTGATTTAATTACCCGAGTCCCCGCATTTTTTGGCGCATCTTATTATTGTGAAACCTGTGATAAACTGTATTCAACTACTGAGCGACATGAATGTAATAAGGGCGAATGAAGATGTTGTGATTTGTCTCCGGAATGTACATTTGAAAATTGGAAATCATGTAACAAATGTAATCGATGGTTCGTGAGCAAATCATGTTTTGACGCATAAAGTAGGAAAAGCGTCAAAAACTAATGATCATGCTTGTCTTTCACTCTGTCAGACTCTAAAACGTTGTAAATCTTGTAATCAATCAATAAGCAGCAAATACGGTAAAAATCATAAATGTAATCAGTTTTTTTGTAAAACTTGTAACTGTAATCTAGATTGAGACAATCATCAATGTTATAGGAAACCTATAGACAAGAATTCCGAACCAAAACAAAAACCTTTCTTTATATTTTTCGATTTCGAAACTCGTCAGGATGTAGAAATTGGGGAAAACAAGTACGGGAAATTTGTCAAGCACAAACCAAATTGTTGTATAGCTCATCGCGTTTGTGAAAAATGTATAGATACAGATTTTTGTCAGAACTGTGGCAAGTATACGTTTTTGGGAGATAATTGTCTAGAAAATTTTTGTAAATGATTATTTAGCGAGCAGCACCAGGGCGCCACAGTTTTAGCCCATAACGCTCGCGGTTTCGATTCACAATTTTTACTCGAATATTTACACGAAAATTGTACAGTTTTACCTAAATTGTAACACGCGGCCTTGAAGTAATAATGTTGGAACTGGGCGGTGTTCGGGTTATTGATTCGTTAAATTTACTACCCATGCCCCTTTCTTCTCTTCCAAAAACTTTCGGGATTCCAGAGCTGAAGTAGGGGTACTTCCCACATCTTTTCAACACAAAAAACAACCAAAACTATATCGGCCCCCTACCCGATTCCGAGCACTTCTCACCATAGGTGGGCAGCACCAAAAATCTGGGGGGGGGTGAAAAAAATTTTCAAAGGTCAAAAATTGGTCTTAAAAGTGGTCGTAAGGCGAAAAACACACCATTTTTTGACGTTTCTCATCGAGCACTATCCAATGGCATCAAAAAATCGCCAAAAAAGCAAAAAAATTTCAAAATTTGAATTCTAGGGGGGTATTTTGATTTCTGGGGGGAGGTTATTTCAACTTCTGGGGAGTGCATACCCCAAACCCCCCACGCTCATGTGTGCTACTCACCCAACACTATGAAAGATGAGGCGCGCGAGGAATTTTTCAAATGGTACAAAACTGAAAAAGCAAAAAACGAACCCTTCGATTTACAAAAAGAGCTTGTAGAATATTGTGATTCCGATGTAGATATTTTAAGGCGATGTCGTTTAAAGTTTCGTCGAATTTTCATTAACGAAACGGGCCTCGATCCTTTTCTAGTCAGGTTAACTATAGCATCGGCCTGTAATCACGTATTTCGGTCTCAAGAAAACCAATCAATAATAGCATTAAAATGGTTAAAATGGCTTTTGGAAACTCAAAATATTCGCATTAGACATAAATTAAACGGGGGTGAGGTAAAAATTGGGCGGTTTAAAGTTGACGGGATCTCGGGGATCACAATCTATGAATTCAACGGTTGTTATTATCACGGGTGTACAAAATGTAATATTGTGAATAGAAAGCAGCGAACTCTAGATAATCGATTATTCGAGGAAGCGCATCAGGCTAATGTAGATAGACGTAAAGCGTTAGAAAATTCGGCTTATACAGTTGCAGAAAAATGGGAATGTGAATTGAAGCGAGAGCTTGAACAAAATGTAAATATGAAACGTTTTTTCGATTCTGTAAATTTTGTAACTCCGTTATCGCCAAGAGAAGCATTTTACGGTGGGCGTACAAACGCTGTAAAGCTGTATCATGAATGTAAAGAAGGCGAAACAATTTCTTATACAGATATTTGTAGTTTGTATCCTTGGGTATGTTGAGATGGGCGAATAATTTCCATTAAAACACCCTGTAATTATCACAGAAAATTTTGTTTCGTTGTATGATTAGCCGTATAATGGTATTATTAGATGTACAGTTGTCCCCCCTCGGCGTTTGTACCACCCAGTAGTCCTACCATTTCGACACAACAGTAAATTATTATTCCCCCTCTGCCGGACCTGTGTTTTTAAAAAGCAGGACTTCTGTGAGCATTCAGACGAAGAGAGGTCAATCATGGGCGCCTGGGTTTCCTTAGAATTGTACAAAGCAATCAAGAAAGGCTACAACGTAACGAAAATCCACGAAGTTTGGCACTATACAGAAATCGAAAAATACGACCCAACGACCAAAGAGGGCAGGCTTTTCACAGAATATATCAACACGTTCCTACGATTAAAGCAGCAGGCGGACGGGTGGCCAAAGGGATGTAGTACAACGGATGCACAGATTTGGCGAAAATATGATTTTTCGTAGTAAATAAAGTTTATGCAAATTAGGCATTAGAGCATAGCTAATGTAATTAGCATGCACATTAAATGATGTGGTTAACTGGTCAGGTATCATGACAAAATATCAAATTGTGACAAAGAAATTTTGTGATGTAAAACTTTCAGAACGTGATATTAACGCAAAACTTTTGCACATTTGATTTTTGAACATCATTTTTTTGATATCACATTGAGCTCACAAAACTGTCCGAAGGGATTCGCAACTCAATGACAACAAAAGATATGAGCATGCTCAGCAAACGAAATCGAGTAAACAAATCACAAGCAAATAGGGAGTTTGGTTTGCTGGCAGAATCAGCACGTCTCATTTCATGCATTTTCAGCGAAAAATCTGATTTTTGTACTCAGGAAAAGTTATTTGAAATTCGTTATTGCAGTTAACAGAACACATATGCAATTGCGATTAACAGAACACATATGCAAATGCGAGTTCAGCAAAATGATCTGAATTAGGCTATTAAGAGATTTTTGGAAATATACGAGAATTATTTTGCACATTTCATACCTCTTTTAGCTGGAAATGCGTAGCCTTTATGTTTTCTCGTAAATAACTATTTCGCACCAACAAAGAACAAATAAGATTAGCAATAAAAGGTTCAAATTAAACATCGACAGTTCATTACTGCTTTACTATAGCCTTATGACGCACCGTGTGAAAACAACACAAGAAGTAGAAAAGAATCAAAACTTTCAATAGCATATATCGGACCACCCATGAAAACAGGAATCGCCTACATCAGGCACATGGATTCGATGTCGATAACTGAGCTAATGGACAATAAGTTTACCCTCAGCACACACACTGGACTAAGCACCGGGCAATAGGCGGATTTCAAAAGATAACAACGATCGAACAGCAGCAATAAAAAAGAAATCGACAGAAAAGTCGAGCTTATCGGCATCGTGGCGCTTCTCACGTGTTGGTCGCCGGGTAGTTCCGGCGTACGGTAGGCGGCAGAGAGATCCTGAGAAGTGATCAGTTTCCCGGATTGCCCCCCAATATGTAAGACCATGGTCAGTCTTACACAACAGATCTTAACTCTCACCTACCGTACGTACCTTAGATGGTGCATGATTGCCGGAAACTAACCATTTTACTATGGTGCATGGAGTATAAATACCCCATTGAAGTATCCGCCTACTTGATTTGTACCTACCTACTTTATCATATTACGAACCCGCCACCTAAAACAGGATTATAACACGCATAGTTATGTGATAAACGATATTAATACGAAAACCCAATTTAATCATATCTTTGTGTATTTATTCACGTCCTTGTACCCTATCTTTCTTACACTAACTTAGGGTGTAAAAGATATCTTTATCTTTATCTTTTTAGCAAGATTAAGGTAAATGATAAAGATATCCTTATCTTTACCTTGACGATTTCTCTATTTTATCTTTATCTTTATCCTTTGGAAAAATCACAGGCCATCTTTATCTTTATCTTTTTGATAGGAGTTTATCTTGCTTAAAAAGTTTTTTCACTTAATCTCAACCGCCAAATTGATTTCAAAAAAGTAAAGTTTTCTGAATATAAAACAAACAAATGAAACTATTTTACTGAGAAAACTTTCAATTTTTTATACCTACACTGAACCACATAGCAAAAATGGCTGAAATTTCAACATGACCGCATTTTTTATTAGTTTGTGATATTCACCTGAAATCCCGCAAAATCGTTGCGTTTTAACGTCCTTCGAAATGTTCATTTTTGTTTTTCTTCTAAGCTCGCCATTCGCTCTACTAACGCATTTTAAAAATTTTTCCAATATGGCTGCCTCAAAAAGCTTTGCTATTACGCGCCACAGATCGTATTTTATTAAATGTTTGAGCCCGATTGGAAAAACGCATAAAAAGCGTTTTCGAATGATTACTCGCCTGTCTGGTTTGACGAAGAATTCGGATTTTTCATTTTAGGCCATTTAGGTACTGTAGTTTGTAACGTTTTCATTCATAATTCTTTGTGGTTCTAGCATATTTCGAAATTTTTTTTCTGTAAATAGCTACAGAATTTTATGCTCTTTGAATGCTTCATGTTCCAAAGTCTGCTTACTTGTACTTCCTTAGATTAACTTAAAAAACTATTGCTGTACGCTGAAAGTAAGGTGATTCGTTAGACGCCTGATTAATTGAATTAAAAACTGCATCACGCATCTATGCTTTTACAAACTACGTGTCGTGCGACGCATTTCCGAAAATTCACTTTTTTTGTTTCTCTTGCTCGCCAACCGTTCGAAAAATCAGGATGAACTGGGAAACGAGACGGTCGAAGAATCGGAAATTTCATGCGTTTAAAAATAGCATTTTATACCATTGGTCGGAGAATCGGGACAGTGTGGGAAATAAGAATTTAGGAAACCTAAAAATAACCTGTTTTGTCATTAGACGGAGAATGGGGACAAAGCGTAACTGCCTAGTCGTTTCGGAACGACCTAGAAAACTCGATGCGTATAAAAAAATGACGCGGCGACTCTGAATTTCTCGGAAATGTATTTTATTTGAAATCAGAGCACCTCACGTTGATTGGCCGTCAAAATTACCTTCAGTTTTATGCTTGAAATTGTCAAGTTAACCGATTCGACTAAAAACCCGAAATTCCGACGTTAATAAAGCGGCGATCAAAAATAGTTAGCGTACAAATAAAAAACCGCGGTTTAAGTGGTGCCAGCGGGCAGACCGAAATTTGAACTTTTTCGGTCAATCCATCATCGCCTTTGTTTACCACGCTGGTTAATTATATGATGTACACGAGTGACGTCATTTTGGTGCAATGCCAAAAGCGTTCTCTGTCGCGTCTAACACATGCGCGTCAAAAACATCTGCTAACTTATGCACAAAATGAACTATAAGTATTGTTGCGCGTTTATTTGTCAATTTATTTCTGCATATTTTCAGTATGGTAGGAAAAGCTAGTCATTTGGGCTCTCAATTCCGGGCCAAACATCGATAACTTCTAATTTTTACATTTATTTAATATTTGGTTCGCACGTTCGTGTTGGAAGATTTATCGCTCGAATTATGTCGATTTCTGTTTTTTAGCGATAATTCGAATTTTACGACGAAAGCGTACAAATTCAATTATTCATATATCGTATTTTTGCGACATCGAGGCGTAGTGATTATGAGAATCAGGAAAATCGATAACGACTTTTACTTCCTGTGCCATTTCCGCGTCACTGGGTCATAAAACGTCAAACAAGGACCTACGTATGACGTGTGTCTGTCATCTACATCACCTTTTTGTTCGACGTAGTATGCAGTTTTTGACTATCAGAAATGTTCTCCATTAGCCCGGCCAGTGTTTTTAAATTCACGTGATACTCCTTTTCCGTCAAATGAAATTAGCATGAAATCATTGTGATAAAGTAACTAGTTGTCGAGTGATTTAAAGTTACACAAAGCTTCCATATTTTATTCCAGTGCATATACTTCTATAGTCCTTGCACATATTCTCTTTTGCATCAATTTTTGAGTGAATCTTAATGTTATACATTAGAAGCTCTTTCGTGTATTTGATTTACGTAATATTTATCACTCAGGTTTCCATTTATTTAGTTACTTTTTATGTATTTAATATTATTTAATTAAATAATTAATTTGTCCAGTTTTTATTTTATTTGTTTAATTATCGTTTGCCTGGATTTTTCACGTATTGCGATCTGAAAACAATATTTTTTGTGCTTTTAATTAAAAAAAGATTTCTTCCGTTTTTCATATTAGATTGTTATTCTTTTTTATGTGAGTTTTCGCAATATCCTGCGTATGACATAACTGATTCAATGACGGCTGTATTTTAAGCGAGTATCGTAAGGAAATGACGGCTGGAGAGAACAACATGACGAAAGAAGACGTTTATAAATTATGCATAGACTATTAAGAAATCCCTCGCGTTGGATTAACCTAAGTGTGAGCTAATGCACTGCGAATCAATAGCTGTTAAAAAGCACAATTTTTTTCGTCTCACCAACAGCATTGAATGATCCGTATTGTTATCTGAAGGCTTCCCACAGCGGCCATCAAATCCACAATGACGATTGACTTTTTTCGGCATAAAAACCCGTCCTTTAATCGTTTCTAAAACCTGTAATTTTTGCGAACTCTCGTTCTGTTTCACCGCAAGCTTCTATTCAGCTTAATTGTCCTGTCGCGAAGCGATTCAAAGCTCATAATGGTTCAAGGAAAAAATGTCAAGCTTATGTTCATCCAAAGCTTTCAAGGTCAATGAAATGGACAAGTTTTAATTTAGCATGGTTTTAGGCAGTGAGCAAAGTATTAACTGAGAAATGTCAGAAATTTAATGAATAATTTAAAATGTTGTTAGTTATGGTTAGTCAGAAATATAAATGCACATAGACCCTCAAAAGTGAAGAATGAGAAATTTCATGGGGAAAACTAAGCAAAATGAAGGCCAAAAATAAATGAAAATTGAAAATTGCCGTCACAAAGCGCTTCAAATTGACTAGAAGCTGCTTAATAACTTAGTCTTTACGCAATGTCAGTGCTTCCATTTTCAAAGTCATTTTGGCTCAGAAAGGCTCTATTTTGACTGACCCCCAGACCAGCTGACCCCCTCCCGATCGCCTATGCTATGCATCTATGGTTGGAATTCGAACTCAGGCTTTTTACCGTTATGACAGGCGTATGTCAAAATGCAGCCTCCATTTTAATGGATTTTCACTGATATGAGGAGAATAATAATTCAGGGCTAGGTTATTTTAATTAATTAATAGTTAATTACAAAAATAAATGAATAATAAGTGCGCCTTGTTCCTAGAAATTTAAATTTAGAAATATTTTCTAATTTTTAAAATTAATGACCATCTTTAATTTATACGAAATTTCCAGAATTTTTTGACTTTTCTATAGATTTTTTACGATTTTTTGATGCCAAAAGAGAGTTTGACGTGAAACGTCGAAATATGATGTTTTTGTCCCCTTTTTCCTTAAAATTTTTCAAACCTGACCATTTATGTATACATTTGCCCTGCATTTAAATAAAATAATTCATTTTTGTCAGCGACCATTGTATTTCAAATTAAGCGATTCAGGTGGATAATTAATTTCATGACGAATAGACAGATGCACAGCGTGGTCGCTTGGGATATGCCAGAAAGCGTTTTTGAGCCGAAATGGCCTAAAAAACCTGTATAAATGCTCAAAATAGCGCAACAATTACGTTAATCCATTGATTTCTGGCTAGATTCAAGCTGTTTGCCTAAAAATTCTAATTTTTATGCATTTTCGACCTTAGTTTTGTCTAAATTTTTTTTCCAGAAATTCTCCATTTTTAAACTGTTGGGTTTTTTTATATACCCACAAGAGCCCTCACTTGCATAAAGGTCGATAAATTATGAATTCGTAATGACTGAAAAACTTAAACCGATAGTTTTATAATATTTGTGTATTCAATTTATCAGTTGGAAAAGCGATTTCGTTTATAATGCTGCTACCACAAAGTCAGCCAATGCGTAGATTAATGAATTATTTGCTAATCCATTCTCGTTTCGTAGTTTTTTGTTGCTCGACTCGAAGAAACATCAATTTTCTACCTAATTGTGTCAGTCTTGAAGCTTTTTATTAGCTGAATCTGTTTTGCTTAACTCATGGTTGCTACGCAGCTCAATTTATTTTTAATATATCGCGCGCCCCGCTTACATACATTTTTAAGCTTATATAGGTAAAAGCTCAGCACTGCAACTATTTAATATGGCGTTATTTGTCGTAATTTCTAGTCGGAATGGCCGGAAACTCAACTCAGGATATAACGACGGCTTTTTCAAGAGGACTGGCAGTGTCAGCTTCTTCGGAAAAGGAGGCAGGCGTATTTAGAAATGTCAAAGGCTTTAAAAATGTCAAAATTTTGTATAAGTCGAGTCGGCTGTGTGCGTGATAACGAATTTCATAAACCCTTACCTTCCCTTAATTGCATTTCTCGGAACTAGTCTATTTCAAAATCTTTTTTTACTTACCTATTTTGCAATAAAAAGCGAAATGTGAGTCCGCGAAATTCAGTTCCGCAGCGCTGAATAATGTCGCGTCGTGGTTTTATGGGGAGGGTTCGAAACCACCTATCGGCGGATTTTTAAGAATATTCTATTTTGTAGGCGAAAAGTCGCCTTATTCTATTTCCTTTTTGTTGCGCTCTACTTCTTTCGCACGAATATCTGTATTTTTAAAGTAGATTACGCATCATTTACCACTACATACTTAATATTTATTTTTAGTTTAGAAACTGTTTATTGCAATCCTATAGTTTTCTTCGAGTACATGCATATGTCTCACATGGGCTCTGCTGAGTTCCGATTAGTCGGGGCGATAATACCCTTACTTCTGATTTTACCGAACCTCAGAGATGTAGCCAGGATTTTGGTTCGGAGGGGGAAGCACAAAAATTTTTAAAGACTAATTTTGCATCGAATGCTTTGGTGTGGTACAGTACAGTGACACGATGTGTAGTAAAACCGAGTTTTTTCGACCATCAGTCGTGTAGCCTGGCTGATTTATGGGTTTCTGACGATCAATAATACAAAAAGTGTGGAGCGGCGCGAAGCGCCGAAAGTTTTCTAATATTTCTACCGTTTTCGTGTAGAACCTACGGCGTTTCTATAGACAAACAGTTCGGAAATCATGAGTGGCTCAAAACACCAAAAAATTAAATCATTTTTTACCGCCGTAAACATTTTATAGCTCTGTGAATACTGACAGTTTGACGGAGCGGAAAATTATCAAATTTGCGCAAAACGAATTTTGACATAATGCCATAAGTTCAGGCTTCTAACAGGAAAACTGCGCATCGATAACTTAGTATGAAGCACTAGAATATTTAGACTGATTGAGAGCTCTTAAACGCAATGCTGGAGCTTTACAAAGAGAAACAACAGTAACCGGCGGAGCTATGCGCCGAAAAATTTTTAGGCTTTTGCTATTTAAACTCAATTTATACCTTTTAAATTATACAAACAGATAGACTTTCCGGCGCGAAGCGCCAGCTATTTCAAGAAATTTTTAACCCTTTTACCCCTTTTTGTCCTACCAAACATTTTTTTCACACGTACAACAAGATTTTAAGGCTGGCCACAGCGGGGTCCGTTGCAGAGCCCCGGAAAATTTTGTAAACAATGCACTTCAATGTTGAATTAATACTAACGTTAAAACGTTAAACTTTTCGCAAAATCGGCCAAATTTTAGTTCTGAATTAAGCCCAAAAACAGTTAAAATTGATCGACTCACACAAGACTGCTGAGCTGAAATGTGTTTTTCAACCTCTGCTAAGTATACAGCAACGGGTCGCTGGAAAATGTATCCATGAAAATTTTTGTTCTTACCATTTTCAGACCGATTTGGTGGCCTTCGTATAACAAGACGTAGTTCAGAAAAACAGAAAATCCATAAAATCACAAGAAAATTTGGCCATTTTTTCGATTAGAATAGAATTATGTGCACACATGGGGGTGGGGGGGTTCGGGGGTATGCACCCCCACAGAAGTTGAAATACCCCCCCAGAAATCAAAATACCCCGCAGAAAAATTTTTTTGCTTTTTTAGCAACTTTTTGATGCCATTGGATAGTGCTTGATGAGAAACGTCGAAAAATGGTGTTTTTTTCGCCTTATGACCACTTTTAAGACCATTTTTTGACCTTTGAAAATTTTTTCACCCCCCCCAGAAATTTTTTCACCCCCCAGAATTTCGGTGCTGCCCACCTATGATTATGTGTCCTAGTAAGGAAAGACAAACACAGCAGAAAATAAGCAAACTGGTACGCAATCAGTTTCGCACTTTTACTATTATGCTCAATAAGCATGCGCACTTTCATTCAACGAACAAATAGTGGATAATTACTAAAGTGATCTGAAGCGCTGGATTATTTTAGCTTACTCACGCTTCTAAACTCATGGACATACACATAAATAATGATTCAGCGCCAAGCGCCGGAAAATTTTAACGTTTTCTGCCTTTTTGAACTCATTTTTCTGATCACAATTATTGCACCAGAAGAATCAACAAAATTTTCGAAAAATTTCGGAGGGGGCATATGCCCCCTATGCTCCCCCTGGCTGCGCCCTTGCCGAAACTAAGCGATCTGTTAACAGTTCACGTCGAGCTTAGTGTAATATATACTTTCTAGCGATTTGCTTATGTGTTTTGAAATTTTATTTTTTGCCATGATTTGAATGGCCTCTTATAATGTACTTTTTTGACGCTTTCTAATGATGAACTTGTTTAATCACCACTTTTTGAATTCATGTGCTTCCGTGAACTCCGAAAGTCCGGAATCCCGGGGATGCTTATCTGATGTGATCTATAAGTATTGAGGTGTTCGCGTTCTTAACTTTTAATTTTGCAGTCGTATAACTTAGTTTTTTCTACTAAAGAATCATCTGTATTGCTAACTGTCGTCGAAATACAAAAATCGTACATAATACCGATTCTATGCGTTGTACTGCTGATGTTTTTTGTCATACTCAGGAAACGCGACCTTTTTGGGCGAGCCGCTTTTTTGCACTTAACGCGCTTCCCAGATAATTATTTTTTGAAGCGTATGCTGTCATTTTTGTCAAGTGCGTACAAACTCGCTTTCCAGCTCTACATTACTTATAATTCGTAAAAAGGTTCAGGATTCTAGCAACTTACGATTGGCTAAAGCACGAGGATTAAGCGTTAGTAGGCTGTTCCCTCCTCAGCATCAGGTTTCGGTGAGTTAAGCTCGTCAGAGCTAACTCGTTTTTGCTTATATGGTACAACTGCGTATGCGCACGCAAACGTGATTGGAGCTCGCTCGCTTTCAGCTTATGTACAGCTTAATATTTATCACTCGTGTCGTCACGACGCTTATAAACGTATACGCGCTTACGGTCGTAAAGCTGATAGCTAGCTGGCAAATAAACGTGCCAAGCTACAATGTAAGCTCGTCTGCCGAACGTGATAGCGAAGCTAACGCAAAGGCGCACCTGCTTGTAACGTCGGTTAAGCTAAAGCGTGCACCTATGGTCATTTTTTCGACTGCTAACTAACCGTCGTCATTTATAATAGTCGTCAAAAGCCGACCGATACGTTTCGTGTTTCAGTGACGAGATATATAAAGTAGCGCGCTTATCAGAGCGGACACTGTTTTTTAGGCGCTAGAATATCGGTCGAGACTACGTTGATTTGTTTTAATAAGTTTTGGCGCCCCGCCGAAGTGGTTTACTCGGAAAAATTTTGGCCTATTCTCTCGCGTACGTCACCGATTGTGGTCGCTGCGGTAATTTTTTTGTCAAAATTTTGTGGATCGTTCGTCATTGATTGCGCGCTGCGGAAAATTTCGACGGTCGTTTCCGCCGAATGCCGGGCCACAAATTGCTCCCGGTGCCCGCCGCCAAAAGCCCCAATCCGAATAGAATAGATTTTCGGTATGCTTAACATTGGGCGCGTTCAATTGGTGCTAAAAATTAAAGCGCGCGCCGCCCGAATCAATCGAGTTTCCCGTTACTCAATAAGGCGCGGAAACCTCAGGATTTTTTCAAATTGCTTATTTTTGCGGTCAGAATTATAGATGCGGACAAAAAGCACTATTTTTGACATTTTCGACGCGCTCTTTCTTTCTAGAACATTGTAAGTAAAATCTACAAGAAGTTTTGAAAAACTAAGCAAAAGGTGGTCAACTATTTCAAAAAAAAATTCGAGTGAATCGAACAAAATGTGGTCAGAAACCAGAGTCTGATCTTCGTTTTTAAATTTTTAAATAAAAAAAATAAATTAAAAATCAACTTCTGCGATTTTTGTTCCGGAAATATTTTTGACAAAATTTTGGCCTTTATTTTTCTTCAAAACACGTTTTTTAACATTATTTCGGCTTTAACTTTTCTTTTCGAAGATTTCGTAACGAATCTCGATCAACCGCCGGTCCGATCGTCGCAAGCAACTCGGCGAGTTCCTCTCCCGATCGTTTGAGCGTCAAGCCGTCAACGGCAATTGGGCCAGTCAATTGCTGCGACTACTTGGAAGAGCATCAGTCTTTGATGTCGCCGATGAATTTGGCTGCAAGCGGTGGTGTCAAAATGAGCAAGGGGGATAAGCAAGTAAGCTTAATGGGTTGCAAAAATGGTTGAAAAAATTTTGTTAGAAAATGAAAGGTATTTTAATTATTGCAAATCTTTAAAATTCGTAAAATTTATTCAATTTGGATTAAATTTATAATAGAGACGAATTAAATGTGTGACGTAATTTTATGAATGGACCAAAGCCAAATTTGTTGTGGCAAGGAATCGAACCAATTAAATCAATGATATTAAAGGAATCAATGCGCGTGAATCAGATTTAATTATTTAATGAAAAAAATATCCGGTTTGTGTACTTTCGGTAAAAATATACTAAAAAAATATAATCGCGTTTCCCATTACGATTATGTCGAAATATAACATAACTTTTACGCGACCTACTTTAATCCGAATTGGACGAAATTTATTTATTTGCCAGTTTTGCGAAGTTGTTTTGCGAGCTTTTATTTTGTTTCTTATTTTCGGGAAATTTTGATTTTATGAATTTTTTGTTTTTTCTTCCTTTTCTCGGAGTTTTGTAAAAGCAGGTTTCTCGTATTTATTTTCCATACCTTGTCATGTGTTCATTTTGTCGATTTAAAGGAAACTCAGAGTCATATTTGATTTTTTCAGATCAAATACGTTTACATTTCGTTATAATAAAAGGGTTGAAACATTCGTGAAGTGCATTAAACTATTTTTATAGCATTTTACGTAGTCCGGCTTAGGTAAATTTAATTGAATAAAATAAATCATTAAATGAACTTAACATTGAACATTGAACTGACACGAACCAATTAAATTTTTAGCTTTATTCATTCGAAAGTGCCAGAAAAGTGCAAAGCTTCATTATTATTATCGATATAGAGTTATTAAAGCATTATTGAACGATTTTAACTTTTTTTATAATCAAATTTCGTTTTTTCTCAATTTTTAGCCTGAATTTTACCCCGAATGTTCATGTAATTTTACTATTTTCTCGTTAAAATTCTTTGAAACGGGTCATTTTTTCAATTCGATTACATTCCGAATTTTGAATAAGAAATATTGCGATAATTATTATTTAATAGACTTCGAATCGCTGCCCATTAAGTAAGCCTAAGTAAAATATTTTGAGCTGACTAGCAAGAAAAATAAGGAAATAATTTGCATTTTTGACTAAACTAAAAATTAAACACTTTATTAATTATTTCGAAAAGTAAAATCGTAATTATCCGTTATTTTTTCGTTTTTTTAAATTTTTTGTCTCTTTCAGTCGTTCTCCCGCGGTTCATCATCTTCGCTTCCGGCGTCTTATAGACGACGCGTATCTTTGCCAGTCGAATCTGCAATTCTTCCAACCAAAACGCAGGTAGGAATACTTAATCGTTAATTGCATTGTAATTTTTTATCTATTAACTTATAAATTGAAGTCTAAACCATGTCGCAATTCCTGCATTATAGATTATTTTTAAACTTTATTTTGAATTAGTGCAATCGCTTCAACTTCATTTTATTTAGTTTTTGGTTTTTTAATTTAAAATTAGTTTAGATTATTACTCTTCTTGTTACGTTTTGTTTCGTCATCAATTATTTGATAGCTTATCTATTGTCTGACATATTTAATTGGAAACTACATTTGATTTTATGTTTTTGTGTTTCGGCACTTTTTGTTTTCTCGAATACGTGGTTATATGTGTTCCTTACGTTTTTTTCGTGCGTGACACTAATTTCTGTGTGATGATGAACGTACACACCGCTCACCTTGTTTGACGACATTGAAACACGTCTTTTATCACTTTTTGGTGAAGAAATCAATCAAACCGATTTTTATTTATCTATTGTTTGATATAAAAGTAGCATGACCTTTTCTGTCCCCTTTTAATCTTTTTCATTACCGACTTTCGCGTCGAACAAGTAAACAAGTCTGGTCTCATATTTAACTTCAAAGTCTACGAAACGTACTCATAGCTCCTCAGAGCGGCAGGTCTTAAAGTTTATACCGAAATGCTGATTACGCATCTGGATACGAAATATTTCAATGTGCACCGAATTGAGTGATAGTCTTAGCCTGACTGAACCCGCCCGTGCTTCAGATCAGATCTTGCGATGAGTGCAGGATTATGTTGACTTCTGGGAGTCGCAGACTGAATCTGATCAATTAGGTCAGATCAACAGGTTGCACTTGAATTGTCGATCTAGCGTTTGCGTGAGCAGCGCAGATTATTTCATTTGCCACGAATATTTTATATCAATCTTTCAGCTTTAAAATTATGAGATCACTCAAATAGCATAATCGATCACTGAACTGATTTGTCTGGACTTTGAGGATTCTATTTTTCGGCTACTGGGCTGTTTTGCGAGATTCTCAACGCGCTTATACAATACCTACAGTAATGATAACGCATGAGGGTCCTAGGACTCATGTTCGATTACAATTGGGTCAGCGGAGTGTCTAACATACATGCGCAGCAACCAAATTCTGGGGGTAAAATCGCTGTTTTTTTCGCTGTTCATTTAGCACACTGTGTCTAGGTTAGTGCTGGTGGAGCTTTCTCCCCGACTTCATTGTATCACAGGCGTAGAGTTTGTTTCTCGAATTGGGGCTAGATGGAGTAGCTGGTAGCACGCTTGACCGGTAGTCAGAGAGCCCAGGATCGGAGTCTCTGGCTACGCAAATTCTTTTCGCTATTCATCGAAAATTCAATTCCGGGGAGGGTCCGCCGGCTTCTGGGGCGGAGGGCCAGACCCCCATGCCTATGCGTGATGTCTAGATGCGATGCTCTAGTCTGTTTATATTTCCCTGTTAATGAAATTTATTCCTATTGCGTTTTCGAATTCTGTCAAATGCCTTTCTTTCAAAATTTTTCACCGTCTTGTACTGCGAATTTATTTGTTGGGATATGTGCCAATTTTTCGAGGTTGTAAGGTAAGGAAATTTAAGCTTCCAAGGGTCCATGGCTAAAACGAGGTGGATTCAAAATGAGTGTGGTACCAAGAGTCGGGTAAATAATTGTTAAAAGCTGCATGTCGGATTTAAAAAATTGTTGCCCGCAGTTCCGTAGCATAAATTCAAAGATAAACTTATTCTTGTTATTTGAAAGTCTGCATTGTTTTACCCAGATCGTTACGCTTAACGCTTATGTGCTTATATGCTCAGTAACCACAAGCTCCTATGCGATATTGCGCAGTTAATGATCTAGTTGAGTCATTGAAGAGTAGCTTCATGATACCATGTCCACTTTTGATTAATGTTAAACGTGTAGCTAGGCTTATGTTTTCTAAAGTTTTTTACAGTGAATCTGTATTTGTCATGAAGATAATCGATAAACGATTGAGTTTAAAGGCTAGACATTGAGGTCATTTATTGATAAATTCACATAAGTTGTCTCTTCTTAGAATAGACCTCTGTTGTTGACATATCGTTTTTCTTTGATTTGTCGATGACAGATAAGCAGTGCGCTTTTATAAAAGCTTTCAGTTATCAGGGAATGAGTGAGATGATGTTTATTTTGTTGATTTTTCGCAGTTCGAAATAATTAGACATAAGCTTTTGTGTATAAGTATTTTCCGTGTTTAAAATTCTTAGCCTCAAACAATGTACACTGCGCAGGTTAGCGTATAAGTATTATTGACGATTACGATTATAAAATACTTGTGAATATCTGCCACGGACATTCCCTCGCCCGAACCTGTCTCTGGGTGATTAATATGGCGCTTTGGTCATTCTAAAACGTTATTATTTATTTATTTTTTCAGTTATCTTCTATTTTTATTTTATTAATTATTTTTATTTCATTTACATTTAAATATTACATTCGTATTATTTAAATGCGATATGCTGTTTCAGTCCATTCGCTTCCGATAAAATGGATAAATATCATCTGCCTTTTTAAATTAGCGTTTGTATCCTTTCTCCGATCAGCTTTGCTTCTGAGTCAAAGCTCGCTCGTTTGCTTAAATTAGATTCGAAACGGGCATCATTGTCATTGATTCCTCTTATTTCGGTCCGCGGTAATGACTCATTAAGCTGCCTCAATTACACCATCTGGATGCTGTATTATTTTTATACGTCTTGTCTCGTTTTTCCTCTCCACAGCCTCAGGGGAAGTGGCCTAAATTTTGCCTAGTCTGGATTTCAATCCTTGGTTGAACAGTTTTCCGCAAAAATCAAAGTTCCGCTCGTTCCTCCGACGTACTGGAGCAAATATTGATGAAGTCCAGACGGATTAGAATAAATGAAAAATATTTGCTTTTTAGACATCGACATATAATACGGTTGGTTTATTCAGACGTCAACGTCGTAAAATCAAATTAGGCTCGTCTTATTATTAGGCCTGTTTCGTCGCCGTTCGATCGCAAATAAAATGCGCGACGATAATAAAATCAAATGGAGTGGCAAAAATTCATCATAAATCTAAAGCCTCATTCATACTTCACGCAGGATCGCGTGACTTTTTCTAAAAATAGCGCAACTTGCGAAAATCGTGCGAATTGACGTATCGCGCTCGATCCATTCATACTTCCTGCGAAAAATCGCGCGATAATGCGCAAAATCAATCGCATCGCGTGTTCCATTCACACATGGGCGTGGGGGGTCTGGGGGTCTGGACCCCCCCAGAAACCAAAAGACCCCCCAGAAATCAAAAGACCCCCCCAGAAATCAATTTTGAAATTTTTTTTCGTTTTTTTCGCAATTTTTTGATGCCAATGCATAGTGCTTGATGAGAAACGTCGAAAAATGGTGTTTTTATCGCCATATCACCATTTTTAAGGCCATTTTTTGACCTTCAAAAAATCTTGGACCCCCCAGAATTTTTCTTGCTGCCCACGTATGGTTCCATTCATACTTGCTGCGAATTTTTGCAAATTAGGTTCTCCTGCGACGCAACGTGCGATTTTTTCTGCGAATCTTGCGAAATATCGCACGATTATTTCGCTCATTTTTTCTTTTGTTCTCTTCTCGACTAAC
>JAVLUZ010000377.1:398630-568630 GCA_036768485.1 Mermis nigrescens | reverse complement strand
TATGGTCCCCAAAAGCCTTTCTACATTTTGTAGACACAAATTTTTGTATACTAAAATATGGTGCAGTAGGATTTTAGTCTTTTAAAAACAGAGTTGTTCGACTTTTGGTAATGTATTTTAGCTAAATTCTCAGTCTCTAAAGGCAAAAAACACTAAGAATCGTCTTAAAACGGCGCGAAACGCCGAAAAATTTGACATTTTCCCTCTTGAAATGTAATTACAACCATTATAAAGATATATAGAACACACAATTACTCATTTCGGCGCGAAGCGCTGAAAATTTTCGCGAATTTCGAACCTTTTTTGCAATTTTTGTCTTCCCAAAAATCTTTGTACATGTACAAAGACGGTCCCGAAAAGTCTTTGTACATCGGGAAAAAAAATCTTTGCCGAATACAAAACAACACTGATTCCGCGTATCAGTCTGACGCGTTCTCCAACTTTGAAATCTCTCTCAGACGAAACGCTGCTAAGCGGAGCACATAGGTACTGCCTAGTGAGCTGCATTGAAAACGGCATGCAATTCGTTATCATTAAAAAGTAAACTGATACATTGGTTTTTTTGAGGCAAAATGTGAAATATAAGAAATATGGTGCACGATCAGTGAGATATTATTGAAATTTTTGAAGATTTTATGTTGTTCGCCTGCCACCAATATACATATCCAGTCACACCCATAGCCATGATTTTATTTAAGGGTAGAATCTATTTTAGTTGGTGAAAGCAGTGCTAAAATGTTTGAATTGGCCTCAGAGTTCCGAAAGTTTTGAGATATACGCACTTTATGGTGATAAATATGCGAGCATGTATGTACGTGCTAATAACATGGCGACTAGGCGTACATTTTATGAAATATCGCAAGTGTCGACTTTAACGTATTCATTATGTTCGTGAATGAATCATCATTGTTTGGTGTTTGCCGAATTTATTTGCAATTTATAAAATTCTCCTGTGTATCAAAAAATTAAATGTTATATTTCACCCTCAAAAATAGCTTCAACCCCGACTCGAAAAATCTTGCCCCCGCTCGGGGGTCGTGGTCGGGGTTTAGGCCGGGGCTTTTCGGAGTCGGACGGATCCTCATACGATCACTGGCATAAAGCCAAAATATTTAGCTACATCGCTGAAAATGCTGTATCAAGTCCCAATCGAGGCAGTTTTCGCGCTATTTAACGTCGATTTTTAAGGGAAACTCCAGCCTAATGAAGTTTTTTGGCCGGTTCCACGCTGATTCTATAAAAACCGTGGTCCAGACTCCCAGCCGAAGCCTTACCATGATTTTGCAACTTATTACTCTGAACTTTTAGCGCCCATGAGCTTTGTGGGTTGAATGACCTAAACAGCCGGTGACCTTTCATCGCCGTTTATGCTGACTCTCAGCAGAATTTTCAATTTACAGAAAGTCAGAAACATGTTTTTTGTGCTTTCAGCGACTTTTTAACTTGAAAGAGTCAGAGCCACCTTTTAACGACACCCCGTTCAACTCCATCAAATCGTTTGCAAATTTTTTATTAATTCATATTTAAAAAAACAAATTGCGCCATTTTTTCACGTGTATTAATCATTTGTTAGCCAGAAAAGGCATCTTTGAAAAGATTGGTCCAATCCCATATTTTATAGGTGTACTGTACAACATGCATGTTCCTTCCTCACCCACTTACTTGCCTCATAGCTTGCGCGCTTGCCTTAAGAAACTGAATTATTTATTTGAAAAACATGTTCCCTGACTTTTTTGAGGTGCCGGCAGAATGCTGGGGCGTGACGTAGGTAGTGTGATAACTGAAAAAAATAAATGGTGACTACACTATTGGCGATGTCTCAACAGTCCCACCACTCCCAACAGTCCCATCACCGTCCCAACAATCCCACCGTCCTAACAGTCCCACCAATAATCCCAACAGTCTCACCGTCCCAACAATTCCCAACAGCCCCACCGTCCCAACAATCCCACCGTCGTCCCAACAGTCCCACAGTTCCAACGGCCCCACTAGCTTCGATGTCCTAATCATAGAAGCACAAAATTTCCGGTCCGGGAGTATCTATGCAGGAGCTAAAGCCTGATTAGGGAGAATGAGGCAAAATCGCAAAAATCGTGGAAAAAACGCCGAAAATGGAATACTGGAGAGTCCGCCGAATTTTCGGGGCTAGATCACTCATGAGCGTGGGGGCGCTAGACCCACAGAATGCACAACCCCCTCCCTCCGGAAATCCGGCTGACTCTCCGGGATTCCATTGTCGACGTTTTTTCACGATTTTTGCGATTTTTCCTCATTCTTCCTAATCAGACTATAGTTCCTGCATGTGTATAGTCCATAGACATCCCGACGTATCAGGAAAAAGAAATATTCCAGAGAAAATAAGGCAAAAGTGACGACCAAAAAATGGACGGAAATAATTAATTTTCTGCAAAGCTGATTGAAAATGAGATGAAACTGTAGAATAACATAGGTTTTTCGCTATTTGAGCATTTAGGTATATCAGTTTGAGGCCATTTCAACTCAAAAAAGCATTTGATTGATCCCCCTCTTTTTCGACTGCTTCCGAGAACGACAATTTCGTGCTTCTATCATAAGGGCAGTGATTGTGGCGGAGCCGTTGGGACTATTGGTGGGACTGTTGAGACTATTAGAAGTGTTGGGAAAGTCGGGCTGTTGGGACGGTAGGATTGTTGGGACTGGTGGAACTTTCGGGACGGCGGAACTTTTGGGACACTGGGAATGTTGGGACTGTTGGGACTTTCGGGACGGTGGGACTGTTGGGACTGTACGGTGGGACTCTTAGGATAATTGGTGCGGCTATAAGGACGGTGGAAGTGTTGGGGACGGTGGGACTAGTGGGACTGTTGAGACACAACCATACTACTACTCGGCTGTTGCGTAAATCAAAGTCTGACTAGTCAAAAGGAGTAAAAAAAGAATTATAATCAATATTATTCCTACAGAAAAAAATTAAATAAGTAATCAAAATCGTATGATATTCTTTAATAATATATTGGGTAAACAATTTTTAATCAAGCGCAACCTCTTATGACGGTAGTCTTTTAAAAGTCGTTTGTCGTAAATTTTGGATTAAACTTGTAATTTTTCAAACTGAAAATAGAAAAAGACAAAGCATGACAGTTTGACTTAAAATGCACCTAATACCTGTGTAAAATTTTCAAAATAAGCAAGCGGAGACGGCTGTTCGCACTCGTTGATTCTACTTATCTATTCACTCATGTTTGATTCCATTGCACGTTTTCTCGCATACCTTTTCATAACCTGTTTTTTTATAATGCGGCGCTTTGTTTGACTGTATAATTCTGCATCTAGAAGAATTATCGGAAATCCTCCTCCAAAATTTTAAAGCCCCCCCCAAATTAAATTTTAAATTGCATTTTGTTCTTTGCAATTAGTTTGATGTCAATGAATGAAGTTGGATGAGAAACGACGAAAATGCTTTCGCCGCTACCATAAAATTTTCGTCATTTTTATATAAAAATAATTTTCGGACCCTAGTTTGAGCCATACATTGGCAGCAACCAAATTTTAAGGGGTGGGCAAAGTCATCCGCACTAAACATTCAATTCTGGGGTCTATCGATTTATGAGGGGCGTCTTTCAGATTCTGAGGATCCACGACCCACCGACCCTCTCCCCAATGTCACCAATGAGTCGTTTAGGCGTTGCTGACGTGACAACGGTCATTAAATTAAGAGGGTTAAGAAGGCGTTTAAGGGATTCCTCTGATTTAAACAACTGTTTCGTTTCCGATACGTTTTAACATGAATCAGTCTTTGTGATTAATTTTGCATCACAGTACAAATTTTTCCTCATTTCTCGTGGCTCAAAACATAGATGCACGGCATGGCCAAGGGGGTCAAAAGTTGAGCATTTTTGTGCCAAAACGTAAAGTGCACGTTTGACCGTTATTGAAGCTAGTGACTTCAGATGCACCGCTTGACCGGTCTGGGGGTCAGTTAGGTAGCTGTTCTGGGCCTGAAGGGAATCAAAAACTGTTATAAATGCTAAATAGCGTAAAAATATCTTAATTACAGTTTCTGGTTAATTTCAAGCACTTTTGGCGAAAATTTTTCATCATCATTCATTTCTGGGTTTGATTTGATCTCATTTTATCCAGGAAATTTCCCGTTCGCCCCAATTTCACGAGCATATCTGCGAGAGAGTTTACATAAAACGGTAATACTCAAGAATTAAAATTTAATTCTTGAGTATTACCGTTTTCAGCTATTGTTTGATACCAGTAATGGAGGTAGCCGAAAAGCGTCGTGAAATGATAATTTTTGCGCCTGATCGATTTTAAAAGGGCTTTTGCACTGAAAATATGTTTTTGAACCGAGGAAAGCCGGAATCGTGTTGAAATAGTTATGAATTGAAATAAACGGAGAATGAGCGAATCATTGCGCTCATGCCGAATTTCGAGTAGACGATTTGTTTTATTTTCCTCCGTTGCAGACTTAATTTGTTATGTTGCAAATTTACAGCAATACCCAACTCAAGCTAGACAAGAACTGATTACAAAGTTTATGACCATGGAAACGCAGACGGTCTGGGATTGGGGCCGGTCAGAGGATCAGCCAGAAAAGAAGATGGCTTCAAAAGTTAATGCTAAAATAGCGTAAAACTCCTTTAATCCATTTTCCAATCATTTTTTTTTGCTTTAAAACTTTTTTCGATTTTCCTAAGTTTTTTGCATTCTTTTTGCCCTATTTCCCCGCAAAATTTTTCATCTTACCACTGTAGGAGGGATCAAGAGGCTTCCAACGCCTGCCTGTACGTGCATTTCCACTCCCTGACATATTTTGGTGACCGGGACCGGTCGTAATGTTTTCTGATCACCGCGAAAATCTAAATCGGTTCGTTTTTTAAAAATTTTTTAGTCTACGTAACTTGTTGCAATTTTTGGCAAAAATATCTGTTTCATTGCAGACGATACTAAACGAAGCGTTAGGCATGGTGAATGAATTACTGTCGCAGAGAGACTTGCCCGCCGTTGTGATCACAGGGCTCAGGTCCCTGTTAAATCTGTTGAACAATGCGTACGACCAGCAGACCAGAATGCCCATGGCCACTCGAAGCACGTGCGATTTGGCCGGTCAGGCATCGCCGAGTTTGACACAAACGCACTCGATTGGCGATCAATTGTCGATTTTGAATTCGGTTCATATTTCCATTCATTCCTTATTTACATGTTTGTTTTCTTTTACTTTTCTTTTATTTATTTTTTGATATTTTCATATATTTGTTTTTTTTGAAAAAACTTCATTTTTGTATTGTTTTTTAAGGCACGGTCATCAACTTATTCAGAATGCTGATTTCCATTGTTATAATCAATTTAACTAAATTGTCTTTTAAATTATTTATTGCTCATATGTGTTCAGTGAGTTGTATTAAAAGTCGAAAATATAATAAAATTTTTTCCCATGTTTTTATTTTTTTGCAATTTTTATTATAACAGATGGAACATAGAGCTTCAAGAGAAATGTGGAAAACAATTTTTTCTTCCCTATCATAAATTTTTCGACCCTCTGTAAATGTTTGATCCAACCCAGGCCTTCAGAATTTGAATTTTGCCCAAGGATGTCATAAAGATACAAGCAAAAGCTTTTTATATCATTAGCGAGGAAATTTTCTCTCAATTTAGGCCAGAACTGCAAACCATTCGTTAAATGAGAATCCTTTATTGAACTTTTAATGATAAATAAAATATTATATTTTTAAATATAACATGTTATATTTCCCAGTACTCAATAGTTCGTTTACTGTAAATCGTCTAAATACACTTGAAGCAAATAGAGTATTTTGTTTAATTATACCTGGATTTGGCGCAGCTAAAATTATCTCGGTCGGTATTATGTGTCTTGTTGGCAAACCTTGAAGACAAATTAAATTAGGATATTCAAACGTCCTGAATTTATTATACCTTTTGCCCTTGTCTTGCCGCTTTAATTTTACCCTTTTTTCAGACGTCTGCTAGTTAATCCGTTTTATTTGAATTTTAGTTGTTTTCATTTTTTGCTTTTGTTTTGTTATCGAGTTAAGGTTTTAATTTATATTTAGAATATTTTGGCGCGACGTTCGTCGCCGGTCACTTGGTCTACTGTAACAAGTGCCTCCGGCATGCCAACGTTGGAGCCAGAGCCCACCAGGCCGAGATCGTCTAGTTTTTGGAGAGAAGTAAGATTGATTGCAATAATGATTTTAATATAATTCTATTTGTTGAATGCCAACTATAATTGATTCAATTGTTTTGTCTTTTTGAAGTAGTGTTGTTTCCTTTGTTCGTTTCTTTCATTTGCACCCGAATTTCCTTGAGATTTTGATCTTTCCTACTTTAATCGTTAGGCGAAGAAGCCTGTGCGCATTATTCTGTTTTCAAGCCGTGTTATGGTGTAAAGTAGAGGAGATTAGTCTTTAAATTCAGTTGGAATTTTTAATTTTCTACTTATTCGGTATTATTTATTTATTTTGATGAATGTGTTCAAAGTTGTACATCGAAATTTATTAATCTGCGTCTTCTTATTCAAGAAATTGATAGACGAGGAAGAACCTGATCCTGATCAGCACGATAGCTTGAGCAAGAAACAGTCCGCCGACCTCTTGATCCAAGTAGATAAAATTTTGCATAATCATATTAGAAATAATGGCGGAAAAATCTAGGAGCTACCGATATATTCCGAAGAATCATTCTGGCAGGCATTGCGTTTAACGAATGAGTGCCATTTTTTAAAATACTGCTCTGGTGTCTATCTTATTATAAGTGGCGGATCTAGGATTTTCCTAAGGGGGAGCGGTACCCCTAAAATTAGCCGTCTTGACCCGAAAATCGCTAAAAATCGCTCTATTTTGGGCTAATGGGGGCGGCCGCCCACCGCCCAGCCCCCTCCCCTAAATCCGCCCCTGCTTATTATTAGCGGTTTTTGTTTGCTCTTAAATTTGCTCGTTAATGCATATTTGAAAAGTAATTAGCTAGATCGATTCCAATTTTTACTTTGATTATGTATCAGAAATTTACCTATAACAAGTTATGCAAAATAAATCGAATAGACTGAAGATTTGGGTCTGACTTACTACATACATGCACAAGGTCAAAAGTTCTGGGAGGGGGTGAACTGGGTTTTTTTTTGGGGGGAGGGGTTAATCTGTAACTTTTTACCTCTTTAATGTCAAATTTTGATACTTATTCGTTTTATTTATTCTTCATTAATCTGCATGAAAACAATATTGATAAGGGTGGTGAAATGACCTGCAACATCAAAAATATATAAAATAGTGGAAAAATTTCTGGATTGCTCGAAAAATTAGTATATGTATCTGAAACTAAACTGTTAGACGTCATTTAAGGCTTTTTCGTCATACCCTTCTCCCCAGTGTGCATGCGTGGCTTACTACATTTCAAGACAGATCCCATTTTTTTATTTTAATATTGCTACTTTCGTAAAATAATATTCAATTCGCTGTCATGCTGTTCAGCAGTCAAATTCTCAACCGATTTTTCTAGTCGAGTCGCTTTTTCCGTGAGCTATAAATGATTAAGCGCATTTTCAACTTTCGATTTCCGCCATCGAGTTAGAAATATGCAGACATGGCGAAAAATTAATTAATTTTCGTCCGTCTCGAGCCTCGAAAAATCGACTGAAATAGACAGCTGCTTCCGCGTTAAATTTGATAAAAAAACGGGCAAAAATGGGGAAAACTGATCAATTTTAGCCCGAGACACGAATAACGTGTTATTAGCCAATAGAGCATAGTTATTAAAGCATTTGCCGGATTTTTTTTTACGTTTTTGCCCACAAGTGATTCAGCTTTTTTCTTAGAATATTTTCCACTGATTGTAACGGCGTATTATTTTACGAAATATAATAATAAAAATAATAGTAATAACGTCTTCGTTCTGATCATTATTTATTGGTCGCAATCAATTACGGTATGTTCCATGGCTTAATATAAAACGCCATGACGTGTGAGCGATTGTTATTCGCGTAAACAACCTAATTAATTTCCGTTGCGTATATTTTCCACAAATCGATGCGACGTCATTGACGAAATGAAAAATGTGGCAATGTTAATGCTCCGTTTGATTGTTTCGCATATTCCGTTCCGCATTTTATAAATTGCTATTTTTCCGCGCATAAATCATCTCTTGGGATAAACAGATTTTTTTCCGAATGGAAAGAAATCGAGTCATTTTACGTTAAGTGACCAAATAATTTACGTAACGATGAAAGGAATAGTGTAAGAGAGTTAAATAATATAAAGAATTTCAAGGCATTATTTACTAATTCGTTTATGACAATTAAAAACGGAAAAAATTAGGAAAATTTGCTATAAGAAAATGGGGTAAAATTAAATTAAGTTAATAAAATTAAACGTGCAGCAGCCGAATTCTAGGGGGTCTGGGTGATTAAACCTAGCAAAATTTTCCAAAAAGCACGCATAAAGTTTATTCTGGGGTTTACCGATGTCTTTCCGGGGTTGGCTGGATTGCCATGAGGGTTCTAGATGCCAAACCCCTCAGGCCCATGCGTGGTGGTCATCCTTGTAACTACACCTGGGCGTGCGGCTATACATGTTTGGACCCCTCAAAATTCGATATATACTTCCACCAAAATCCATAGACCCCTAGAATCAAATTTTTAATTTCTTTCGTTTTGTCGCGAATTTAAGATGCTATTGGAGGAAGTTCGGAAATTTTTTAATCTAATGTTTTTGAATACTAGACCCTCAAATTTCAGGTGCCGCTTATAAGAGGTTATAATCTGCGGAATTTCGATCAAGAAAATATGTCTTTTTTCAAATAAATTATAGGAAAGGAGCGAGTTTACACGAGCAAACACATTCGTCTTTTTAATGAAAAACTTAATTTTTTTGCATCTCCCTTTTATTTCTTTAACGCTAAATTCATTTTTTACATTCTTCTCGTTTGGCCATCATAATTTGAATATTTTAGACAAGTGATGGGACAATATTTGATCAAGAAGAGATAGAAAACGATCAGTCGTACGCGGATCTCAAACAATGGGCGCTGCCAATATTTAATCTTCACGCCAAAGCGCCAAATACCCTTCTTAGCAAAGTGCATCTCTAATTTTTTGAGATATTTTCCCCATAATTCTTTCACCTTTATTTAGATTTACATTTCATTTGTCCAAATATTTTCATTTTTATCTCTCTTTATATTGCCTTTGCCTCTTTTTCATTTTCTGCCGTTATATCTTCTTTTTCTTCAGTCGTATTTTGGTTTGGTTTTGTTTGTTATTTATTCTTGCCGTGCCTATATCCATGATTCGATTCGCCCATTTAAGGGGCTCAAGATAAATTTGCTCTAAAGTGAAACTGAAACTGAAATACTTTATTGAAAACGGCGCGGCAATTCCAAGAAATACGAAAAAACAGGATATGGAACATGTATTGTCGATAAAACGAATAACGTTATGCAAAAGGAGACAAGCGAGTCACGATATCGACGATATTTCACGCCTGCCCTGACGTTTTTAAACTCGCTCTATCTATTTAAGTGGCAGAATGTAAACTTTTCGTGTAGGAATTTTTCCTCTGTCATAATTGAATCTGAAAACTGTCGTTTTTCGGTCGTGCAGGATACAAAATTATAAAGAATACCTCATTTATAATGTCGCGAGGCTTCACAAGTTTGAAGATTTTGCCGCCCTCCTACTCAAATGCGACTCCTGTTGTTGCCCAGCAGCAGAACGTTTTATTGCTCCAGCCCACGAATTTATAGTTTTAATTTTTTATATATCTATGTCCTGATCTTTTCCGCTAGTTTGTCCTTTTGTCGCTTTCCTTTTCGCTTTTTCCAACGATTTTTGTTTTACTACGTTTTGTTGCATTCATTTTTGTTCGCAGTGCTGGCATGGGCGAACGAGATGACCAGGGGGTTAAGAACGGCCTCTAGGGGTCAGCCAGTGCGTTTTTGTCATCTAAAAATTGCTTCGACTTCCAAAATCGCATAAGGACTTCTGTACGAAAGTTTTATTTCTCTGTTTTCTTATTTTTGCCTCCTCTTGTCTCAAAACTATTTCCATTCTTTTTTTGGGTTCTCGACTCGCTACAGCGCCCACAAGCTTGCCTGTCTGCTAGTTTTTTAAGATGTCATATGAGATTAATATTTGTGAATGTGTATCTTACATCTATTCTTTAGCGTGTAAATTTTAATTTTTGCTATTCTTTTATCCTTGCTTTTGAAGCTTTTGTATTTTTACCTTTTGCGCTTCGTGAACTCGTAGTTTAAACTACTGTTCCTCTATAGTTTTCTTTTCATATGCCTCGATTCTTGCATTTTTCTTACGTTCAGATTTAATGCACATTTTTAAATAGCATTTTATTCTGTTCAGATTGCTTACTTGACGTTCTCGAAATCGAATCTGTTCAACATATTTCGTATATCGAAGCAAAAGTTTTTCAATTTTTTCCACGCGCTAGAACAAGGCTATTGGAAAATACCGTGTAAGTTTAATAAGCTCAGTTCATGTCACATGTACGTCGTACTGAACATTAGATTTCGCGTCAAAAAGCTGAGAATTGTATGAATTTGAGAATCGAAGCATGATTTCCCGATTTTTCGGTGTATATTAGCACTAGAATTTCTACAATTCAGATTTTAAATAATTTTTAAAAGGTAGAAATTAGAATTTCCCTCGTATGCAGACCATAGCTTCTAAATTTCGATAAAATTTTAAAGTTGAAATAACTTCTGACTCAACTCAAAAGCCTTCTCAATAGATATATACAAGGTAGAATCAAAACCTTGCTAAAATGGAATGTGGCTAAGTCTAGAAAACGTATGGGACTAAATATGTAAATTTTTTGATTAAATTGCTTAAGCTGCAAAGTTTAGAAGGAGCGTTGAATTTGATTAAATTTCCAATCGAATTTCATAAACGCATGCATGCATGTAATGGCCGAAATTCCAAGAGCATCCGGTCTTCTTACTTTCGATATAAACCAGGAAAGCACCTTATAGGAACTTTAGAAAATCAACTTTTCTTGAAAGAAGTCGGATGGGTATGGGATAATGGTAGACGTGCTGATCAAAAACAAACTTACCCGCTAAATTTAGGCTAATTAGTGACAAAATCGTGGTCCAAAATGGGTCTTCTTGTTAATCAATGTGTTTATTTTTAGACCATAATATAATCCACGCTAGTGATGTACTACACGCCGTTTTCTACTTCGTCAACAACCCCATTCCAGCACTGGACTTTTTGCCAGCTGGCCTGGCCACCGAATTGTCCGGCATGGAAATTATGGCGTTGTACACGGCCAGCGCCGCTCACGACTTCGACCATCCGGGTCTCACCAACGCCTTTTTGGTTGCCACGGGTGATCCGAAAGTACGTTGCGTCTTTGGATTGCGGAATTTTATTAACTTTATTAATTATTAATTAAATTATATTAATTATCGATTATTAATAAAATTAATTATTAACAAAACTTTATTGACTTTATTAGAATTTATTTCTCACGGAATCAGCATCGAAACCGTAAATTTAGCTGATAGGGAATTAGGGCCGAACAGTCAAGGCTCAAAAACTTCGGAAGCAGGAGTATTATTTCACTAGGATTTCCAGAGGAAGCACTTGGAACTATTGAATCACTTCATTTAATATCGTCAAAGTGCGCACCATTCAGCTAATAAAAAACAATAGTTTTAAGTGCTCAGGAGCGGACTTATGGTTTTTATAATTTTGTTGTCTTCTAAGCAAAGCAAGTTTGATTGTAACTTGGTGAATATGTAAGTTTTTGAGCCAACATGACCTACAAACCTGGTATAAGCGCTAATATGGCGCGAAAAATTACGTTCATCCTGTTCTGGCGAATTTCATTCATTTTGTGCGAATTCCATTCATTTTGAGCTTTATTTGGCCTCACAGAGAAATTTTTACTCATACAGACCATTTTCTGATCTTTTACGCCCGCTTCAAAAGACTCATTTTACGCGATCGGCATGGAGAATAATGAAGTCTTTTTTCAGAATTTGTGCTCGAAAAACGAATCACTTTATCAATATCTTCACTATCTTTTACGATATTCGAAAATATTGACATTTCTGAATTTTCCATTTTTCCAGCTTATTTAAGATGAACGAAATCGGCAGGGAGCAATATTGAAAAATTATGATTTAAAATTCTCTCATTTTGGATTTTCAGTAGTTCTCTCAGTATCTAAGAATTCGATGGCAAAACGAAGACAATCATTGCGGTTTTATGCTTTTGGAAAACTGAATAATTAGAAATTAATTGAAGCTTCCGCAAAAAATTTCTTATAATTGTTATACGTTTATGAATATTTTCGTTTTTTACGTTTCAACTTGATAATGCCTTTTGACACTCGAAAATTTGTTCCTGCTACTTATATACGAAGTCAAGAGGTTTCATTTTTAACAAGCGGAACGAACGGGAGCTCCTAGCGGTTTATTCCGGAACTGTTTGGCCCTTTGAATTTCTGAAATTGAAAAATTGTACTATTTTCAAATTCTTTTTCGTAACTTTTCGAATTTTTAAAGGCAATTTTGTACAACGATAGAAGCGTGCTGGAAAATCATCACGCGGCGTCGACCTGGCGCTTGCTCTGTAAATCTCAGAATTATTTTATTGAACATTTGGACGCGGCCGAATACAAGCGATTTCGGTACATCGTTATGGAGGCCATATTAGCCACCGACCTCAAACGTCATTTCGAAATGCTAGTCGAATTTAACGAACAGATAAGCAAATGTACCGCGTTCGAAGATACATTTCGAAAAAATTTTTGAAGGAGATTCGATTAAAAATTTAGAAAATTTCTGGGGAATAAAAGTTGCTCAGGATAGAAACTCGGAGTGACGGACTAAGCTTTTGATTTATGGTGTATTGTAGAGTTGAGTTAATTAAGTACTCGCGACTTTTTAAAGTATTTCGGCGCGTGATTGATTATGATAAGCACTAAATTATGCAAATGCTAGAATTAACAAATGCGCATGTTTGATTAATCAGAGATAGAACTGAGAATCATCGCCTTCGTGGAAATGAAAGGACGAAAATTGGAAATTTCAGATTGTTCGGGAAACTAGATGTGCTGAAATTTGAACGCAGTCAATGAACGAAGTAATAAACTGCTGGAAAAACGAGAACAAAAAATAAATAAGAAGAGACGAAAAATATAGCATATTTAGCCTTAAAATATTGAGAAAATTCGGAAAAATTCTGTTTGGCGGCAAAAAATATGATGAAAAGTCTCTTTTACTGAGTGTAATATCTGAGGGCTAGACTTAAACAAAGACAGGAAAGGTAGACATGAAGTCAAGCGCTGAAAACAACATTGCACTGAAACATTCTGAAATTAATTAATTAATTAATTAATCATATGTTAAACGTGTTTTCTATCTTTTAATTTTGTTCGGGTATATATTCATATGAATTTATTCATATTAAAAATTTATCTACCAGCAAAGAAAATTGCTCCGATGGAACAAAAAAGACGAACATACTTATGATTGTAGATTATTAAGGACGTAAAAGGAGGGGACTAGGAAAAAGCTACCTATGTATGCGCCCAAAGTCGCAAAATCTGTTGAAAATCAGACTTTCTCTAAGTAACGCAAAACATCGAAGTATATCCTGCGGCTTGCGGATTGAAATAAACTATTGAACCAAAAATCGATTGAAAAAGCAGCAAGTTAGCTATGCTGTAGCTATGGGAAATTATATGGAGTAAACAAGGGGAGACTTTGCAAGCCAATTAGATGAAATAGCAAACATCGATGCATTCAAGACAATCAAAGACGCCAGGTTTGCCTGCTATAATGCTCATTATAAGAAAATAAAACACTATTATATACAATTGCAGTTAGTTTTCTATTAATCACGAAACGAAGCAAGTCAGCGTTGCAACTTGCAAGTAATTTACAAAAAGTGAACATTTCAGATTATTTACACACGCTCATGTGAAGCATCGAAATTATTTAAAAAAGGTTACACTTTCTCAGAGGCCGCAGAATATACTTCGATTTTTTGCGTTGCTTAGAGAAAGTCTGATTTTTAACAGATTTTGAGACTTTAGGCATATGCATAGATAGTTTTTTCCTAGGCCCCCCTAGAGCTGCACACTTTGCAAATTTTACTACCCGGGTACCCGGCTATTTCATTACCCGGGTACCCGGGTAATTCGGGTTACCCGGGTAGGACCTTAGATAAGAGAGAATGCAGTGAACATTGTTTGTTTTCGGTTGACAGCAGTGATCGTACAGGGTCAGATCTTCACCCCCGGTCGGGGTCGGGGTCGGGGTTGGGGTTGAAGATTAACAATTAACATTGCATGATTACATACCAATTTAAAAAGGATAAAAACGATACTTCACTTGCATATAGAGAATACTAATAAAGCTGGTTAAGTTCAAGATTTCATTTTCATTCCAAATTCAAACGTGGTTTTAGCAATTTAGCATTACTTTCAATTTTAATCACTAATCGCTCTCGCTTTTTCGCATTCTTCCACAGTTTTTTCTTAACGGTATTCTATGGCGCACTGATTGTGAGGAACCAACGGCGCGAAGCGCCGAAAATTTTCGAAATTTTTACCGTTTTCATGTAGAATTTATGGCCTTTTTATTGACAAACACTTCGTAAATCATAAGTGGCGCAAAGCACCAAGAAATTCAGTCATTTTTTACCGCCCTTAACATGTTGTATAGATATATGAATACTGAAAACTAATAGTCTGACTGAGCAGAACAGGAATACTACGAATTATAAACTTAGTATGAAGATATTTTGACTGATCCAGGCTTTTAAACGCAATGCTGGAGCTTTACAAAAAGAAAGACAATCATCGGCGGTGCTATGCGCAGGAAAATTTTGACGTTTTTACTCTTTAAACTCAATTTATACCGCTTTAATCATACAGAAAATATAAACTAATTGCGGCGCGAAGCGCCAGAAATTTTTAAAAATTCTTAATCCTTTTACCTTTACCGTCCTCCTAAATGTCTCTTTGCACGTGTAAAACGAGATAGTACGGCTGGGGGTCTGGGGTGGCGCGCTCAAGCGCCCCCAACGGGGTCCGGGGCAGAACCCCGGAAAATTTTGTAAAAAAGCACTCTAATTTATTAGTAACGTAAAACTTTTCGCAAATCGGCAAAATCTCGGTTCTGGATTAAGCCCAAAAAACTTAAAATTGATTAACTCCTACACTGCACAAAACTTCTGAGCTGAAATGCGTTTTTCGACCTTTGCTAAGTGAGAGCAGCAACGGGTCGCAACCAATAAGTCATGGAAAGATGTATCAATGAGAATTTTGTTCTTACCGTTTTCAGGCCCATTTGTGGCCTTCTTATTAAATAGTTCAGAAAACAGAAAATGCGCAAAAACACAAGAAAATTTGGCCTTTCCTTTCATTTAAAATAGAATTATGCGTTCTTGTAAACAAAGATAAACAAAGCAGAGATGGTACGCAAACATTTTCGCACTTTTACTATTATGTTCAATAAGCATGTGCAGTTTCATTGAATGAACTAATAGTGCATTGAATAACTAAAGTGATGCGAATTGCTAGATTATTTTAACAGATTCAAGCTTTTGAAGTCATCGGATCTGTATAACAATGAATAATAATGACTCAGCGCGAAGCGCCGGAAAATTTTGACGTTTGTGCCTTTTTGAACTCAATGTTCTGGACACATTGCGCCAGAAAAGTCAACATAATTTCTGAAAAATTTCGCGGGGGGAGTATGTGCCCCCACTGCCCCCTGGATACGCCTATGATTCCGTGTGACAGTAATTTTGGCGCATTTTATGGTGATAAATATGCGAACATGTATGTAAGTGTTAAAAACATGGCGACTAGGCGTACATTTTATGAAATACCGCAAGTGTAGAGTTCAACATATTCATTATGCTCGTGAATTAATCGTCCTTGTTCCGACTTTATTTGGTATTTATACAATCCTCCTATGTACCAAAGAAAAAAATGCTAAATTTCACCCCCAAAAAAAGATTCAACCCCAACTCGAAAAATCTTGCCCCCGGTCGGGGGTCGGGGTTAAGGCCCGGGTTTTTCGGGGTCGGGGTCGGGGTCTCACGTACGATCACTGGTTGACAGTGAGGTATAGGGCAAAGTGATATTTAAGCACTAAAATTATTGAAAAATTAATGCAAGATTAAATAGAATCAAGGCTTTAATCTGAAGAATTCGTATGCAATTAATGAAATTTAAGTCATTTTCATAATTCAAAGCAAAAAATTGTGAAGCAGGTTTTGTATCGTCACAGCGTCAATAAAACATTTGAAGCAGGAAAACACATTGACGAAAAGCAATTTTGAAATCGACCAGAAATGAAAATTTATTCAAAAATTAGTCTTTCTGGAGCTAATTGCAGAGGCGTAGTCAGAATTTTGGTTCGAGGGCATAAACGTTTTCATTTAGAATTTACGGCTTTTCTATTGACAAACAGTTCGGAATTCATAAGTGGCGCAAAGTGCCAAGAAATTTAGTCATTTTTTCCACCCTTAATATTTTGTAGATGTATCAATGAAAATTTTGTTATTACCGTTTTCAGGCCCATTTATCACCTTCTTATTAACAAAAGTAGTTCAGAGAACAAGAAATGCGCAAAAACATAAGAAAATTTGGCCATTCCTTTTATTTAAAATAGGTTTATGTGTCTTTGTAAAGAAAGACAAACGAAACAAAGAATAGACAAACTGGTACACAAAAGACAAAAAAAAGCAGAGAATAGACAAACTGGTACGCAATCATTTTCTTACTATTACTATTAAGCTCAACAAGCATGCGCAGTTTCATTCAACGAACAAATAGTGCATTAAATTACTAAAGTGATGTGAAGTTTTGGATTATTTTAGCTGATTCAAGCTTTTAAATTCATTGGATCTATATAGCAATAAATAATAAGGACTTGGCGCGAAGCGCCGGAAAATTTTGACGTTTTTGTCTTTTTGAACTCAATTTTCTGGACACACATTAGTCCAACAAAAAAAATCAACAATATTTCTTGAAAATTTTGGGGGGGCTACGCCTATGGCTGACTGCATTTGGGACATCGATAGGCTTTGAATCAGGTCTAACTAAAACAGTTGCGCGCACGATGTGAATAAAAGTTGCAGTCTAAATTTATATAATGGTCACAGAAGTAAATGCATTAGAAAAAAGCGTCGCTAGCAGATAAATTCTTGTTTAAATTTTTTTACAATAGAGAATAAGAAGAATTCGGCACAAATAAAATAATTTAACTAAAGACCTGAATGATGGAATTTGCCTAAACCGTATGTGCGATATACTGTGACAATAGGAAATATTAACAGACTCGCTTATTTAACAATATACGGTTGATTATATCAAATCACATTTACATTGTGATTCAATCGCACTTTAGAAGCAATACGTTTCTAGGTTTCTAATTCGATTCTTAGCACATATTGCATAACTGCAGTGCTAATTTTCCATTTTATGTTAGGGGATTCGGGTACCCGGGTATACCTGGGTACCCGGGTAGTAAAACTATTTTCTACCCGGGTATACCCGGGTACCTGGGTACCCGTTCAGGTACCCGCGTGCAGCTCTAGTCTTCCCTTATACATTCTTGATAATACACAATCCCAAGTATATTCGTCTTATTTGTTCCATCGGAGCATTTTTCTTTGCTAGTGTCCTACTTTTAATTAGCACGATTTGAATAAATCAGTCAGCAAACACATGCCACAATAATGACAATTTAAGTAGTTAAGTAAAGATTACCAATTAAATTAATGATAAACATCCGGCGGCAATACAGGATTGTTAACGAAAGAAGCGGCGCACAAAACTCTAGCGGCGTAGCAAGGCGTCGACAAACTAAGGGGCGGAAACAGCACGTCGCAAACACACGTCGACAAACGCGTCCTACCACATTCCGAAACCAACCACGCCTTTTATTTTAAATTTGCATGAATACAGGATGGGTCGCGAAAATAATGTCATCACACAGTTAGAAAAGCGTCGCTTTTATGATACAATTGTTAACGGAAGGACATTCATATCTGTATGAGAGTAGATCAATGGCAAAATTTCGTAGGTTATGACGATAGCATTACTACGGAGCTAAATAATGTAAAGTGCACGTAAACACAGTATTATAATGATTAAGACGATAATATAAGTACAAAGTTAAGTGAGGCGCACAAACTGAAAGTATTTAGCAATCAATTATGCATCTGCAACAGGACGTTATATGGAACATTTTGAAAAAATTGAGCTTCTGTAACGCTCTGAAAACTAAATTCTATTTTCAGTGTAAACTTCACATAACTACTAGGTGTAACGAAAACATACAGTCAGATTCGTAATCCTGACCTTATGGAACATATTTTGAAAAAATTAACTTTTTACAACGCTCTGGAAGTAAAATAAATTTGTAGTGTAAAGTACACAATAACAAATGAATAGTACAAACTTTACACAACTACTGGATGTGGAGAGAGTTAACAGTCAGATTCGTAATTCTGACCTTATGTAGAACATATTGATAAAAATTAAGTTTTCGCAAGGCTTTTATAAGTAACTTAATTTGCTTTGTAAACTTTACACTACCACATAGTGCATAGAAGATTTTAGTCGGGATTCGTAATTTTGATATTACTCTGATATTACGATCATATTTATGAAAAGATTAAGTCTCCACAATGCCATGCAGGCAAATAAATATTAGATGCAAATCACTTTACACCACCGTTGAGTGTTATAACAGACAGGCCCAAGTGGCGTATTACATTTGATTTCTGGTACATTTTTAGACTTGACATCTTGTCCAGAAGTTGCAGAAAAAATCAAGACAGAAACACCTTAAACACACCCAATGTTTGAGTTAACGCCTCCCGAAAAAGCTAAATGTTTTTGTAAATAAACACAATTTGCTCTGACATGTACCCCTTAGAAAGTACTTTCTTTTTATTCTATTTGACTTATCCCGACTTCAAAACGGAGAAAATGGCAAACGAAAAACGGACAAAGAAAATATATTTCCACCATCCACGCATTGTAAACTTTAAAAATCTGAACCTAACTCAACATTGAGTGTAAAGCAATTCGGTTTGGGCCAGTTTGTAACCTTTTAAATGGTAGTACTTTTAATCGTAGTATATGTAGATAACTTCTCTTCCGCAAAATATTTGAGATATTTACCAATCAAAATAGGGAAAAAACACTTTCTTCGCCCATTTCATATCCCTGATTTCGAACTTTACACACCTATAAATAACTCAATACTGCCTTTAATAAACGCGGTTTGTTGCAAGCGTAGCTCTTAGAAGATACTTTATTTCTATTTAATTAGTTTATCCCGACTTATAAGCGGAAAAAATGGCAGAGAAATCTTAGACAAAATCTGCTTTTTTCACACCATCCTCTACTGTGTAAAGTTTAAACCCCTGGTACTAACTCCGTATTGAGGGATTAAAAGTTTGCTGGTAAGTACATTTCTATCAAAAAAATTTCCTGGGACTCATAACCGGAGTTGTTGGGAGATATAAAAAAGTCGAAAACTCGACCGAAATGTGTTTTTCCACCACCAGATTTTCACACTCTTTACACTCCCATTCGAGAACTAAGGCGAAAATTGAAAACCATTAAATTGTTTGAGGGTATAATACTGAGTTGTTCCAAGCCGCCTGAAAAAACCACCAAAATTCGCGGAAAAGTTGAAAAACAAAAAAGACCCACTAAAATTCCGTTATAGCTGCTAGGGGGTGCACAGGCGTTAGGAGTACCCAAGTATATAATAGATACGCGATAACGCGCTACCTATGATTGGTTATTTGTATTATTTCTTATTTTTAATTTTATGTTTATTTATGTCTAATATTTAAATCCATTTATAATAATTAATCATATATTTATATTTCATGTATAGAAAAGCCTAGTTATATATAATTTTAAGACATTTTTAAGAGACGCTTCGAAAGGTTTCCATTTTGTGCGATGTTTATCACTGAATTATTTTTTCGCTTCTTTTTGATGTTTCCGACACATATATATTTCTTCATCTATTGCTTTTTTCTCGTGTCATAATTATTTTTTTCATTTATGCTTCATTTTTCTTGTTAGAGTATAATTACGTCAAACTGTGTTCTTTATTTGCCTCATTTTTTGTTGCTCCTCTGTCTGTTATATTAATGGTAAACAAGATGTTTCTCTGTAGATTCTAAATTTTTGGACTATTGTAATTATTTTTTCTTTGTCCTTTTATTTTTTACAACTTGTTATTTTTAATGTGTTATCTGCCGTTTTACTTTTCGTTTATTTGACTTACATCTGCATTTTTATGTTTTATTTATATATTACTAAGGCTTTTACTAATTTCGTCTTAATTTGAGATAAGCAATCGAGGAATCGATTGGAAATGCGAGGGTGATCGATTGTTAGTTATGCAAATGTGCATCAAGGCGGCTGATATCAATTCACCGACTAAACCCTACGATTTGCACATCGGATGGACTGATCGAATCGTCGAAGAATTTTATACTCAGGTGTTTGTTGCTGCTATGATTTGAGACTTTTTGAAGACCGAAAGGGCCTATCTTCTACCAACAATGGAGAATTTATTTTTTCGGAAATTTTTTCACAAGAACAGAGAAAGTTATTTACATTGGTCGCAAATAAAACTAATTGATCGAATTGATATATTGAAAGCGACTAAATTTTGAATGGGGATCCCTAAATCTAATCGTATACAAAGTGCAAACGGAAAAAAAACAATTTTTTCTACGTAGATCACCAAACTCTGCCTGATGGTATAAAAAAAATTGCGTGAGTGAAAAAAAATTTCTGAAAATCTGATTCTGAGGATCCGTCGAATTTCGTGCGATCCACGCCCTGAGACCCCGCCCATGTGTGATTCAATTCCATTTTTTTGCAGTCTTGTGCATAATTGGCTGTTTTCCAACTTAGAATAAGTGAATAAAAATAAAATGCAATTAGTTTTGCTTGTTTTCGAATTAGACCATGGTCGGCGATTCCTGACCGCTGATTTTATTTGTACATATAAGTAAACTAACTTTTTATTCACATTCGTATCTATACAAATGCTGCATGAAAATCTTGGTGCTCAACTCCGAAAATTTATAAATCTTTGGACTTAAAGCTTATGGGTACGCGTCATAAACACTATTTTTGACATTTCTAATGATGCTATTCTCTTTTTAGAACATAAAAATGAGACAATTTCTAACAAATTCGAGTAAATTTATTAAAATCTCGTCAAGAAAATCATTATGTGGCGATACAAACCGTAAATTACACTTTTTTGGGCTAAGAGATCGCTAACAACGCTTAAAATAGCAAATTTTCTTCGCTTTTTTGAAGCAGAATGTTTTAAGGCGGTCAGGCAGAATTGGGCACGTCATCAGCAGCTTAGATGGGAAGCATCCGAATTCTGTTGGGTTTGGTGGGCCGAAATCGCAAAAAAATGTTAGAAAAATCAATTCTAATGAGTATGCCTCGTTCTCGTAAGTTGCTTGATTCTCATAAGCTCATGCCCGTGTGTCAGCCATTCTGGGCGTGGGTTAGGGTCAACCTCCCACCCTTCCCTGAACGTGTGATTTACTGTTATATTAATCTAATTTACTATATTTCTTTTTTCACTTCTTATTCCTTGTGCTTCTCTTTCTAAATCATTTTCGCATTCGGCTTAGGGCGATTCAGAACGCAGCCTTGGCATTCCTGTGTCGGCATTCATGGACCGCCACGAACCGCAGGTGGCAAAACTGCAAGATTCGTTCATTACGCATCTGGTCAAACCTTTAGTACTGGCCTTGCAATCGGCCGGCCTATTGTGCCTGAACTCACTCAACGCCAGCAAAGACGCGAGGTCAGCGTTATTGCCGACTGGCGCCTTTGTCAACGATCCGTCGACATCATCAGACGCCGCCACCGTTGAAACACCGGTTCCAACGGATCCATCTTCAAAACTATCATCGCACGTCCGGAGCGAGTCATTGATTTCAATCTCCCTGTCGCCGTCGCCTCCCCCTCCTCTGCCTTATCACCGCTCCGAACTGCTGCACAACGTAGAGGAAAATTTGGCCAGGTGGAAGGCGGAACTGAGCCGGCGGCGGGCGTCGGCGGACAGTGGTGATGGATCGCTCGACGTCAACGCCAACGACAATAATTTGACTCTGTCATCGGCGACGACGGATGCCGTTAGCATTATCGTTGAGCCGGCCATCAGATTTAATGTTAATTCGGCTGGCGAATCAACGGCTATGATGGGCATCATTGAAGAACACGAAGAGAATGTGTAGAATAAAAAAACAGCTGCAGGGAATCACGGTTAAACGAGTATTCAAATCTATGAATTGGTTTTAAAAAAATTAGTCAAAAAAGTCGAAAGTGTCATTATTCCTTTAAGCTTATTCATAGTCCGTCCTTTGATTAAAAAAGGAATTGCTCACTTCTGATGTTACCTCCTGAAATCATGCATCATGTCATCCAAAGATAAAATGGCTCTTTTGGAAATTGTCGACAAACTTTGAAGTCTATGGTTCGCAGCTCAGCCCGTGCAGCTGCAGACTTCTTGTAAAGGGGGCTTATACCCTCATGCTTAAGCATGCCGCCTCTTTTCGTCATTATTTATACACGAGTGCGAATATCTCGCTTGTTCATCGAAACAGGGCACTGCACTGATTCGACTCAATCCTGGTTGGATTTTGAATTTGATTTTGATTTTTGACTTTGTATCTGTATAAACATAAAAGAAATGACCAATTTTTTGTGATAATAAATGGTGCAAATTATTTTCTCATTTGATTATTGAATAGTTTTGTACAGATTTTTTAAAAGGAGAAAAACTATGATGAGTCATCATGGATTGTCCTGTTTAAGTAATTTCTAAGACTACAACGAAGGGAGGCAAATGGAGTGTAGAATTTGGAAGCTTTGCAATCATTTATGACAAAATTATCACTGCACTCCAGCACAACCATAAATGCTCGAAAGGGCTATAGAATTAATTTTTAATGCAAAACTCTTCCAATTTCTTCATGCCGCATTTTCAAGTGAGATCCAGAAGACGAAAAAGTTAACAAAGTAGAAATCTGGGGTCAAATAATACCCCTAGACCCCGCATAGGGCCTGTGTACGGATTTGTGCGAAATCATGCTGAGACTTTACAAAAGGTCCTAAGAAATGACAAGAATTCAGCAAACATTCCTGGAATCACATGAACTGTGAGAAAGAGATGTGTCTGCGGATGTTGTTTAGTGTTCTGAGTACAGGAAATTGAATTGGTCGAATCAATGAAAAATGGAAGAATTTTCTAAAAAAACTGCGTATGTATAAGAAGCAAAGTTTATGTTGTTAGCCCTGAAGAGCCAAACATAAATTTCGTAGACAATCGCTTAATTTGGCTCTAAGTTATCCCTTCGCTGTTATGCCATTTATCTTGCTCTTAGTCATAGCAGGATGTAAAGCCAAAGATGCGTAGTAATATTTAACATGTAGTACATTGATTGGTTGTCTCGACATATCTTACCGGAACATATCATACGCGTTGCTGTCATCTTATTCTGCTGCAATTTGAATTGTTAAAGGACAACGAGTGTATTTTGAATAGCACGTTTAGCTTTTATACCTTCAGAGAAAAAAAATAGCTTATTATCAGATTCAGATGTTTAATATAAATTTTTTTCATTCCATTCACAACACGCTTACAAACCTACGTACAAATATTTAATAGAGTCACTAAAAATTATTTACTTATCAGAATACTAGAAAAATTCCAGAGGCGTTTGTATAGTCATTTTATGTAAGATTAAGAAATCCAAAACATATTTTAAATGCGTTTGTCCTGTCTCTATTAATCTTTTTTAATTTTCATATTGAAATTGCTCTTTTGTACTTAATTTTAGCAAAAATGATTTAATTTCCTTTTGATAAGCCTCGGAAGTATAAAAAACCCTATTTGCTATTGAGACATGTTTTAGTTATGTTTAATCCAAGTTGGTTCTTAGTTCATGACAGATGATCCTTAGTTTTTCCTAACATTACTTGATCTCTAGAGAAACTCGGAAAATTCTACGCAATTGCAATTCTGAGCTAATGCCTGCTTTATTCACGTCCGTATTTTGGTACTTATGTACTTATTCTTTGTAAATTATAAGGAAAGTATCAAAAATTTACGACGAATTCACTCGTCATCATACGTGGGCAGCAACGAAATTCTGGGGGAGGGGTGCAAGATTTTTCAAAGGTAAAAAAAGCCTCAAAAATGGTGTGGTGTTATGGCGAAAAAACACCATTTTTCAACGTTTCTCATCGAGCACTAATGCATTGGCATCAAAAAATTGCAGAAAAACAAACAATTTCAAAAATTGAATTTGGGGGGTATTTTGATTTCTGGGGGTATTTTGGTTTCTCGGGGGTATGCTCGTCATGTCTGATGAGAATTCAGCTGTGATTTGCTCTAGTATTTACTACTCATATGTAAATGTGGGACCGAGGAAGGTTTAGGGGTGTCTGGCTGGACTCCTTTCAATTTAAAAACCTAATAAAAATTCGAAAGACCTCAAAAATTGAATTTTAGATTATTCTAGCGCTTTTCTAGCCAATATGGAAACGCTGAACATGTTGTTTTCCACCGTACCTTTAATTTCGTATGAACTTGCTAAAAGCTGGAAATTCTCGGACCTAAACACAGATACCCTAGAATTTGGTGCCCGAAAATATAAGTTTGCACTACTCAGATGCAAATCGCATTTCTGAACTGTTCATTTTGACTTTTTGAGTACGTTGAAAATCTGTCAATGATGAATTGATTCGTCGCACACGTATCTAATGCAAAGTTTCGAGTTGAACACGCATTGTGCACTTCGTCTATTAACTATTATTTTTTCGTTCTCCAGGCTCCTTTATGTGTGCTGTGTTTTGTATGTACATACGTAAGGTGAAATACGTTTATGTACCTTCTGACCTCGCTAACATCTCTTTTTCCTTATTGTGTTCAATTTATGTTCTTTGAAAAAGATGTACATAATGAGTATACTTCATAAGATAATAAAAACTTATTTCTTTTCGTTAAAAATTTATCAAATATGTAGGTGCTGTGGCAAAGAAAAATGATATAATGGAACAAAAAAGACGAATATACTTGGGATTGTGAAGTCCGCTTCAGAAGTAAAAGTGTGCGATGTCGCCGACTGTTTTTCCCGGTTCACAAGCATACGTGGGCAGCAAGAAAATTCTGGGGGGTGCAAGATTTTTTGAAGGTCAAAATGTGGCCTAAAAAATGCTGATATGGCGATAAAGATACCATTTTTCGACGTTTCTCATCAAGCACTATCCATTGGCATCAAAAAAATGCGAAAAAAACGAAAAAATTTTCAAAAATTGAATTCTGGGGGGGGGGGTATTTTGGTTTCTGGGAGGTGCATACCCCCAAACACCCCCACCCCCCCACGCCCAGGTGTGTTCAAAGTACCCCAATTTTCCCGATTCCCTGTCGGTGATATCGTTAACTAGCAAAGAAAAATGCTCCGATGGAACAAAAAAAGATTAATATACTTGGAATTGCGGATTATCAAGGATGTAAAAGGAGGGGACTAGGAAAAAGCTACCTAAAGTCGCAAAATCTGATAAAAATCACACTTTCTCTAAGCAACGCAAAAATCGAAATATATTCTGCGGCCAACAGATTAAAATGAATATTTAATCGTAAGAATGATTGCAAAAGCAGCACGTTAGCTATGCAGTAGCTGTGGGAAATGATATTGAGTAAACTAACAGTCTTTCTAAGCCAAATGAATGAAATAGCAAACATTGGTGCATCCAAGACAATTGGAGAAATTGTTGGTTTGAAACAGTAGGAAACGCGTAAGTTGACTTGAAACAGACTAAATGTAGGCACACTAGCATGCCCGTAACCATTGGGTGCACTAATCAATTGGCCCCTGCTTTGCTTGCTATAATGCTCATAACAAAATAAAACAACTTAAATACAATACCACTTAGTTTTCTATCAACCAGGATATGAAGCTAGTCAGCGTTGCTACTTGCCAGCAATTTAAAAAAGTAAACATTTTAAATTTCGTTCATACACTCTTATCTGAAACTTTGAAAATTATGTAAAAAAGACGCTTTTTTAGAGGCCGCAGAATATATTTCGATTTTTTGCGTTGCTTAGAGAAAAGTGATTTTTTATCAGATTTTGCGACTTTAGGTAGCTTTTTCCTACTCACCTCCTTTTACATCCTTAGTAATCCACAATTCCAAGTATATTCATCTTTTTTGTTCCATCGGAGCATTTTTCTTTGCTAGTACCCTACTTTTAATTAGCATGATTTAAGTACATCAGTCAGTAAACACATACAGTAACATGCCACAATAATGACAGCACTTCAAGAACGCGGAAAACAATATTGTTCTTAACATCAGCATTATCCTTTTTAAACAAGACAGCAGAACAAAAGTTTTTCAGCATAAACTTTACGCAAATATCAAGTGTAAGGAACGCTAACTCTCAGATTCAGAAGTAAAATAAACTTGTAGTATAAACTACGTATTAAGAACAAATGAATAGTGCAAACTTTACGCAACCACTAGGTGCAGAGAAACTAACAGTCAGATTCCCAATTCCAATTTTACGTAGAACATTTTGAAAAAAAATTAAGCTTCCGCAAGGCTCTAGAATGAAATTTAATATGCAGTGTAAACTTTAGACAACCACAGAGTGTAAAGGAAATTTCAGTCGGATTCGTAATTCTGATATTACTCTGATATTACGATCAACATTTATTAAAAAATTGAGTCTCCACAATGGCCCGAGGACAAATAAATATCAGATGTAAACCACTTTACACCACTGTTGAGTGCAAACAAATTGGCGTATCACATCTGGCTTCTGCTTCATTTTTAGACTTGAGATAATGTCCAGATTCATAACCCAGAACTTAGCAGAGAACACGTTTAACTCCCCCACTTTTTTTGACTTTACACTTCCCAAAAAAGATAAATATTGATGAAAAACAAACGCAATTAGCTGTGACGCGTACCTCTTAGACAGTACTTTATTTTTATCCTATTCGACCTCGCCCGACTTCTGTACAGAGAAAGTGGCGAACAAAAAAATGGACAAACACGTATTTTCCACTGTCCACCACATTGTAAACTTTAAAAATCAGAACCTTAAATAAATAAATTCTAAATAAATTCGGTTCGGGCCAGTTTGTAGCCCTTTGATTGTAGTACGTTTGTATGGGCCAAATCTTATGTTCCGCAAGATATTTGATACGATTTACCAATTAAAATACGAAAAAAACATGTTCTTCCACCAATTTTACACATCAGATTTCGAGCTTTACACCCCCATAAACAACTCAATATTACGTTTAACTGGAGGCGGCTTGCTACGACGTCTAGCCCTTAGAAGTTACTTTATTTTAATTTTATTCGAATCATTCTAACTCATCACCAAAACAGTTGGCAGAGAAATCTTGGACAAAATCTGTTTTTTTACTCATCCACTAGAGTGTAATGTTCGAACCCCTGATACTATAGTCTGTTTCATTTCAAATTACCCTTTCCGTGCCAGAAAACGGCAGATCGGTCAATAGCGCTTATTACTGTAGCCGACTCGTTTTACATTGGGTTTCCTGTTCGCGCCGCCGCAGTCGCCTTTGCTGTTTCTTCCGCTCCCAACACCGCCATGCCACGTTGATGTAGCTCGATTATGCTCTCTGAAATTTGAATTTAATGGAAGCGCTGAGCATGACAATGAACCGGAGCTTTTACGATGACAGGGATGAAATTTTTCTGAAAAAATATCGACTTACCTATTGCTATCTACCGCGACTCCCATTTACTGCAGCCTAGCCAGTGCTCCTGGATGATACCACGGATAAAGGGAAAGTACGGCGAAAAATAATTTTACTTCATCTAGGTTGGTATGTAGCAAAAGCCAAAACAATGTGATAAGCTAGGTAGGACTTAGGCAGGGCCGGGGAGGGCGGCCGCTCCACCCCACTTGGCCGAAAAAAATTTTGAAAGGTAGGAGAACGCAAGGAAAGATGGAAAAATTGCATGCCTTTGTCTCTAAATCTTCAAATTTTCGGTGCTTCTCGCCGGATGTGAAGTCCTTTCCATATTTTGACCCAAGCGCGATCAAAACATGACCGTCTGATAGCTTTTCGAGTTGGCAAAATTTTTTTTTTAAAAAACGTTTTAATCTGAAGATTTTTGTGATTCTTTACGGTTTCTGTGAGCTATCCCGACGAATTTTCTAGGTTATAGACCATCTATGCTGGATCCGTCCGCCCCTCCCCCTTGGCCGGATCCTGGATATGGGCCTGTACGTAGGTATGTAATTAGATGCCTATCTGTTAGTAGCAAGGCCATATTTAAGGGACACGGTTGCCCCTTCCCCCTTGTTCGAAAAAATTTGTAAGGCAGGGTAATGCAAAATTTTCAAACTTTTCGACACTCCGAGTCGTTTAGTTAAGTACATGAAATATTTTCAAAGCTTAAGCCTTGAGATATGTAAATACCTAGGTACGAGTATCATTATGTTGCGTGCCCCACGTATTTTTTTAATCAAAACTCAATTGCCCATTTTTCAGCCATGAAATATTCGATCCTATTCTAATTTTTGTGTACCTTTTATATTTTGTACGAACCACTTTTTTACGCTTAGTCTTTCTTTATACGAATGCCACCCGCTTGCTCAAAATAGGTTGCTGGAGTGTTTGTACCTTTTGGCTGTAATGACTATACATATACATTATAGCAATTCTTGTGATATTTATTTGTAACACTATTTTTAGGCTTCGGCTGAAAAAATACAAAAAATGCATTCTTGTAAATAGTGCATAAAGGATAAAATAATTAAATAGGATAGACATCAGTGCATAAATAAACAAAGTAATGCATCATGTATAGTTGTATCATTTATGATTTTTTCTCTTTAGCCGCTCTTTGGTTAGTGGCAACGGAGTTGTTTGAGTAGCTACCGCGCCGAAAAATGAGCTGATACCAGCGATTTTCCCATCAGGTGAGCCTAATTTTTTTGTACTTCTTATTGGAAGTAAAATCAGAATCTTCGGACCTACATACATGTAATGAAGTAGATTTTTTTCGTAAAAATTGTAAAAAGTATGCCTTTCAAGAGTTTTTATAGTCTGCTTCTTATATGTTTGGGCATAAATTTTAAGAATTTATTTCGGAATTAAGCCGTGATTACGATAATTATATATCAAATCAATGCTATAATCGTAATCTGTCGATTTACTGTCGGACATAGTTTTAAAGTTTATGCCCAAACTTGTATGAAACAGACTATAACTCATTTTTGGCTCAAAAGTCACATTTTCGGCTGTTTCACGACATGTACAGATTTTTGACTATACATTGTTGAAATTTCAAATGTTTTCGAAATTTTTTTGCTTTTATGTTATAGAGTTAATTACATTTTCTGAAACATCGAAAAGCAGTGTTTTTTCCCGTGTAACTAATCTTTTTTAGCTGAAAAAAGGCACTTTTTAAATGTTTTTTTGGGCTCGACCTTCCTCTAGCGTACCCACTGCTGTGCATGTATGCTACTAACCTTAGCGAAATAGCTGCTACACTCTGAAATGTAGATTTCTTGTTTAAAAAATAGTAAACTGTGTGCTTCTTAATCGTTTTGAGCTTATTTCTGGCTCAAAAGTTTCAAATTTTCGGCGCTTCGCATGATTTACTGATTTTTCGAATATATTTTGTTGTATTTACTCTTTTTTTCAATATTTTTCGGGATTTTTGTGCTAGAAAGAACGAGCATTGTCAAAAAACAGCATTTTGACGCGTAACCTACCATACATGCAATGCACAAAAGGACTGAGGGGGATCCCCGCTTAAGGATCAGCCAGACAGGTGCTCTCCGACGATTTTAAGCTGCGTAACGTTTTTTTGCATCGTTTTTAAGGACAAGAGCATAATATTGTCGAAAAATTTTGCGCTCTGCGCTGGAATAATACTTATATGTGTTTTTTACTCAAGAAAGCGTCCAACATTGATCAATTTCTATATTTTTATAGTGTTTAAAAGCGATATAATGCAGTATAAATGGACTGAAAATACTATTAAGATATGTTAATACACCTTTAAAATGCGTTTTAAAGGCTATTTTGACTATTTTTGTCGTTGACCATTTTGTCGTTTGAATAGCAAAAAAATTGTTAACACTAAAAAATACTGTTTTGTATTTCTTGGGTTTTACTCCCGCCCTGCCGACTCTGACCTCAAGCATCTACGGTATTTACCATACGTTTGCATGGGGGGGTTGCAGCCCAGAAGTTGAAAACCCCCGCAGATTACTGTACACCTGCAGAATTATGTGCTTTTGACATTTTTGACGAGTTTTTGCAATCTTGCTGCCCTGCCCATATCATTTTTTAGCCCAAACAGGACACTTTTTAAAAGTTTTTTTACGCCTGACCCCTTTCATCAGAATTTCAATGCTGCTTATACATATATGCTGGCACTTAAAAATACGTTAAAACTGTGACATTATAGCACGTAGATTTTTCAGTCATTTTTAATTTGATAATTTTGCATGACAAGGGCTTTCATTGCCGCTCGCTATCACTTTCGACCTTTTGCTGAATTTTTTCTAAAAATTGCTTCATTAGTTGTATATTTATGACCATGACTTTCTTTGCTCTGATACTTCAAACTAAATCTTAACCAAATTTGTAACCTTTTATAAAAACATATAAATTTATTGATATAGTAGCATAGAAAAATTTTCATATTCTCATAACTTTATGCCGAATTTATGACTCTATTGAGTGATTTTGCCATTTTTATTAAATTTTGGTTATTTTTTAAAGACGACAATGAAAAAAATGTAAATAATGCAACAGGTAAATTAATGCAAAAAAAGCTGAGAAAATCGCATCTGTTTACCTGACAATCGTCAAATTTTCGGCGCTTTGCGCCGTATGTGAAGCCTTTTTCTATAGTTTTGCCCCAAGCGCGACCAAAACATGACACCATAGCTTATTTAAAGAAAAGAATATTTTCTCTCGAGAACATCAAACTTTATAAACTCTAGCGGATAGAGCATGTTTAAAATACGTCAAAAAATGCGGCTTTTAACACCTATTCCTATGAAATTTCCGAGATAACCAGTTCACTTGGGTCCGTGCCATGCATGTACAGCATGGAAATTCTGCAGGGCGGGCAGAAGGGGTTGAAATCCCAAAGTGCCTTTCTGGGACAAAAATGGTTGGGTCGAAACGCATCAAAAACATCATTTTAGGGGTTTCTGACAGTGCTCTATCTTTCTTGAGCATAAAAACAAAAAAATTTGAAAATAAATTGAACAAAATACAGTCAAAACATAAGTATAATGCACGAAGCGCTGAAAATTTGACACTTTTGAGCAAATAAATATCTAAAAACGCTAAAAAAGCTTTTTTCTACAGATTTTTAGGGAATTGTTGGTAAAGTTTGAAAAATAGCGAATTCTGGTTAGGGTTAAAAAAATTTCTAAGGGGATGAGAATTTTCCTGGAGGATGAACCCCACCATAGGTGGGCGGCGCCAAAATTCTGGGGGTAGCAAGATTTTTCAAAGGTTTTTTATATATTGCATATTAAATTTTCTATATTGCATATTAAATGTTGAATTGTGCATTGTAATTTTCAGATCACTGGCGCTATTTCTTTGGTTTGCTATCCAAGGATATTCGACGAATTATAAACTCAAATGACATTGATATAACGCGATTTTTAATTCTTAGAATAATTTTTTCATCTCATAGTTTATCCTTTATTTGGATAAAAATCTATTTATATATGTACCTATGTATAGTTGTTGTCTAAATAAACATTGCGTGAGTTAAAAACTATATTCAGCAATAAGCTGATAAATTGCGAATACGATGAATTGATATAGACCTACCAAAATCTTGTAGAGTCTCACCAGTGTGCAGCATAGATGGGCGGCGCCAAAATTCTGGGGGGTTCTATTGATTTTTGATTCTCAGATTCTTGGGGAAAGGGGCACAGCCAGACCGTACATAACATGGTCAGTGGTCAGATTATTAGGGTTCGATGGGCAAAATCACCAAAAATCGATTTCTGCGCATCTTCCAGATTCCCAAGGATACAAATCGCCCCACACGTACATTTGTCTGACTGGCTATGCTGTGCATCCGCGGCTCAAGATAACACATGGGCATAGGGGGTCTGGACCATATACATATGGGAAACAGCCAAATTCTGGGAGTCCGATGGGGCAAAAATGCCAAATATAGCACTAACAGTTCGGTCCTAGGGGTCTATCAATTTTTGGGGGGTCCGCTGGATTCTGGTGGGGGGTCCACTTTCCTCAAGCCCATGTGTGGTCTGGACCATCCCAGAATCTGAACGATTAATCAAAACTGGACGTTTAAAGTTATTTTATGGCTATGTAGTTGGCCCCATCAGACCCTCGGAGGATTTCATTGCTACCCATGCATGTTCAAAACTGCATAGTTATTCATCAAGTTTTAAACTGCAATCTAAAAAACTGTGTCCTATAATGGATAATTTTCCTTCAATTCTCTCTTCGCCATAAATGTGAGTATAGGATTAAATCGAGGCACAACACGCGCCTAAAGGACTGATAGAATGGCCAGGAATGCAGCTTAATGACCGGCAGTATGGATGTAGGATATGCGGGTCATGTAAATTAATTCGATGTACGAGACATACATACACACATGGGCGTGGGGGGTATGCACCCTCCCCCAGAATTCAAATTTTGAAATTTTTTTGCTTTTTTCAGCGATTTTTTGAAGCCATTGGATAGTGCTCGATGAGAAACGTCGAAAAATGGTGTTTTTTCGCCATACAACCACTTTTAAGACCATTTTTTGACCTTTGAAAATTTTTTCACCCTCCCCCTAGAATTTCGGTGCTGCCCACCTATGTATACATACCTACCTATACTCAATAACACAATGATTTGCATCAGCTGTGGAAGTTTTTCTATTTTAAAACTTGAATTATTTGCAACGAATCACGAGAATTCACAGGATAAGAATAACTGAACTGGTCAGTGTAAAAAAGAACAGGCGCAACAAGCATTTGGTGCGTACGATATATGTAGTTATGTACAATGTACATAGGTAATTACATATAAAATCGCATCTAAGCAATCTGCCATTAAATCGTGTATAGATATTCTGAGTGAACAGTAGGTAGCCAAGTGATTATTCGATTTCCAGCTAATATCTTGCGACTGTTTCCTCACGCTGAAACCTTTGGAAATCGTTCGTTTTGTTGATAGGGCGATGCATATTTAGCATAAAAAAGATTTCGGCGCTAAGTTGATGTAAGCCACGGCTTGAAATCGTCATGAGCAAGTAGCATCCTCGCAATTGCTCCCGTTTATTAAATTCTGCACTCTTGGTACATAGGTATATGTAATTCTGCACCAAAACGATTTTAAACCTGAAAGAAATAACTTTTGACGTTAAACTTTTTCTAAAAATTTGCTAAACTGCCTCAGATTAGTTACAAAATGCAAAAAGCTGGCTAAAGGCATTCAACTCCACCACAGAATAGTTTGTAATTCAATAAAATAATAAACAATAAAGTAAAAATTTATAGCCAGTAAAATGCAAATAAGAAAAATGAATGCTAAATAATTAAAAAATAATAATTACTACGTCAAACACCCCCACAATAAACAATTATAACCAACACAAGTACATAGATAGTATTTAATATTCTGTGTCCATCTCTTCAGTTTATAAAAGTTAGTCATAAATGAAAGAACCATTCGCTGAATGATTATGAAATACTTTGTTATTTATTAATTGATTACTAACTTATTTATTATGCACTATTCTATTTTACTTTAACATTGCTTTCCATAATTGAATAACAGTTTACTTTTAAGGTAAACAAGGGTATTAAAAATTCTTTAAATATGTGCACAATAAATTGATCAGCAAGGAATCCATATACTACAACCTTAGGTGCGGAACAATGCATTGTCTGCAATTTTCTTTAGCCTAAGCCTAAAAATCGTATTATAAATAAATCTTATGATGGTATGATGGTCTGCTATGATGTAAACGCGAACGTATTTATGTCTGTATATAGAAGCCGGCCGGGGACACGGACCATGCATGGGGGTGGGGTTCATACCTGGGCGTGGGGGGTTTGGGGTATGCACCCCCTAGAAACCAAAATACCCCCCAAATTCAATCTTTGAATTTTTTTTGTTTTTTTCGCAATTTTTTGATGCCGATGGATAGTGCTCGATGAGAAACGTTGAACAATGGCGTTTTTTGCCATACCAACAATTTTAAGGCCATTTTCTGACTTTTGAAAAATCTTGCTACCTCCCCCTCCCCTCACCTATGGTGGGGTTAATCCTCCAGGAAAATTCTCATCTCCTTAGAAATTTTTTTAACCCTAACCAGAGTTCGCTATTTTTCATAAGTTTCCAAAAATTCCCTAAAAATTTGTAGAAAAAAGCTTTTTTTAGCATTTTTAGATATCCATTTTTTATATCCAGTTTTTAGATATCGCAAAATTTTTCGACAATATTACTGCTCTTGTCCTTAAAAACGATGCAAAAAACGTTACGCAGCTTAAAATCGTCGGAGAGCACCTGTCTGGCTGATCCTTAAGCGGGGATCCCCCTCAGTCCTTATGTGCATTGCATGCATGGTAGGTTACGCGTCAAAACGCTGTTTTTTGACATTTTCGACAATGCTCGTTCTTTCTAGAACAAAAATCTCGAAAAAAATTGAAAAAAGAGTAAATACAACAAAATATATTCGAAAAATCAGTAAATCATGTGAAGCGCCGAAAATTTGAAACTTTTGAGCCAGAAATAAGCTCAAAACGATTAAGAAGCACACAGTTTACTATTTTTTTAAACAAGAAATCTACATTTCTGAGTGTAGCAGCTATTTTGCTAGGGTTAGTAGCATACATGCACAGCAGTGGGTACGCTAGAGGAAGGTCGAGCCCAAAAAACATTTAAAAAGTGCCTTTTTTCAGCTAAAAAAGATTAGTTACTCGGGAAAAACACTGTTTTTCGATGTTTCAGAAAATGTAATTAACTCTATAACATAAAAGCACAAAAAAATTTCGAAAACATTTGAAATTTCAACAATGTATAGTCAAAAATCTGTACATGTCGTGAAGCAGCCGAAAATGTGACTTTTGAGCCAAAAATGAGTTATAGTCTGTTTCATACAAGTTTGGGCATAAACTTTAAAACTATGTCCGACAGTAAATCGACAGATTACGATTATAGCATTGATTTGATATATAATTATCGTAATCACGGCTTAATTTCGAAATAAATTCTTAAAATTTATGCCCAAACATATAAGAAGCAGACTATAAAAACTCTTGAAAGGCATACTTTTTACAATTTTTACGAAAAAAATCTACTTCATATACATGTATGTAGGTCCGAAGATTCTGATTTTACTTCCAATAAGAAGTACAAAAAAATTAGGCTCACCTGATGGGAAAATCGCTGGTATCAGCTCATTTTTCGGCGCGGTAGCTACTCAAACAACTCCGTTGCCACTAACCAAAGAGCGGCTAAAGAGAAAAAGTCATAAATGATACAACTATACATGATGCATTACTTTGTTTATTTATTCACTGATGTCTATCCTATTTAATTATTTTATCCTTTATGCACTATTTACAAGAATGCATTTTTTGTATTTTTTCAGCCGAAGCCTAAAAATAGTGTTACAAATAAATATCACAAGAATTGCTATAATGTATATGTATAGTCATTACAGCCAAAAGGTACAAACACTCCAGCAACCTATTTGGAGCAAGCGGGTGGCATTCGTATAAAGAAAGACTAAGCGTAAAAAAGTGGTTCGTACAAAATATAAAAGGTACACAAAAATTAGAATAGGATCGAATATTTCATGGCTGAAAAATGGGCAATTGAGTTTTGATTAAAAAAATACGTGGGGCACGCAACATAATGATACTCGTACCTAGGTATTTACATATCTCAAGGCTTAAGCTTTGAAAATATTTCATGTACTTAACTAAACGACTCGGAGTGTCGAAAAGTTTGAAAATTTTGCATTACCCTGCCTTACAAATTTTTTCGAACAAGGGGGAAGGGGCAACCGTGTCCCTTAAATATGGCCTTGCTACTAACAGATAGGCATCTAATTACATACCTACGTACAGGCCCATATCCAGGATCCGGCCAAGGGGGGGGGGGTGGACGGATCCAGCATAGATGGTCTATAACCTAGAAAATTCGTCGGGATAGCTCACAGAAACCGTAAAGAATCACAAAAATCTTCAGATTAAAACGTGTTTTTAAAAAAATTTTTGCCAACTCGAAAAGCTATCAGACGGTCATGTTTTGATCGCGCTTGGGTCAAAATATGGAAAGGACTTCACATCCGGCGAGAAGCACCGAAAATTTGAAGATTTAGAGACAAAGGCATGCAATTTTTCCATCTTTCCTTGCGTTCTCCTACCTTTCAAAATTTTTTTCGGCCAAGTGGGGTGGAGCGGCCGCCCTCCCCGGCCCTGCCTAAGTCCTACCTAGCTTATCACATTGTTTTTGCTTTTGCTACATACCAACCTAGATAAAGTAAAATTATTTTTCGCCGTACTTTCCCTTTATCCGTGGTATCATCCAGGAGCACTGGCTAGGCTGCAGTAAACGGGAGTCGCGGTAGATAGCAATAGGTAAGTCGATATTTTTTCAGCAAAATTTCATCCCTGTCATCGTAAAAGCTCCGGTTCATTGTCATGCTCAGCGCTTCCATTAAATTCAAATTTCAGAGAGCATAATCGAGCTACATCAACTGGCATGGCGGTGTTGGGAGCGGAAGAAACAGCAAAGGCGACTGCGGCGGCGCGAACAGGAAACCCAATGGAAAACGAGTCGGCTACAGTAATAAGCGCTATTGACCGATCTGCCGTTTTCTGGCACGGAAAGGGTAATTTGAAATGAAACAGACTATAACTGCGTATCGATTGTAGAAAAATTTGCTGGTAAGCACAAGATAGCCCTTGATCCGTAAAATATTTATGTTAGGAAAAACTTCCTAAAACTCATAACCGCCGTTATTGACAGACATGAACAAGTCGAAAACTCGACCAAAATGTGTCTTTTCACCCCAGATTTTCGCACTCTTTACACTCCCATTCGAGAACTAAGGCAAAATACAAAAACCAAAAAGGTGTTATCTGCAGAACCTAAAGAGATAAAATAAGTTAAGTGAAGTGCATGGTTTTGCTAAAAGAATTAACAAAAATGAGAAAAGTCATTATTCAGAAGATTCGAACCCATTATTCTTTTTCAAACGCACATGCGAGAACGGACACGTGAGCCACTGCACCAACTCAAGATATCAGCCGATTTCATACTATCTTGAAAAATATTAATCATTCTACTTGTAACTTATGGAGTGTGTTTACGAGTTGTCTAATGCGCCGCTAGGTACCTGCTGATTGAATACTTGCAGTATGTATGGATACCCAAACCGATAGCATGCTGCCGGGAAGATATCCTACACAAAAACAACTACAAACGCAACACCCCTCAATAAGTTCCTTTGAGGCTAACCTAAGTACCTATGCTACAATTAGCGCTGGTCAGGAAGCTTCGGCAATCTACCTTTATTCTTCCACTGTGACCCTAAATACCTACTGCCTAGAATCTCCACGGACGTAACTGGTCCGATACCTATGGAGATTGTGGGAGGGAGATTCCGACTGCTGTTCCTAACGCAGGAGTAATTAGATAACCCTGGTATTTGGCCCTAGGTCCTTAGACCGTTTTTCGGCCAAAAGAATAATATTTGTGAAAAGAATCAAAGGGTTTCACACCAGATTACCTATGGCAAAACTACTTATGAATTTTGGTTCTGGTAGCGCTCTGTACAATAATCACAACAACTAAGAGCTCTATTCCGGGCTGTCATCCACTATAAAAATTATGCAATAATTTTTATAGGTGTTTTTGGTTCGAAAGAGAATTAATGAATTTTTGAGCAAAATAATAACAAAAAGGATTTACCCAAAATTATTCGGCAGTCAAAGAGTCGAGGCCGGCCAATTCCGATTCCCAAACTACCTGCAATATATTGCACCCCTAGGTAGTTGGATTTTGCATATTTTATATACACCAAACAATTTACAGGCTATGGCACTGATATAGTCGAGGTCGACACGCCAGGAATTAATAATGAGCACCAACAAAAGCTCCAGCCGAACTAACTAATGATAGCAGGGGGGCTTACAGTATGAGAGAAAGAAAAAGATAATGTACACTTTTTATAACAAAAATGAGCGCTACTTGCGCATGGATTTTTCCACTCTCTGCAAAGGCTTAACGTGAATAGCGGTCATGTCGCCTATGATTTGAATGTAAGGAAATTAAAGGCGACTTATGTTTCACAATTAATTAGCATTTGCATGTTCCTCGCAACACATGGTAGAAGTAAGGTCCGACTGATTGAACACTGCGTGGCTCGGATAGCCTCCGTATGTCCTACTGTCGGATTCCATCCGATTGTAAAGTGGTCGATATAAATGGCTGGATCGCCTAAATTGAACTCAAAGACCGGATGGTCCAAATAAACGCATTAAGATGCGCTTTAGCCGTAAGTGTAACGGCACGTGTAGTATACACTATCTACATACTGAAGTTTAAGAACAGTGCATTTATGATAATAAAAATAATTATTTATTAAAGACGAGTCAAAAGCACATCTGGGCGTGGGGGGTTTGGGGAGTATACTTCCGAGAATCCAAAATACCCCCCCAGAAATCAAAATACCCCCCCCCCGAATTTGATTTTTGAAAATTTTTCTCGTTTTTTTCGAAATTTTTTGATGCCAATGGATAGTGCTCGATGAGAAAAGTCGAAATATGGTGTTTTTTCGCCATACCATTATTTTTAAGGCCATTTTTTGACCTTTGAAAAATCTTGCAACCCCCTTTCCCAGAATTTTCTTGCTGCCCACGTATGGTCAAAAGCCTCTGAAATAAGAAAAATCTGATCAAACAGTAAATACTGGAGTTATCTACCAGCATTAGAAAATTGATGTTTAATTCAAAGTTCACCTCTTCACCTCTTCGTACTTCAACAAACGCTGGCTGTAGAAAAGTGTAAAGGTCAGATTCGTTCTGACCATACGGATAACATTTTTTTGAAAAAATTCATCAATCACGACGCTCTGGGTGGAAAAGTGCTTCTCAGTGTAAACTTTACACTTGTACTATTAACGTAATATTGGGTGTATAGCAATAAAATAAACTAGGATCTGTAACGCTAAGGTCAGGGCACATTTTAAGCATAATTAGCATGTTCCGCCTACTTAGCGGAGTAGCTGACTAAATTTCTTTTTTCGTCTCGAACCCTTTACACTAAAACGATAACGGATCTACGTCATTTTCACACAATTTGAGAATTTGAGGACATTTATGAGTATAACTTTTGATCCGCTTGTATTTGTTATAAAAATAAATACAATAAATGATTACAATTCATTCAGCTTGCTCAGAAATTAGTCCATGTTTCAGGATATAACATGCCCACTGTTTGACAGTCTGTCAAAGCTGATGAACCTGCTCACCATTGAATAACTCATTTCAGTGAAGTGAGGTTTTTTGAGATGAACTCAAGAACCACTAAACGGATTTTCATGAAATACAGTATTTTAGATATACAATTTTAAAATAAAACTATTTTGCCCAAAAAAGTATAAATAGCTTATGCCTACAGTATGCTAGGCTCGAAAAAGTGCTCAAACTTTGCTTTGTCACTACAGTATACAGATTGAGTTTCAAATGTTGGAAAATAGCAAAATAGTTAGATATTTTTGTCCTCTAAATTTCACCCCTTGTTGTTTTTCGTGTTTTTGAATAGTTCGTCCTGCAATTTCAATTCAATTTTTTTCCAATATGGCTGCGCCCATAAGGTATGCCTTTTACTTGCACTATTTTTCAAATTTTTTAATGTTCAAGCACATTTAAGAAAGCCCAAAATAAGCTCGTTCGAATGATATCCTACTTGTCTAATTTGCTGAAGAATTCCAGTTTTTCAATATGGCCACCAGGCAGGCTGTCATACTGTAGCTTTTGATGTTTTCAGCTATTATTCTGTGAGTCTCTGATATATTTCGAAATTTTTTTCAGTGAATAGCTAGAAAATTTAATGTTCTTTCTAACGAGCTATGTCTCATGTTCTGAATCTTTCTAGTTCTTCCAGGGAAGTTTAAAAATCTAAAAATTATCCATTGTATTGTGAAAATGACGTGGATCAATAAATATTGCGTTAAAAGAGAAGAAAAAAGGATTTTGAGGATATTATAATCCTCTACAACGCATAAAACCAATTGGACTGTACATAAACCAAAAATGAGTTAGATAAGCTGAAGGACACGCAAAGTGTAAAAAGCCGAAAACTTTTACGCACTTTTGTGCAACGACTATTGAATGTAAAAAAATTTTAAGGTCAGATTCGTAATAAACAGCTTGGGCGAACAGCATTTAAAAAATTGGCCCATCACGAATTATTTGATTTTTTGGTACACTTATCGGTATTAGGTGTAAACAAAAAACGAAATCCACATACAGTTTTTAATTATCTACTCGTTTAAAAAGCCGTCCTTCCCAGGTGTGCGCCTTTGTTGCTGTGAGGGGACACAAATTTCGCACTCGCTGTGATAAACATATAAGAAAAAAGGATGGCCAAGTATGTAATGTAGCGTATCGCGCTGCCATAGATAAAAATTGGAGACATCGACGATATCGCCGATTTTAATGGTGACATTGCTAATTTTCGACGGCAATATCGCCAACTAAAATCGAGGATAGGATCCATATCTATTTCTAGTGATATAGCCATAATCTGTGTACAAAGTTTAATACAGATTGTGGAAGAAAATATGCACGTGTATGGCATGCCTATACATTTAATAATTAGTTATTTTCGGGCATGCCATAGATTTTGATGTGCTTAAAAGCAGTAAATTGAGGTAGACTAAAAAACTTAAGTTAATTAATTCAAATGAATGAATTAACCAGTTTAAATAAATTATTTAATAACTCAATTAATTGATTAATTTATTATTTAATTAATTAAATGCTGGATAAATAATAAATTAATGGATCAAAAATTACAAATTAACTTTTCTCGAATAACTTGTTAAAATCTTTAATTTTTGAGACAGTCGCATACTCATTCTCCTCCAATTTTCTGACAGGATCAAAAAAACCAGAGCGTAGCCAGGTTTTGGTCCGGAGGGCACACATGTAAATTCTTTTAAATGTTTTTGGAGTGTTCAGACGCGTTTTGCTATGTATCTATTATGGCTGTATCACGTTTGCACGTTTCATCTACAAAACATGGTTCTGTTCTGTCTATTGCATTTCACACCATCGCGCCTTTGACAAGAATTAGAAAAACATTCGTTCTATATTTTGCCGCGATGTTATTTGAAAATTATCAGTTAACAACGAGTAGATAGATTCTGGACCAACCCATAAATCCTACCATTGTTCACTCCTGTGGGAAGAACGTTTACCCATCAAAATATAATGTTGTAGGCACACTTAGTTTTTATTTCGGTGTCAAAAGGCATACTGCAATGCCCCGCTGTCGTTTCTCCCGGCAGGAGGAATGTTTCTCCTTCAAATATTTCAGCTAAAGCAACGTATTAAGCAGTGACACGCTTGAATACATTAGGGAAGGGCAATATCACGCTGTATTAAACAGCGTAGGTACGGGAATTTGCCGCTCATGGACTGAATATCTAATGAAGCGGGCTAGAAAGAATTTCGCGCGTCAATCATTGCTCAATCGTGCACAAATCTGTCCTGTGCTTAAAGGCAATCATGATATTTGCGTGGCATTTCATGTCAAATATGTTTTTTTCCAATTACGGATTTTGTCTCCTACTTCTTTTGAAAGCCCTTTCATTCTCTACATTTTCAAAAACCCTTTTTTAAATTATTCCTATGAACTTATCAAATAAATGCCTGTTTATGCGACTGGATTCTTGACTTGTGCAAACATACGTACACTAGCAAAGAAAACTGCTGCGATGAACAGAACAGATATACCCGGGATTGTGGATTCATAAGGATGTTAAAAGGAAGGGTCTAGGAAAAAGCTACAAATGTCATATGCCTAAAGTCGCGATATCTGCTAAAAATCAGAATTTCTCCAAGCATCGCAAAAAATCGAAGTTCATATATTCTGCGGCCTACAGATTGAAACGAACTATTGATAAAGAAACGATTGAAATTGCAGCAACTTAGCTTAGTTATGGAAAAGTAGATGGAGTCAAGTGGAGCAATTTGTGCGCCAATTAAATGAAATAGCAAACGTTGATACATTAAAAGAATGAAAAAATCGTTGATTTAAAGCAGTAGGAAACGAGACTACAAGTAGGAGCACTTGGATGACCGAAACGATTGTGTGCACTAATCAATTGACGATACCTTTGCTATAATGCTCATCGTAGGTAGCGCGTTAGCGTGTACTATAATACTGGGTACCCTAACACCTGTGCACCCCTACAGCTATAACAGGACACATCTAGAAGGTGCGGTTTTTTTAAAAGATAGATAATAAAAAAATTCGTTGCCCGTGTTTTGTTTTTCTTGAAACTCAAAACTGGCTGTGTGAAGTTTTTGTGTAACATTATAACATAGGATGAATTTTGGGAGATTTTTTAGACGGCACGTGGACAACTCAGTATTGGCTCCTCAAATAAATTAATGGCAGAGATTTGTAGAGGAAGGGATGCTCCAAATTAAATTTTTTTTGTTGGTTGAAATTCGCATTAGTTCTCGAATAGGAGTGTAAAGAGTGCGAAAATCTGGAGGTAAAAGCACATTTTGGTCGAGTTTTCAACCTGCTTATGTCTGATACTAACTCCGGTGATGAATTTTTCAAAATATTCTCTGGCATAAATGTAGAGCGGATCAAGGGCTACATTCTGCATATAAGCAAACTCTTTTACGCTCTATGGTGAGTTAGATCCTGAGGTTTTAAAGTTTACACTCTAGTTGATGGTGTAAAAAACTTATTTTAACTAAGATTTCTCTGCCAAATTTTCCCGCTTTTGAGTCAGGATGAATTGAATAACTTCAGTAAAAAAAGTGCCTTTCTGGGGCTACACATCGCAGCAAACCGCATTTAAAAAAACGCAATATTGAGTTATTTATGGGGGTGTAAAGTTCGAAATCAGAGGTAAAAAATGGGCGAAAAAAACACGTTTTTTTCCGAATTTTGATTAATAAGTCATACCATACCAAAGTACTACGATTCAAAAGCTACAAATTGTACCAAACCGAATTTCTTTAAACTCAATGGGGAGTTTGGTACGAATTTTGAATTTTACAGTGTTCTAAATGATGGAAAATACGTTTTTGTTGCATTTTTTGTTCGATACTTTCTCCGTCCAGAAGTCGGGATAAGTCCAACAGAATAAAAATAAAGTGCTTTATATCGGGTGCATGTCAAAGCAAATTGTCTATATATTAATATTTAGCGAGTGTAAAGTCAAAAATTTGGTGTTTAAAATGCGTTCTGCCTTATTTTTTTCTGCCTGCTTCTCCGGTTATGAGTCAGGGACACGATTATCAAGTCTAGAAATGGATTAGGAACCAAATTTGATATGCCAGCCTGGCGCATATGTTTACACTCTACAGTGTTGTAAAGTGGTTTACACCTATTGTAAGTTTGCTCCATAGAACATTATGGAGACTTAATTTTTTTCATAAATATTAATTGTTATATCGGAACAATATCAAAATTACGAATCTGACCAAAATCTTCTTTACACTAGGTGTTTACATGAAGTTTACACTACATATGTATTTATCTTCCTTTTTGAGCATTCCAGAAACCTAATTTTTTCCTGGAGTCTAGAAATTACCAAAAAATCAAATGTGAGACGTCACGTAGGCGCGTTTGTTTACATCCAACAGTGATGTAAAGTAGTTTACACTCATTGTTTATTTGTCCTCAGACCATTGTAGACATGCAATTTTTTCATAAATGTTGATAATAATATACGAGTAATATCAGATTTACAAATCGGAATAAAATCCTCTTTACACTAGGCGATTGTGTAAAGTTTACACTGCTAATTAATCTTTGTTCTAGAGCTTTGCCTAAAACCTGAATTTTTTGCCGAAATCTGAAAATTCTACATGGAATCAAATAAGGGACGTCAGCTGGTGTGCGTTTGTTTACACTCAACAGTGATGTAAAGTGGTTTACATCTGTGTCTATTTGTCATTAAACTGTTATGGAGACATAATTGTTTCATGAATGTTGATCGTAATATCCAAGTAATATCGAATTTACAAATCCGATCAAAATCTTCTTTACACTCGTTGCTAGTGTAAAGTCTACATATATATAATAAGCTTCATTCTAGAGCCTCACAGTAACTTATTTTTCCCCTAAAGTCGTAAAATATATATGGAAACAGATGTGATACGTCTGCTAGGGGCGCATGAAGAGTAGTGTAAAGTGATTAACATCTAATGTTAATTTGTTCTTAGAACATTATAGAGGTTTCATTTCTAATAAATGCTGATCATTATATCAGAGCAATATAGAAATTATTAATCCCACTAAAATTCTTTTACACTCTTGTGTAAAGTTTAAATGTAAATTAGGTTTAGCTCTAGAAAGTTTGGGAAGCTATATTTCTTTACAGGATCTTCTACGTACCATAAGAATTACTAATCAGAATGTTTGTTTCTTCTACAACTAGTAGCTTGGTAAAGTTTAAACCATTCAATTATTAGAAGAAACACACAGTAAATGAAATCTAGTATTGTATTTCCAAATCTTGCTAATTAAAAGTAGGTTACTAGCAAAGAAAAATGCTCCGATGGAACAAAAAAGGGGAATATACGTGGATTGTGAATTATCGAGGATGTAAAAGGAGGGGACTAGGAAAAATCTCCTATGTTATATGCCAAAAATCTCAAAACATGTTAAAAATCAGACATTCTCTAAACAATGCAAAAAATCGAAGTATATTCTGCGGCCTTTGGAAAATGTAAAAGTTTAGTAAACAATTGTTGTAGACATGTGTAAAAGAGTATCTACATAAGGTCTGTTGCACGTCAGCTTCCGTGTTTCCTACTGCTTTGAACCAACAATATCATCGATTGTCTTGAATGCATCGATATGTACTATTTCATTCAATTCGCTTAGCTACTGCATTGCTAATTCGCTGCTTTTTTCAATCAATTTTTTGGTAATTTGAATATTGCTTGCACTTTGACACTTTAGAATGGCTGTATCTGCTAAGTGACATGCTTAGTAATAATGAAATACGAACAACTTAATTATGATTTGTTAACAGCATTTCACTTTCAGTCAGCATTATTAAGCAACTCAAAGTTTAATGAAGTCTGCAAAAAGTTGCATGAGCGTAATATGCTTTTAAGATATTATGTCAATCAGAGAAAATTATTTTAAAATAATACGTTTTTTCAGAGACCGCAGAATATACTTCGATTTTTTGCATTGTTTAGACAGAGTCTGATTTTTAGCATGTTTTTGCGATTTTTGGCATATAACATAGGGAGATTTTCCTAGTCCCTCCTTTTACATCCTCGATAATTCACAATCCCAAGTATATTCCCCTTTTTTGTTCCCTCGAGCATTTTTCTTTGCTAGTATATATATATATATATATATATATATATATATATATATATATATATATATATATATATATATATATATATATATATATATATATATATATATATACTAGCAAGAAAAAATGCTCCGATGGAACAAAAAAGGTAGAATATACTTGGAACAAAGAATTATCAAGGACGTAAAAGGAGGGGACTAGAAAAAGCTCCTATCTACAAATGTCACAAAATTTGCTAAAACTCAGAAATTTCCTAAACAAAAAAAATGAAAGTAAGGAAATCAAAGAAAAAACCTACCTGTGCCTAAAACTGCAAGATCTGCTAAAAATCAGACTTTTTCTAAGCAACGCAAAAATCGAAGTATATTCTGCGGCCTGCAGAAGAAAGCAGCATCCTGTCGAACAAAGATAAAACATTGGGCTGGATAACTGAACCACTCACTCTGCAAAAGCAGATATCGCCATAGCTGAGCAGCGCCATGTTGCAATATTTTTCTGGGTCAAAAAATAGTAATTATGGTATGTTGGAAAAACGGCAATTTTCGACGTTCTGATTGAACACTGGTGCATACCCCTAACCTCCCATGCCTAATGGTCATCAGTTTACATGGGCAGGAATAAAATCCGGGTGGTCTGGTGGGATTAAACGCCAGAAGAGTACTGAATGGACGCATGCATTATATAGAAATCACAGTCTTTCGTTGCGGTATCGCAAATAATCATAGGATATAACTTTTTGTAATATTTATCTAGCCACAATATCGAATAAATTAACGTTGCAAGTGATTAGCAAAAACGCAGATTTGAGATTTATTTTATAAGCTTTATATTAAGCATTGGACACCATACCTAGACGTAGGGGGTTTGGGGAGTATGCACCCCAAGGCAAAATACCCAACAAGAAAACGCAAATATTTAACAATACCTCCAAAATTCAATTTTTTAAATCTTTCTGCTCTTTTTGGGTTTTTTTGGTAGGTACCGATAGATAGAGCTCGACAAAAAACGTTCAAAAATGGTGTTTTCTTCGCCATAGCACTATTTTTAAGGCCAATATTCCAATTTGAAAACCCTCCTCAGAATTTTGGAACCGCCCACTGTATGGTGGACAATATGAGAAGGTTCACCTATTTTTTTCAGAGGCCGCAGAATATACTTCGATTTTTGCGTTGCTTAGAAAAAGTCTGATTTTTAGCAGATCTTGCAGTTTTAGGCACAGGTAGGTTTTTTCTTTGATTTCCTTACTTTCATTTTTTTTGTTTAGGAAATTTCTGAGTTTTAGCAAATTTTGTGACATTTGTAGATAGGAGCTTTTTCTAGTCCCCTCCTTTTACGTCCTTGATAATTCTTTGTTCCAAGTATATTCTACCTTTTTTGTTCCATCGGAGCATTTTTTCTTGCTAGTACCCAACTTTTTGTTAACAAAAAATAGTAGTTATTCCTATCTTTGTCAGTGTTGTAGCGAATGTCATTAGGTACTTAGCAATTTATACTTGCATTGTGTATGTATTATACTAGGAAAAATCTACCTAAAGTCGCAAAATCTGCTAAAAATCAGACTTTCTCTAAGCAACGCTAAAAATCTAAGTATATTCTGCGGCCTCTAAAAAAGTGTCTTTTTTTAATAATGTTCGAAGTTTCAGATAAGAGTGTACGAAATCTATCAAGGTTACTTTTTTAAATTGCTGGCACCTGATTGATAGAAAACTAAGAGGTATTGTATTCAAAGTTGTTTTATTTTGTTATGAGCATTATAGCAAGCAAAGCAGGGGCCGATGGATTAGTGCACACAATCATTTCGGGCATGCTAGTGTATCTAGATTTAGTCTGTCTCAAGTCAACATACGCGTTTCCTACTGTTTTAAACCAACCATGTCTCCAATTGTCTTCGATGTTTGCTATTTCATTCAATTGGCTTAAAAGACTGTTAGTTTACTCAATATCATTTCCCATAGCTACTGCATAGCTAACGTGCTGCTTTTTCAATCATTTTTATGGTTAAATATTTATTTTAATCTGTTGGCCGCAGAATATACATCGATTTTTAGCGTTGCTTGGAGAAAGTCTGATTTTTAGCAGATTTTGCGACTTTAGGCAGATTTTTCCAAGTCCCCTCCTTTTACATCCTTAATAATCCACAATTCCAAGTATATTCATCTTTTTTGTTCCATCAGAGCATTTTTCTTTGCTAGTACCCCACTTTAAATTAGTATTATTTGAGTACATCAGTCAGTACACACATACAGTAACATGCCACAATAATGACAGCAGTCCAAGAACACGGAAAACAATACTGTTCTTAACATCAGCATTATCCTTTTCAAACAAGACAACCTTACATTATTTTAACAGATCAAAGTTTTTCAGCATTAACTTTACGCAAATATCAATTGTAAGGAACACTAACGCTCAGATTTGGAAGTAAAATAAATTTGTAGTATAAACTACATTTTAACAACAAATGATTAGTGCAAACTTCACACAACTACTAGGTGTAGAGAAAACTAACAGCCAGATTCTCAATTCTGATTTTACGTAGAACATTTTGAAAAAATTAAGCTCCCGCAAAGCTCTAGAACAAGAGTTAATATGCAGTGTAAACTTTACACAACCACAGAGTTTAAAGAAAATTTCAGTCGGATTCGTAATTTGATATTACGATCAACATTTATGGAAAAATTAAGTCTCCACAATGGCCCAAGGACAAATAAATATCAGATGTGTATACGTAGACTCAAGCTACGTTCACTTCGCTTACTTAACCCGAATCTCAAGCTTATGCACTCACACGGGGGTTCTCGCCCTTTTAGGAGGTCGATCACCAGCCGGCGATTTCGGGGTAAGCGGCCCGGCCTATTCAAGGTAGCCCGGCCCTCTACGCACGCACCTAGTGAAACTTACTTGTTTAACCCCTTTGAGATTAAGTACCTAATTAAAGTAAGTTCCCCGGAAACCTGATTGAGGGCTCAAAAAGATTATTATTTAACTTGTTTTGGACCGAATTCCGGTGCTTGAAAATATTAAGGGTTCCTAAATATAGTGTAGCACAAGGACAGAATTCAACAGCACGGAAATTCAACCGAGCCCAGCATCGTTAATTAAATAATTAATTTTTACAATATTTTTTGGACAGAAAAATTATGAAGCAATTAAACAGCGACAGCATGGAGGATACATGCTGCCGACCGTCATGTTATGATAATCGGGTAAAATCAAACAATGTAATTAAACAAGGGCACAAAGCCCTACCAAAGGCATACAACTGATGCCAATTGGAACAAACACGAATGATTAAAAACAAAGCGTACGGCGAAAAGAAGCGTGCACACTACGCAGGAAAACTAACAGACGAGTTCTGCAGCCAAGCAGATAAAAAGGCACGTACGGAGTCTGCTCACGTACGGCAACGAAAAGAAAAAAGATACGCTCAGCGCGGAAGCTGGCGGAGAGGCTCTCAGGCTCAAAAACAAATTGTAAAATGTAAAATCTTAAAGTGCCATCAAAACTGCGCTTGCACGCAGTTTTAACTGACGCGGAAAAAAGAGGCGTAACAACACGAACCAAGAGATATGAAAAGGATCTATGAATACGACAATAGGCCTATGGGCAAAAGCTTACGGTAAAGGAATGTACAAACGAGACAGGCACAAATATGAGACACACACATATGATCTTTTAACACACGTAAGATATGATAACACACATACCAATTCGTACTCAAGTCGCATTAAGCCCGAGTGCCCATTTTCCTATCCCGGATTTTGATTGAAAATATGTGTGGGAATGGAATGAAAGATATGATATTTTTTAGGGGAAGGTGGTCCCGGGCGACTCACTTAAGCGTTGCGCTTAACGGTCGTGTACGTGCGTATGGAAATTGAGCACAAGAATGTACATCTGGGGCAATCAATCGGTTTTTTTCATCTGTTTCAAAAAAACCCAAACTGATTTTTTTCCCAAAAAATTTTTTCAGTGTAAAGTTTACAAACATAAGTATGGCACATACAAACGAGCTACAATCAAAGGGCTACAAACTGGCCCAAACCGAATTTATTTACACTCAATGGGGATCAGATTTTTAAAGTTTACAATGTGGTGGACAGTGAAAAATACGTGTTTGTGCATATTTTTGTTCGCCACTTTCTCTGTGCAGAAGTCGGGAGAGGTCGAATAGGGTAAAAATAAAGTACTTTCTAAGGGGTGGCGAACAAAAATATGAAGTGAAGAAGTCGGGAGAGGTCGAATAGGATAAAAATAAAGTACTTTTTAAGGGGTGGCGAACAAAAATATGGACAAACACGTATTTTTCACTGTCCACCACATTGTAAACTTTAAAAATCTGAACCGAACGCCCCATTGAGTGTAAATAAATTCGGTTTAGGCCAGTTTGTAGCCCTTTGATTGTAGTACGTTTGTATGTGCAAAACTTATGTTCCGCAAAATATTTGATATGATTTACCAATTAAATACGAAAAACCCGTTTTTTTCGCCCATTTTACACCTCAGATTTCGAACTTTACACCCCCATAAACAACTCAATATTACGTGTTTTTGAACGCGGTTTGCTTTGACGTGTAGCCCTTAAAAGTTACTTTATTTTTGTCCATTTAAATTATCTTAACTCTTAACCGAAAAAGTTGGCTTAGAAATCTTTGACAGAATCTGTTTTTTTACTCATTCACTAGAGTGTAAAGTTTAAACCCCTGCTACTGTGTATTGATTGTAGAAATGTTTGAAGGTCAGATTCATTATTCTAACCTTACAGAGAACATTTTTAAAAAAAATTCATCATCCGCGACGCTCTGGGTGGAAAAAATTTTTTCAGTGTAAAGTTTACACCTGCACTAATAACGCAATATTGATTGTAAAGAAACAAAATAAATTTTGACTTGTAGCGCTCAAGACGAGGCAGATTTGAAAGGTAGTTACGACGTTCTTTCTACTAAGTGGAGAATATGGCAGGGAAAAAATATTTTTTGTCTTAGACTCTTTACAATAAACCGCCTCTAAATTCGAAAATATTATTTTTTAAAGAAAAAATAAAAAAAGTTTCCCCTAGATTTTTTAACCGTCTACCTTTTGAAACCAATCAGACTGCATAGAATGTAAAACTGAGTTAGATATGCACGGCCACACGAAAACTGTAAAAAACCGTCTAGTTTACACTCCTGTGCAACAACCAATGAGTGTAAAGAACTTTTACGACCAGATTCGTAACCTACTAATTAGGGAAAACATTTTTAAAAAAATTCATCATCCACGACGCTACGGGCGGAAAAAATATTTTCAGTGTAAAGTTTACACTTGCACTAATAACGCAATATCGATTGTAAAGAAACAAAATAAATTTTGACGTGTAGCGCTTAAGACGAGGCACATTTTAAAGGTAGTTACCACGTTCTGTCTACTGAGTGGAGAATATGGCAGGGAAAAAGTATTTTTTTGTCTCAGCCTCTTTACAATAAACCGCCTCTAAATTCGGAAATTTTACTTTTTAAGAAAAATTAAAAAAAGTCTCACCTAGATTTTTTAACCGTCTACCTTTTGAAACCAATCAGACTGCATAGAATGTAAAACTGAGTTAGATATGCTCTTGCACACGAAAACTGTAAAAAACCGTCTAGTTTACACTCCTGTGCAACAACCAATGAGTGTAAAGAAATTTTAAGACCAGATTCGTAACCTACTAATTAGGGAAAACATTTTCAAAAAAAATTGGCCCTCCGCAAATTATTTGAATTTTTGGTGTAAACTTTACACACTCAAGACGCGCTCGGTATTGAGTGTAAACAAGAAAAAAAAATGGGGGCACTAAGTTTTTTTATTATCTACCTTTTAAAAAAAACCGCACCTCTCAGAATGTGTGCCGTTATAGCTGTGAGGGGGGACATATGTTGGGGGTACCCAAGTATATTATAGGTACGCGCTAACGCGCTACCTATGATATCTACTATATATTTTGAAAGTTTGATTGTTTGTATGAATGTATGTTTGTATGTTCGTATGTTTGTGCCGGGTTGACTCCGGCGCGATGAAATTTGGTGGGCTGATATTTTGGGCCGAGGTCAGTCCAATGGGGGAAGGAGCCGTAGCGATCTTGAAATTTCGACAAACGCACCCATTGGCCCTGGGCAGGGAGGGAGTAGGGTTTGGCCCCTGTGCTATAAGCCTCCACGATTTTGGGAGATTGCCGTTTTTTTGCTATTTTTTTCAAAAATTAGTTTATACTGTTTGTATAGGGATACCCCGGCCAAGAGGAGCATGCCTGGCGACACTATGTACATTGTTATATGTTATAGCATTGGTCGGCACTGTGAAACATCAAAATACAGGTTTAACCAAATGATGCTATAACATAGGCAATTTTATAAGATAGGCATGGTATGAGATACTATGTGCAACAAGATAAGCAATGCTATAAGATAGGACGTGATATAAGATACTCTGTGCTACAGGATAGGCAATACTATAAGATAGGACGTGATATAAGACACCCCGTGCTACAAGATAGGCAATGCTATAAGATAGAACGTTATAAAAGATACCCCGTGCTACAAGATAGGCAATGCTATAAGATAGGAAGTGATATAAGATACCCCGAGCTGCAAGATAGGCAATGTTATAAGATAGTATGGGATATAAGATACCCTGTGCTACGAGATAGGCAATGCTATAAGATAGGTTTGGTATAGATACACTGTCTGTGCCATAACATGCAGTGATATAAGATAGGAGATACCATCAGCTATAACATATCACGTGATATATGACACCCTTTGCTACAACAAACAAAAAATTTTTAAAACATCAAAAATATTGGTTTGACCGAAAAATTTTTCAAAACATCCTAAAACATCAAAAATATGGTTTGACGAAAAAAATTTTCCAAAACATCCCAAAACATCAAAAATATGGGTTTGATTAAAAAATTTTCCAAAACATCCTAAAACATCAAAAATATGGTTTGACGAAAAAAATTTTCCAAAACATCCCAAAACATCAACAATATGGGTTTTATTAAAAAAATTTCCAGAACACCCCAGAACATCAAAAATATGATTATGGCTAAACAATTTTCAAAACCATTCTGTAACGTCAAAAATATGGATTTGATCAAAAAAATGGTTGACAAAAGACATTTTAAAAAATCCAAAAATAAAATATGGTTTGTACCAACAATTTTTTTAGAAATATCCCAAAAACATCAAAAGTCTTGAAAAATAAAAAATACAAGAGACATATTAATTCCATATAGCTATCAGGCCTAAGTTCAGCCCGGGCAACGCCGGGCAGCTCAACTATGCTACAAGATAGGATACGGTATAGCATACCCAATGCTATAAGATACCTAATGCTATAACATACTCAATGCTATAAGATATGACACGGTATAAAGTACCCAATGCTATAGCATACTCAACGCTATAAGATAGGGCACAATGAAACACCAACATTATGGAAATTTTTTGAAACATCAAAATTATGGATTTTTCAAAAAACATCAAAATTATGGATTTTTTTGAAAAACATCAGAATTATGAATTTTTCAAAATAACATCAAAATTATGGATTCTTTTTAAAAAAACATGGATTTTTTTTGAAAATTTCAAAATTTGGATTTTTTTAAACATCAAAATTATGGATTTTTTAAAATCATATCAAAATTACGGATTTTTTAAAATAACACCAAAATTACGGATTAATAAAAAAACATCAAAATTATGGATTTTTCCAAGAAACATCAAAATTATGGATTTTTTTACATATCAATTCCACATAGCTATATATCAGGCCTAAGTTCAGCCCGGGCAACGCCGAGGTAGCTCATCTAGTACATAATCTAGTATATATATATATATATATATATATATATATATATATATATATATATATATATATATATATATATATATATATATATATATATATATATATATATATATATATATATATATATATATATATATATATATATATATATATATATATATATATATATATATATTTGTGAATGTTTGTTTGTATGTCCGGGGTTGGCTACAGCCCCATAGCAGATGGGGGTTGAAATTTTGGCCCGAGGTTTGGCCTACTTATGGGGGGTGTAGTAGCAATGTTGAAATTTTGACAAACGCACCCATTGGCCCTGGGTAGGGAAAGGAGCGGGGTTTGGCCCCTGTGCTATAAGCCTCCATGATTTTGGGAGATGGCCGATTTTTTGATATTTTTTTCAAAACTTAGTTTATACTGTTGTATAGGGATACCCCGGACAAGGGAGCATGCCTGGCGACATGTTGTACATTGTTATATGTTATAGCACGGGTCGGCACTGTGAAACATCAAAATACGGGTTCAACCAAATAATGCTATAACATAGGCAATTTTATAAGACAGGCATGGTATGAGATACTATGTGCAACAAGATAGGCAATCCTATAAGATAGGACGTGATATAAGATACCCGTGCTACAAGATAGGAAATACTATAAGATAGAACATTATAAAAGATACCCTGTGCTACAAGATAGGCAGTGCTTTGAGGTAGGAAGTGATTTAAGATACCCCGAGCTGCAAGATAGGCAATGTTATGAGATTGATTGGGATATAAGATACCCTGTGCTACGAGATAGGCAATGCCATAAGATAGGTGTGATATGGATACCCTGTCTGTGCCATAACATGCAGTGATATAAGATAGGAGATACCATCAGCTATAACATATGAGTGATATGAGATATCACGTGATATATGACACTCTTTGCTACAACAAACAAAAAATTTTCAAAACATCAAAAATATGGTTTTACTAAAAAATTTTCCAAAACATCCTAAAACATCAAAAATATAGTTTGACGAAAAAAATTTTCCAAAACATCCCAAAACATCAAAAATATGGGTTTGATTAGAAAAATTTTTCAAAACATCTTAAAACATCAAAAATATGGTTTGACGAAAAAAATTTTCCAAAACATCCCTAAACATCAAAAATATGGGTTTTATTAAAAAAATTTCCAGAACATCCCAGAACATCAAAAATATGGTTATGGCTAAACAATTTTCAAAAATATTCTGTAACGTTAAAAATATGGATTTGATCAAAAATGGTTGACAAAAGACATTTTAAAAAATCCAAAACATAAAATAAGGTTTATACCAACAATTTTTTTAGAAATATCCCAAAAACATCAAAAGTCTTGAAAAATAAAAAATACAAGAGACATACTCAATTCCATATAGCTATCAGGCCTAAGTTCAGCCGAGCACGCTGGGCGCTCATCTAGTTATAACAATAAAACACCTTTAAATACAATTGCAGTTAGTTTTCTGTCACGTACGACGAGTCAGCATTCAACTTGCAAGCAATTTACAAAAAGTAAACATTTTAGGTTATGTTAATGCACTCCTCATATGAAGGATTGAACATCATTTATGAAGATACACTCACACCTGGGCGTGGGGTTATGCATCTGAGAAACCAGATACTCCCCCCAGAAACCAAAATACCCCGAAAATTGAATTTTTGAAATTTTTTGTATTTTTAGCCATTTTTTGATGCCAATGGATGGTGCTACGATGAGAAACGTTGAAAATGGTGTTTTCTTCGCCATACCACTATTTCTAAGGCCATTTTTGAGGCCATTTTTGATCTTGGAAAGTTGTGCACCTCCTAGAATTTTGTTGCCGCCTATCTATGGTAACACTGTTTTAAAGGCATAGAAATATACTTCGATTTTTTCGTTGCTTAGAGAAAGTCTGATTTGTAACAGATTTTGCGACTTTAGGCATGCAGCTTTTCCTAGTTTTCTCCCTTTGCATCCTTAATAATCCACAATGCAAAATATATCCATTTTTTGTTCCATTGAAATATTTTTCTTTGCTAGTACCTACGTTTAATTAGCATGATTTGAGTAAATCAGTCGAAAGTAAACACATACGGTAACATGCCACAATAATGACAACCGTCCAAGAACGCGGAAAACAACATTGTTTTGAACATCAGCATTATCTTTTTAAACAAGACAACCTTGCCTTACGAGTATTTAAATAGATCAAAGGTTTCAGCACTTTCACGCAATTAATGCGTGTAAAGAGCACCCGCATTCCGATTCGTAATGCTGAAGTTGCACAGAAGATTTTTAAAAAAGTGAAGCTTATGCAACGCTCTTAAGCTAAGATTAACTTTTAGTGTAAACTTTACAAAACTACTGGGTGTAAAGAGAACATACAGTCAGATTTGTTATCCTGACCTTGCAGAACATAATTTCAAAAAGTTAACGTTTTGCAATGCTCTGGAAGTAAAATAAATTCAAAGTGTAAACTACACATTAACAATAAATTAATAGCGCAAACTTTGCACAACTACAAGCGTGATGAAAATTGACAGTCAGATTCGTAATTCTGACGTTATGTAAAACATTTATAGAAACAATTTAGCTTCTGAATATTATTGTACACTTTACATAACTGTTAAGTGTAAACAAAACACTCAATTGAGCTATACCTTTAACTTTTGGCACATTTTAGAATTGAGGCCACTATTAGTACATTGTATCTACGTGACGTTTGTAACTTCCTGTTAAAGGCGAATCTGCTATTCTGATATGTAAATTCCTGCAATTAAATTAATTAAGCGTATTAATGATTCATGCTTTTTAATTGATGTAAATCAAATGCTTTGTATATTTTTGTGAACCTTGCCCGGTTGAAATATTTAGGTTTGAGCTTAGTTTATAGTTAGGCATGGCTTAAGTATGGCAACTTTACGTGCACAAAGGCATTTCGGACATAAGCTAATTCTGGCTTAAGTCTCTAGTTATTCAAATCGGTTTAGTCTCGCTAAATGGCTGTAGCCACAAGTACGGATTGTTTTTTCCAACCAAAACGGAAAACCAGAATATTTTCTGAAAAATGAGGCAAAATTAAGAGCTGTAGCATGTACTAATTCACAAATTTAAATTTATCCTTACAGCTATTGGTATAAAATTAACAGGTTGGTCTCCGTATTATTGCATCTATCATTTTAAAGCCTTATCATTACATTTGTTGGGTGTTCATAGCTAATATTATAAATCTTTGCACATCTGATCTTTTGTAGGTTTCCAGGACGACATCTTTGGACTGGTTAGAACCCAGCAGTGAGATACTTAATCACTGAGTGCCATTTGACACAGAAACAAGTTGTTTCTCAGTTGCAGCAAAGGTTTGGCGAAATTTGAGAATTTCCGAAAGAAGCTTACAATGGTTTTGTGCAGAACATAGCATTCATAAAGGGTCTTTTACCACCGACTCTTGCCTAGGAATCTTATAGAAGAATCCAGTGCAAAGTAATGTAATCAACTTCAAAGCTTGTTAAGTCGAAAAACGGTTCCTTCAAAAGAAATGATACCTGAGTCCCCTTCATGCTGTCACTGATTTTGACCTCTGCATCCCCAGAATCCATGTTCAGCACATATATGATCCCAAGTCCGACGAATTTTTTTGAATCATGAAAAATTTATTAAGTTCTTTTTAGCATTCTTAGCTTTCGCCAAATCTGGATCGGTGCTGGAAAAATAGAATAACATTTTTGAAAAATAATGCTGCATTTCATAACTAAAAATAGGCAAAAACCAACAATAAACTGGAGAGAAAATTGAATAAATTTTCATGATTTTACGTATTTTGGAAAAACATTTTTGCTTTTCTTCTCAGCATATTGACTGATGTGCTATAAAAAATGGCTTACGCATAACTAATTTCGAATTTTGTTTCAATTAATTGTAACATCCACATGTGTCAATGAATATCTTGGGGAATATTGAATTATCTTGGATCAGTGGAACATATGGCAGAAAAAATGATGAAAAGCTAGCTGCAGTATCAATTCGATATTTCCGCTAGCCACAAGCGGATAAGCCAGGCATTAGAAGCGGTTAATCCCAGTTCCACTATAATCGTCAGCTAGGGATTCAAAATCAGCTTAATCCGCAGTCTTTTCACGCTCCACACTTTAGATATAAGTGCATATGGATCAGAATGAAAAGGTAGGTACTGTTTAGTGCTTATGACTAAAGTGTTCATTTTGACAAAAATTACAATATTAAATGTATAAATTATGAAATCAACATATTAAGCTAATTACATTTTAAAAAGAAATCATGGCAGAATTTGCTAATTGTTGCTGCATTAATTCACCATTATTGTTGTTTAATTACATATGCTTTATTTTGTGTGCCTCAATGGACTGATTTATTATGACACTTGCCGCTTGCAGCTAGATATGTATGGTGTCGTTTTCATAACTGCAGTTGACAGCCTCCCCTTCTTTGTAACAAGCTTTGCCATTATGCCAGAAAAAACAATTTAAAGATATATGATCGAGTGTTTAGGTAAAGTGATCTCTTTATGAAAATCAAATGGTGAATTAAGATAATGTCTTGTTTTATTTTAATTGATATAAACCTTTTCATTTTTATATTTTTAAAAATGTCTGGCAAATATTAAAATATAGTTCCAGTATTTTGACCAATTTATGACTAATGTGCTATGTTTGCACCATAAAAGTCGTTGTCAATGTGTGAGTTGTGGGATTTCATGTATCCTTCTTATATGTATTTAATAAGTATCAGAGAGCAATCACACATTAGCGTGGATTGCGACGCTGAATTCCAGTTGAGGAAACGGGCCATCATAAAATATCATGATGGTTCCCAATGTCCAAATGTTAAATAGTATAAGGCCAAATTAATTTTAATAATTTTTATGAATAAATACATCGATTTTTCTGATTTTTGATACTATTCAGATCAAGTCATATATGTAAAGAAATTCTGAATTGATTTTACGCTAATCGCTTATGTGACTTTGCGCGCCCGATATATACTGTTTCAAAATTTAGATTAGTTAGATCTTCAGAATAGGCCACTGTACAGTAGGATTCTCAATAGCGCACAAAAAGCAGTTTTGAATTGGGTTCAGTCACTGTTTTACGCAATAAAACGCTTTCTTCACATAATAATCATAAGTAATAATAATAATAATAATAATAATAATAATAATAATAATAATAATATTAATAATAATAATATTAATAATAATAATAATAATAATAATAATAATAATAATAATAATAATAATAATAATAAAAATAATAATAATAATAATAATAATAATAATAATAATAATAATAATAATAATAATAAAATAATATAATAATAATAATGTTAATAATAATAATAATAATAGTGATAAACTAAAATAATAAGTTTCCTTAGATACACTACAGAGGCATATGGGCTGTTTGAGAAAGTAATAGTTGACAGAGGAAGAGAATTTTTTGAACGCTGTTCATTCAAGACTATTTGTCCAATTTACCTCAACAGCAAACAACTTGTACGCCATACGCCCAAGTGCCATCCACGAAAGTATGTTCGTTGTTATTCATTCTTTCAAACTGCTCCATGATTGAAATTTCCATAGATGTTCTTTCAAGTCACATTATTCAAAGACCTTGGTTAATCTTTTAGATTATCGAGATCTTAGCAACATTCTAGATTAAGCACTTTGAAAAGCTTCTTCTGTCTTTAAAAACTGTTTTCCTAAAATAATGATCATGTCATGTGCAATAATTTTAAGTTGTTTGCTTCTGTATGTGTCGCAAAAAATTTTGCTCCATTTATTTATGGCAAAGTCTTAATTTTAGAGATTAAAAAGGTCAAATCACAAATATCACAAAAAGTGTAGGAAGTGCCACTGAAGTACATGTAAAAAAGAAAATTTTGGCTTTTCGAGCATTACTTTGTGAAATGTTGAAATTTATTTATTTTTAAATAGAATAATCGAATTGAACAATGGTGGTCAGAACTTATCAACAGGGTCAGTTATCATGTGAAGCATTGTTTGGTCAACATGGAGATTTGGGAATTAGTCAAATCAAACCTTGCCGCATCATTTGTTCTTAATAAAATACATTGTTCATGAAGTAACCAGCTATGGAATAGGTTTAGTTGCTGGTTTGTGGAATGCACATAGTATACCAGGCAAGAAAAGATGAATGTGTACGTAATAAAGTTAGTATTTGAGTGACTTACCTAGAAGTAGTGTCTAATGAGATGACTTGCTGTAAAGGTAGATCCTTGACGGTTAGTTTAAGACTTTTTTAACCATTGTCATTCGCAATGTAGTTGACTGATGCGTACATAACCCAAATTCTACTTTCTTGTGCCATATAAAACTAGTATAATAAATCGAAGTGTTTGTCGTTTGTGTCAACTACAGACACCATTGATGTTTGAGTATGCACTATGCTTAAAAGTGTTTTATCATGTATGAATTTTTTGGCCATATGTGATGTGCTGAATATGGATAAGTGTGTTTTCAAAAAACTTTCTTGGAAAAATATGAGTGCAGCTGTGCATGAGTACCTCCCCCATTGGAGATGCGAGCACTAAGGCCTTGCTAGGGTCAAAATGTGGAACATGCATATTTTCGTTTCATTCCTTTGCCACACTTGCTTTTTAACGAATGGCTAATGAAAGGGGTTCTATGTAGCATTAGCAAACGTTAAAGTTTTGATATTTTGTTAATTTTTAAATCACATTTTTTAGTATTACATTCTTAATAAATTTTTATAAAGTTCAGAGATTCTGATGGAGAATTTAGAGATGATGCTAAAAGCAGTGAAAACGCACTGGCATTAATATTGAGATCAAAATTTGAAATTAATGTTTCCTCAAAAATCATTTTTGTCTGGAAAGTCATAACATTCTTTGACTGTGAAAAGCATTTCACAAAATTTCAAGCAGGAGGAATCATTATTCAATAACTAAGGATTTTGTTAATGATGCCAACGATAGTTCTATGCTAAGGAAAATTTAGAGCTCTAGCACCCGGCACTAAGATTTTTGTAGAAACAGATTTCAAGCATTGCATTGTCATTTTAATTCCTCTGAAACTTTCATGTATATAATTTATTCCTTTTGCATCCTCACCACCATATGTGGGCAGCAAGAAAATTCTGGGAGGTGCAAGATTTTCCAAAGTCAAAAAATTGCCTTAAAAATGGTGGTAGAGCAACAAAACTCCATTTTCTAACATTTCTCATTGAGCATCATCCATTGGCATCAAAAAATTGCTAAAAAAACGAAAATAATTTCCATAAATTGAATTCTGGAGGTATTTTAGATTTTTAAGGGGAGTATTTTGGTTACTCAGGGGTGCATACCCCCTCAAACTTCCCCAGACCCAGGTATGCTCGCCACTGCTTTTTCCATTTAATCGTCAAAGTTCGTTTAATGTTTGCAAAAATATCTTTGCAATTGTAGGCAGACAAGACTCCTCTGTATGGATTTTGATTCATTCATGAACATAAAAAGCTTTAATCAGCAGCACAATATTTTCACTAGATGTGATCACTTAAGCTGCATTTCTGCGCAAGTATCTATATGTATTTCTTCTGTAAAATAGTACACATGTAATGGGGTATTTAACTACGTAGCACTCTTTTGCCCTACTCTTGTGTGCGCTAATGAGAGGCCACTGACACTAATGCTTGGTAGTCATTATTGATGGCGCAAAGAGAAATGCCACTCAAAAGAAACCCTGCCCAATCGTGACTACTTGTAGGACGCGAAAAACCCTTTGATTATTTGAGCGGAGAGTCAAGCGATTAGAGTCAATTCGAATGTTGTTCCTATGTCTGAAGAGGCTCTTCTGCTTTATCAAGAGGCGGGGCGGAAGCATAACAGTGGAACACAACGTTGGCCGCGATTTGTTGAGTGAATTTCCAGCTGTTAGCATGCAACACAATGAAAGATTTTGGGAAATCTACCAAAATTTTTAATCACCTGTACTGTAAATCATAATCATGTTCTGTTACGATGCGTTATATTGTTACACATATTTCCGTCAGAACGGATGTTTGCGGGTATAGGCTGATTGTACTGTATCCTTATACACAAACTTTTTATTTTATATATTTCAATTTGTTTCTCATTTTCGTAGCTTCAAATATTAAAAAATAGCAAGTAATTTATCATTTTAGTTTTCCATATTGCTCTAAATCTTATGTGCAGGAATTCTGATTATCTGGAAAAATTCAAGATGATTTTAAAGCTAAAAAAAATTTTTTACTTTCAGCCGCTTCCTCATTCAATTCATATTTTTTTATTACTTTTCTTGGGTTTTCATTTTATACCTTGATGTTGCTACATATTTAAATCAATATTTGATACTCCGCTCCGCATTTGCCAAACCTATGGCAATGTATTTGGTACCTACCATTTCATCCTTATTCACGGGAATAAATAAATGAATAAATAGATCTGAGGAGTAGTCGTGAAGTAGAAGTAGAAGTGAACAAATGAATAAGACTGACAGAAAAATGACAAACGAAAAATTAGAATTGAAGAAAATTTTCTAGCCCTTCTCAGTCACGCACTTTGGACATGCTGACACTTCCTCTCTGATGAGGAAAAATGGGCAATTTTGAAGAAAATATGGCAAAATGAAGGATGTAAATTGATGAAAATAAAAGTTTTCCACAAAAATGTATGAAATTGAGCAGAATGGCGTGACATAGCTTTCTCAAGCTATTCAAGCATTTAAACCACTTTTTAAGATCAATTGACCTGAAAAAAGCTTCTACTTTCACCCCTAGACTTATCAGGCTGCACACTTATCTTTGTTTCTCAAACATGGGCATAAAAGGGTCTGCTGAACCATACATGGGCGTGGGGGAGTTTGTGGTATGCACCCCCCACAAACCAAAAATACCCCTACTCCCAGAAACCAAAATATTCAATTTCTTGAAAAGTTATTTGTTTTTCTGCAATTTTCTGAAGCAAAAAGATAGTGCTCGATGAGAAACGTTGAGAAATGGTGTTTTTCCGCTATACCACAATTTTTACGGCTATTTTTTGACCTTTGAAAAATCTTGCAACTCCCCCTTCAGAACTCTGGTGCCGCCCACCTATGGTCTTGACCCTGACAATCTGTCAGGCTCTCAGAAATTTGATGTGCCTCCCGGATTAAATTTTTGTAGCTACTGGCGATTCCTGCCCCGCTGGACCGCCAAATTGGTTGCTGCCCATCATATATGCATGGGAACTCTTGGAGAAGGAACCCAAAAATTTTTAAAAAAGTGCCTCTTTAGGCTTAAAAACCAAGGGTTTGTGGCAAAAAGTATGTTTTCTGACGTTTCAAACAATGCTCGTTTTTTCTAGAACATGAAAACGTAAAAAAATTCAAAAAATTTAAAAAAATTATGTAAATTGAACAAAATATAGTCAAAAAATGTGTATATGGCGTGAAGCGCCAAAAAATCAAGATTATTGAGCCAAAAATGAACTAAAAAGCTTCAGAAGGCACAAGCTTTTTCGTATTTTGACCAACTTATACGAAAAATCGACAATTCTATGGAGGGATCGCCTGCCATTTTGCAGAGGGTGAGTTGCCATTCTGGTGGGTCAACCTCCCAATAAACCGTCTAGTCTAGACCATACCTGGGCATTGGGGAGGTTTAGGGTTTATGCACCATACCTGGGCGTGGGGGTTTTGGGTAGCATGCTCCCCCTCAAACCAAAATATCCCTCCTCAGAAACCAAAATTCCCCCTCCCAAATTCAATTTTTGGGAAATTTTTTTGTCTTTTAGCAATTTTTCGATGCCAATGGATAGTGCTCAATGTGAAACTTTGTAAAATGATGTTTTTTAGCCATACCACCATTTTTATGGCCTCACCTTTGAAAAATTTTTGCATTTATCCGCTCAGAAATTTAGTGCTGCACATTTATTGTCTAGAATCTAGATATCCACGGTTAAAATAATAAGTTTTCTAGAGAAAATGACAAAAGTGAAGGCCAAAGCACGATGAAAAACGAAAATTTGCTTTGAGAGTGCTCAAAACTGATGATAATCTGTTCTTTAATATGCTGAGTTTTTATGCCATTTTAAAAAGTTTTCCGGATCATTCTCCCCCTCCCTAGACCAAGTGTTTCTCCCATACTGGGTCATCTGTGCATCTATAGTGGCAATCAATCGTGTATGCCAGATGTTGAGGTTATAGACCCCAAAATGAAGAAAATGAGATATTTTCTGGAGAATAGTTGACAGAATGAAGGCCAAAAATCAGATAAAAACGGAAATTTTAAAAGTACGTGAAATTTAACAAAATTTGTTATCAAAGGTTAAGGCTATCTTAGGATTTATACCTAGGTTTTAGGCTTAACAAGCCCATAAGTACCTTAGACCGTTCATGCGGTAGAAATGTAATAATTCTAGTCTGGAAAAATCATTATTTGTGTCTAAGGCTAAAGTATTACCATTTGTTACAACTATGTACATTCAGTCATTCAGTGAATTACTGTACTTAGAGTACATAAGTGTAGGCAACACGGTAATAGGTGTGATGAGTGAATTAGACGATGAACAGCAGGTAGAAGCGAGCTGCACAATGTGACTTTAACACAAGCATTCTGGCATATCCCCAAAAATACAAGAAATCCCAGTGCCAAATACGCCTGGGTCAATATGCTACTTATTTAAGACAATAAGTGAGAATAGTGCATTTACTTATTAATCACGTGCATACTGCAATCATGTGAATTATGTGCAATCAATCTTTGAGCCGCATGCCATTACATCCCTCACGCTCTAAAATAAGAACATCCTCGTTCTTTGACGTGGCAGTCAGTGATCGGACCGAGGCCTCGGCCTCGGCAAGCCTCGGCGTTTTTTTGAGCCTCGGCTCTCGGCGCCGAGGGCGAAGCTGAAAAGTGCCGAGGGTTAAAATCAAATTTAAATAAGTTTAATATATCCGTTAAATATTAACTATTTAGAATGCATCTGCAGTACAGAGGCTATTATTTACCTATAGACTTTTCTTATGGTTTTAGTCGCGTACCCAGTTACACCAAGTTACATACAGCAAAGTGCCAATTTATTATTCATGTGATGACTAAGTTTTAATTCTCATGCTCGCTACATGGATCGGAAACACACATTCCCAAAGGTGGGGTGGGGATGAGGGAGGGTTATTTATTACCCTCCTCAAGGTACAAGACTCAAGTCACTGTCAGACGATTTTTGGTGAAAACCTTTCGAATTTTTTTGAACTTAATTTTTACTATGGCAAAAGTGCAGCTAACTATTAGAATTTCACGAAGTGATACAGTATTTTTGAATGTAAGCAAGAGTGAATAGACAAACTATCACTATAAAACATGCATGCAACAGCTCAAAATTTTCGGGAGGGGCTCCTCGGCATACATGTAACAGCTTGAAATTTTGGGTAGGGGTCCCTGGCCATTTTTAGAAGGAGGAGGGATTAGCGACTCTGATTTTATGTCAAAAATGGCAAAAGCACCTAAAAATAGCCAACAAAGCGCAAATTTTCGCCAAAAATAGGTTGGGTGGGTAAAAACTTTCTGACGTTGGAGGGAAGGGTGTGGGAGGACGTCCAACCCTAGGTGGGTGGGGAATTCCCCAAAGCTCCCTGTTACACGTGTGGTTTTTGGCCATTTTAATGGGAGAGGGTAAATGATCACGAATTTTCGGCCGAAAATCGCAAAAACGCACCTAAAAATGGCCAATAAATGCAGGTTTTGCCAAAAATCAATTTTGGTTCGTGCATTTTCTTGGAGCCATTTTTATACAATGTTGAAATACATTCTTGGACATACGTGATATTAATTATATCGTTATTCAGTATATTTTAGGAAATTTCAAAAAATTTTTCGATGCTTCGCGCAAAATATTGCTAATACACTGTATTTCAATTGAAGCAAGGGAAATAAACACTCCAAAATCAATTTTTGTGTAATCTAGGCATCTTTTATGCAGATTTAAATATCATTTGTATCTATTTATACTATTTTCAAAATTTTATGCAAAATAAGTACTATTTAATAACTTTGCACTTTTTTGCCGTTCAAAGATAAAATTGACTAATTTATCCTGATGTTGCATTGGATTTCTAAGCTTTAGTAGTGCTTATTACAAGATTTAATTGGCATATTACAATATCTGTAAAAAAAGTTTGCATGTACAAAATGTTCAAACACTTTTGGATACCATCTTTGTACATGTAAAAAGGTATCTTGCACAAAAAAAACACTGTTTAGGACTGCGTTTTTTCCGTGTTGCTGGTTACACACTGGCAGTATGTAAAAATGTGTATGTTTAAAAATATATTTATATAAAATATCTATAAAAATTTGTTTGCTCATACAAAGACACTACTTAATTTACTGGTCTCCCATTTTGGGATTTCACCTTCCCTCAACTCTGGACCCTGGGAAACTATGATCCGGAAAGTACAGTGCAGTTTACTTCATATTACCTGCCACACCAGAATTGGATGACTGAAAAAGCGTGTTTGAACATGCATTACTACAAAAGCGAGCACAACAATGGCTACAGTTCTGTCTTTAGTTAGCTAATTTTGTTTGTTCATTTATTTCTTCAACACTGTTTCTTATTTATAGTAATGAAAGTTTTTAAGTGCTTGTTCAGCCATATTTTTGATTAGGTTACTTTTCCAAGTCTTCATCAATGGCAACTGTCAAATTAAGTATGCTATTCATGCGCTGACTTTATCAATAAATCCTTCACATTCAATCTACTGTATTGAAAATAAAAATGAAGTTGTTTGACATTGATAGAGTGTTCTTGAGAATCATTCCCTCTAGCTCATGCATACAAAATATTCTAGGTCTATTGACGGTATAGGCATATAAGCTTGACCCCTCGGCATTACCCTCGGCTTGGGCCTCGGCCGAGCCAAGGATTTTAAGCCGCCTCGGCCTCGTGCCTCGGCGAGGTCCAAAATACCCCCGGTCTGATCACTGGTGGCAGTGCCGGCAAAGAAGTCGGCCAAATGTTGTGAGATCAACAATGGGCCCCGCATTGAGCTATCTGTAGTGCAAGAAGAGTACAGTTGAGTGTTGTTCACGGTGATCTCTAGCTGTTTAGTAATGGTGTGCTCTATTGTTAAATTCAGGTAAGTGATTTTGATGATTTTGTATGGTCCTGTATATTTGTGAGTCAGTTTGGATGTTTGCCCAGGTTTCACAAAGAAGTGTTTCTTGACAATTTTGTCTCTCAATTTTGTATGAGTGTCGGTTAGCATGTTTGTTGTAACTGTTTGTGTACTGTGTTCTTGCGCAATTTGAATGTTCCAGACTACTGCACTGTCTGTAGAGCTTAGAAAATTTCTGAGCAAGATTTGCATAATTGTGTGCTTCCATTCGTTTTGTCTTTTCTGGCAAAAAGTAAGTCTGATGGTAGGTTTGCTTGCCTACCATATATGGACTGAATGGTGAGAGCTCAGTGCTTTTGTTTGCATGTATGTTCATTGAAAATACTGCATATTGTAACACAGTATCCCAATTATCCTGGTACTCGTCTAGTGAGTAGTCTAACTTGTCCTACGAGTGTCTGGTTTGCTTGTTCTACTTGGCTGTGATATGGCGTAGTGTGTACTGTCCATACTGCATAAGGCTGTGATTTTGTAAACAAAAGTGATGTGAAATTGGTTCCGCAGTCACAGTGTATAATTCTTGGTGCACCATGCCGACAAACAATGTTTTTTATGAAAATGTCTGCAATTGTTTTAGCCTGTATTATTTGTAGCAAAGACTTCAACAAATTTTGTAAAGTAGTCAATAAAAGTGACAATAAAACGATTGCTGCAGAGCTGTGGCATCGGGCCAATGCAGTGTAGACCTAAAGGGTCAAACAGACCTGATATAGGTATGGGCAATAAAGTAGCCTCAATTTTATGCAAGCTGTGCTTGTAAATCTGTCATTATGACAAGTATGACAATACTTCATTAGTCTTTGCATAGAGTAGGCCAAAAAAAGTTTGTTTGGGATCAAACAAATTGTTCTTTGCACACCAAAGTGACCAGTAAATTTGGAATCATGGTTTTATTGTAAAATTAGTAAATGTAGCATATGTGGCATGTAGAACTTTAGAGCAGATCCAAAAACTCTATACAAGACCACTTTGTATCATATATTGTATATGGAATTTTGAGTTTGGTGATTGAAGTTCTCTCAAAATTTCTTGCATGTGTGAGTCTGTGTTTTGGTATTCTGCTAAGTTTTCAGTGAGCTCTTGCGCATTGGTGAGCTCAAGTTTGAGACCAAAGTTTTGAGCTATGATTGGGTGTGTTTGTAAATTCTAAATGTCTGCTGTTTGTTCACTCAACTGAACAGGTAAATGTGATAAGACATCAGCATTTCTGTTTTTATGTCCCTTTGCCTAATTGAATGTCAAGTTTGTAAACTGACAGTGCTAAACCCCAGCGGGCAATGCGACGTGAGGGATTTTCTTCCCCCTAACACTGATTTAGTTGCAGAGTGATCAGTTAAAACTGTTGTCACATGTTGAAAAAGATAGGGTCAAAAATATTCAACAAAAGTGAAAACTGCCAACATTTCGAGTTCTGTTATTGGATAATTTTGCTCATTTGGTTTAAGATTTCTACCGCAAACGTGATGGGATGCTCTCTCCGATTTCCACCTAGCTGACTTTACGCAGTGCCAACCCCCTTGTAGGAAGTGACTGTTTGCAGGATGAATGGCCTGTTGAAATTTGGATGTTTCAGGATTGGTGCATTACAAACTACAGTTTTCAGAGTATTAAATGCTATTTCTTGTTCTGCATCCCAACAAAACTCATTTAAGTTTTGTAATAGTTGGGTGAAGGGGCATGCAATTTTGGCAAAGTCTTTTATAAATTGTCTGTGGTATGACCAGAAGTCCTAAAAAAGACTTAAGTTCATGTACGTTTTTCAGTTTATCAATTTTCATTGTGTCTGTTTTTTTCTGGATCAGTCGCAATACCTTCCAATGATATGATGTGTCCAAGATATTTTACGCTGAGCTGAGAAAATTTGCATTTTTCAATTCTGAGTTCTATGCCTGCTTCAACTGAATGCGTTAAGATATCTTTCAAGCAGACTAACATTTCTTTGTGATTTTTAGCAAAAATCAAAATATCATCTAGGTAGACTAAACAAGTCTGCCATTGTAACCCAGAAAGTAAGACATCCATGAGTCTTCAAAAACTAATGGGTGCATTACATAGCCCGATCGGCTGATATTTAAAGTTGCAAAAACCTTGTGGTGCTTAAAAAATTTACTTTTTCATGGTCCTTTTTGTAGATTGCAATTGCATAAAATGCATTTGCTTCGGTCTAAGGTTGTAAAGCATTTAGTGCTGTTAAGTGTGTCCAGAATATTGTCAACACACAGTAAAGGGTAGATACCCTTTTTGTAATACTATTTAAAGCACAAAAATTGACGCATACATGATGAGTTCCATCTTTTTTCTAACCAGTACTGTATTAGTACACCATGGTGATAAGCTTTTCTGGATAACTCCTTGTTTCTCGAGTTTTTGCACTTGTGTGCGAATGATTTCACGTTCCTTAGGTGAAATGCAGAAACTGAGCACGTTTCATAGGCATATTATTGCCTGTGTTTATGGTGTGTTCAGTCAGCATCATTTTTCCAGTGTCAGATGCAGATTTTGCATACAAGTTTGGAAATTCCGAAAGCATTTCGAGTAATGATAATTGTTCCGTATTTGTCAAATCAGTTTTCTTAAAACTTATTCTATTTGCTAACCAAACTAGCATAGGATTGGTAGGGTTGTATCAATTTGTCTGAGTGACTGTATGGAGCATGAATTGTTTTCCATTAAAACTTTTATGCTGCTATGTGTGAGTCCCTGTGCATCAGGATCTTGTTATTTTGTAAATTTAAAATTTGTATAGAATTTGACCATTAATTGGTTTCGCGAACCGCAAATGCAAGACAGATGTGTGATTTTTCAAACTGTTGTTTGTTTGGAATGAACTGTACTGCTTCTGTGTCAGTGTAAAGTGTTGAAACGGGCACAGTGAATTCAGTGATAGTTTGCGGTGGTAAAACGAGTGAATTGTTGTGATAAATTTTACCTCGTTTTTTAGTCATACAAAATGTAGTCCGGTACACGAATTTTCTGATTTTTTAAAATGGCGTATGATTGTTTGTTGTTTACTGTGTAAGTGTTGAAATTGTCAAAAGTTTGCACCAAGAAGGATAGGTGTGGTGCAATTTTCTTGAATTTGCACCACAACCCCCAGAAATCAAAATACCCTCCCCCAGAATTCAAATTTTGTAAATTTTTTTTGCTTTTTAGCAATTTTTGATGCCATTGAATAGTGCTCAACGAGAAACGTCGAAAAATGGTGTTTTTGCCATACAATCACTTTAAAGACCATTTTGACCTTCAAAATTTTTTTCACCCCCCAGAATTTTGGTGCTGCCCACCTATGGTAGTTTGTGTGTGTAGTTACATTGTTGATATTTTGACACAGCTATATCATGATGGTGTCTCCCCAAAATTATGCAGTAATGTCAGCGCATTGTAGAGTGCTCGAATACCTAGAGTGGCATCAAGTTTAAGTAGTTGCCAAACTGAGTCCAAATGTCTCTGCGCTTGTTGGCATAGTTTCTTGCCAAATATTTTGAAAATTCTGCATTTCAAATTGTAAATTTTTTTCTTCTAGAAAATTCAATTTAAGCGTTTACTGGATTGTTCTGTTTTTGAGTTAGAACTGATTGCACATTTTTTAATTGTGTTTTGAATTACCTAACATTATGTATTTTTAATTAAGACACCTTGATCTGTTTCTAGCGCATTTATTAATTGACAGCAATTTGGGTTGAAAAAACGTTGCCTTTTCAAACTAAATGCACCTAGTAATCCTTAAATGACTAAGTGTGTGTCTGCAAGTGTTATGTTGTAAATGCCCTTAAATTTGTAAGGACAAGTGTGACGTAAATCAGTATTTTCACAAATAAGTACACTGTTGTCTATGATACAGTATCTCAAACTAGGATTACACACACTTACGTTTGCTAAATTGCTGAGCAGTGCATGTCCGTTAAATGTAGCTATTTCGCCAATTTCAATAAATACATAAAGTACGGTGCTACTAATAATCAACACAACACCACCTATAGTTTACATGTAAAACATTTTGTTAAGCCCACTGGTTAGGCTTAATCTGAGTCAAATTCTGATCAAAATTGCGTTTACTTTCTATCAGCATTTGGCAATGTGAGACAGTCATTTTCTCATTTTTCATTTTGCATTATGCCATGAGATCCAAAAAAAGCCAGTGTTTGTACACACAGTATGCAATTTTACACTGCACTTATAAGCTATAGACATACTTGGTTCTATTATTGGTCCAAAAGAGAGCCAATGAAGTGATTGGATTGCGTTTTAATTTTGGTATTTGCAACTGACAATTTTGGAATTTCAATCGGATGGTCATGAGAAGTACGGGTATATATTTGAAAAGCATTCAACTTTGCACCCATAAAAGAGAATAACATAATGCAATAAGCAAAGAGCAAACGTTTTATGACCAAAACCGGTTTAAATTTGACTGTTTTTTGATACGTAACTACATTTGTGAAAGTACAATTCTTTATGAAATATTTTCCTCCATTGTTTTCCGATCTTTGTCACTTTAACTGTTTACGTTTTCAGCTTTACACGATTCATTATTTTGAACAGTGAAGTTCTCACATTTATGGCTTTCTGGCGGATTTGGGAGTAAAGTCGGATGTTGTTGACATATGCCTCATTTGGTTTAAATGAAACTTCCACATTGCCATGTTGGCAATGTGGAACTTCCATCTAAACTGAATGAGGACGGATAGTAGAATTTCCTGACAATTGGTTGATAGAATTGCATCAATTTTGCAAAAATTTAGGAATATTTTGCAACCTGAACAAAATTGCATCCTTGCGAATGAATCCGCATCAAGTGATAATGCATGGCATTTTGTCAAAGGATAAATCCGTAAATTTGGTACCTCCATCACTAATTTTTGCAGGCAAATTTTAGTCAGCAGAAGCCTCCTCCAATTTATTTGTTTTGTTTGATAGAATTGGATTGACTGGCTTTTCAACAATGGCCAGCGATAAAAAATTGTCATTTCGCTGGATTGCAGCAAATTCCGAAATTTTGTCCTCCTGTTGAACAAAAATATCAATTTTGTCGTCACCACAAACAATCCGTTTGGCGACATTTGGATCTGCAATTGGAGTTATGTCATCATTTTCAGTGATAAAAAGATTGGAATTGTTGGCACTCAAATCTGGAACGTTCATGCAATTTCCAGTGCAATTTTTGCATTGATTTTGTGATTTTGTTGTGGCCAATGTGAAAAAGACTTGAACTGCTGGTTTGAGCTGCAAGGTTTAATTTGTTTGTGTTGAGTTTGCGTATCTGCAGTTTTGAGTTTTATGGCCCATGCGTGAACAGATTCTGAATCTCAATTTGCATTCATTTTGTGTTATGGTTTTGTTTTTTTCAAAAATTCTGCAGAATTTCTGCATGTGAACGTTTGGTCAATATGATTGTAACTGAGTACATGGTTGTACTTGTGTATGCGCATTTGGTTGATAATTTGTCTGTGAATTTTGCAGAGTGACTGATGTCAGCAATTCAAGTTGTTTACCCATTTTTCCTACTGTGTTTTTGAAGTTATTTGGTGAGTTTTGAATGGTTAGAAACGAATTTGGTTTTTTAACATTGGTGGGGGCTGGTCTTCCCAAACAATTTACATTTCAGCATAAGTTGCTGATTTTAACACTTCTTTGAGTGTTGAAAATTCACAAAACTTTATAGCGTCACATATGTCTGCTGTCAAACCTCACAAAAATACAGGTTTAACAATTGTATCTCAAGCATCTGTGTCTAATGTTGGATAAGCATATTTAGTTAAGTGTTTTAGCCCAACTAAGTACTAAGAAAGATTTTCTGTGTGCTTTTGTTTCCATTCCATGAGAATCTGCTGCTGTATGTCTGAGTCACAATTGTCAGGGAATGCTAATTTGAGCTACATTTTGAAGAAATTGTATATATGGTAAAGGTGAGTCCTTTATGTCCTCATGACTTGCTTAAGCTTGGCCACTTAAGAACGATTCCAATGCTATGCGTTTTAATTCATCTGTGTTGTTGTGTATGCTTTGCAAAGCTGAGTATTGCTCAAATTTTTCACACCATTCTGTAGAATGCTCTCCTAAGTTGCCAGAAAAAAACGTAGGAGCTCGTATGACTACTAAATCCCAAATTAGTTTGCACACTGGATAAGCAAATATCATTTATGCCTGGATTCACATTTTGTACCATGTTTTTAAGTTTATAGTTGTTGTCCTACAACTTTGCATAAAGTGTCATGTATAATTCATTCTAGCGCATTTGGATCAAGCATACTTAGAGCTTGTTGTTGGTAAATTTAAGTTTTGACAAGTTTTTAAAAGTTACAAACTTTTTCTTGATGGTTCAATATGCTTACTTTTTTATATTTCTTTTTAGAATTCATTGTTGACATTTATTTTACATCATTTTTAAAAATCGGAAACACATTGGTATGTTATTTCTCTTTGGGGAACTTGGTTTGGATTTGTTTGAATCCATTGAGGTTTTATGTATGTTGTTTTTTTTTCGAAAGTCAGAAATACATCTCTGTTGTGTTATTTCCATTTGCAAGAATTCATAATGGTCAAAGAAACCACTGTTAGTATGAGTCAAGTGTGTTAGCTAGAGTTTGGTAATGGGAGATAGCTTACCGTTCAACAACAAGCAATCTGGCGCAGTCACCATGTAATACTTTTAGCCGTAGTAATGTAATAATCCTAGTCTGAAAAAATCAGTATTTTTGTCTAAGGCTAAAGTATCACTATTTGTTACGACTTTGTATGTTCATTCGTTCAGTAAATTACTGTACTTAGAGTTTGTGAGTGTAGGCAACACAGTAATAGGTGCGATGAGTGAATTAGACAACAAGCAGCAGGTAGAAACAAGCTGCGCAATGTGACAATAACACAAGCCTTCTAGCATATCTCCAAAAATACAAGAAATCCCAGGATTAAATACGCCTGGGTCAATACCCTACTAATTTAAGACAATAAGTGAGAATAGTGCATTTATTTATTACTCAAGTCCATGCTGTAATTGTGTAAATTATGTGCAATCAATCTTTGAGCAGCATGCTGTTACACAATAATGTAAGTAGCATATGTATGGAAAATTGTGTACCAGCTTACTGTAGCTATGATATAACACATATTTTTATAAAATTTATGGCCGGATTGGGCTCAAATTTGAGAAACAGCATACACACAAGTCACAAACTTTTTACACATTGTCTTACTGTATGTATGATGTAGCTTTCTGGATTTTTATATCTCACAAATTAACAGTCAAATAAAGCTGAGATTCAAAAATTAGATGTAGATGAATCAAAAATAATGTGCATAAAATATGGTGCATGGGATTACTGTAGGTATGCTACAACATGTATCTTATGATTTGCTGAGCTGGAAGTTTCAGGGATTCAACAAGCATGATAGAGCAGTGCACTAGAACTACTATAGGCAACATTTTGCAACCTCTAGTGAGGAATATGTTGTTTATATTTATAAAATAGGTTACAAAGGATCTAGAGTCCCACACAGATCTTATCCAACCTAAAGCTATAGGATCACTCTGTAGACTGCAGATCTTTTGTATGAACACACTGAAAACTTGCATATTACTTAATAAGATTATGAGACAATAAAACATGAAAATATGCTTTAACAAAAACATAAGAGACATATTTTGTAGAATTTGGAAATTATTCTGTAAAGTTCCAAACCAGGCTTTTAAAATTTGGAAATTATTTTGTAAAGTTTTGAACCAGTTTTGTAAAATTTGGAAATTATTCTATAAAGTTTGAAAACTTTTTTGTAAAGTTTGAAAATTAAATTGTAAAGTTTGCAAATTAAAAAAAGCAAGTTTGTTTTACAATTTGACTACCGTGGAAAAACATGAGTCAAATTTTTCAGGATATCCCTTCAGTGACCGAGATATTTGGTCTTATTACATCATCTCTGCATTTTTAGAATTTATCAACAATCAAAAGTTCACCTAGCTTAACATAGATTCTTTGAAGTTCCCGCTCATAAAAAACACCCTTCAATGTCTCATCCATTTGATCTTGCTGAGTGTAAACAGGCAGTGTTCTTGCATATTTGTCTTGAACCACTCTTCTGCCCAATTAGTCCAGAAGCCTTTTTTGAATGTGTTCAACTCAACTTATTTGTAGGTTATATTCAACATCAAATTTAAATATAACAGATTGCCTAGCAGTTCCAAACACGTTATTCAGAATTTCCTGCTCATTTTCCTTGTCCACATTTGCTGGCAATGTCCCTATAGTATGATGGTACAAATTAGTATAATTTTCCAGCAAATTAGCCAAAAAGTCAATATTCTTGGCTGTAAAATATCTCCTCATTTTTTCCCTTAGAGTGCGGCTAAAACATTCTATGACACTGGCTTAAAGTTCACTTTTGGTTGTGAAAAAGTAGATATCCTGAGTTTTTAGAAAATTTTTAACTCCTCTGTTGATCAATTCTTTCCAAGCAAATGTCTGTAATTTATGCAGCATTCAACCTGATCTAAAAATTTTCTGAAATGCTACTATAACCGCTTTTGAAGTTTTGGCTTTGAGCGGCAAAAACCATGCATATTATGAAATCAAATTAATACAATTTAGTAAAAATTTATACCTATCATTGAATTTGCTCAATGACTGCAAATCAACAAGATCAGCCTGCCATTGCTCATCAATACCACTTACTAAAACTTTATTGTGTGTGAAATGCTTTTTGGCTGCTTTATGTAATGTATATGTGGGCTGCTTAGCCAGCCATGCCTTAACATGCAAATATTCGACATTTGGCAGTGATTCTTTGCTTTATACAACTGATTCACCACAGAATATCCAGTCTTATCATTATAATACCAGTTTTTCAATGTTCTATCCATTTTTGTTATATTAATGCCCTAATAATACTTATGGACAAATGAGCAGGATTTTTTAGGTTTTATATTTTATTTTTTTGAGATTTTATCTTTTTTAATCACAAATAATACTTAATAGTTCAATTCTTCCTTTTCTTTCTCCAAATCTTGGGCTATGTATTGCCTTATAACGCTGTTTCCTGCATCCTGACATGCTCAGTTATATTCTATACACTGTGGACACATTTGTACTTCAAAATATGTACACCCCAAATTAGTTTTTAAAGAATCTTTTTCCGAACTAGCTCTTTGACAATGAAAACATAATTGAATCATGAGAGGAGACATTGGCTGTTCTAATTTTTGGCCTCAAAGAGCTATTAACAGTCTAATCAACCTGCCATACACTTCCTTTCCTCATCACTGAAAAGATGTTTCTTAATTTTATACACTTCCTCCATCTTTGAAAAGTTTCTAAATATTATAGAAGAATACTGATATTTATAGACTTAGTTATTAAATATTAAAAGAAATTGGGAAAAGTAAATGTTATCATGTAGAATACTTTTGAGCATCCTTTCATGTCTATAGTTTCTGAACATACAAAGTCCGGGAAGACAACATTCATTCAACAAATAATTTAAAATAGAGAAAGGCTCATAAATACAAAAATTTTCAAAAATTTGGTGGTGTAATACTGAGAATCAACCACTCTACCAAAAAGTATAAAACGTCACATTTGTAGAAGGTTTTCCAGACTTTAATCACATTAAGCAATATAGTCCAACACTGCAGTTAGTGGTGTTGGATGATTTAATGCAAGAGAGAGCAAATGCAAGCCACAGTTAATTCAATTCTTCACTAGAGGTTGTCATCATTGGATTGTTAGCCTTATTCATGTTCACAATTTATTTTTGATGATCTTCAAACTTTGCCAGTGAATTCAGATTATATAGTGCTTTTTAAAAATCAAGTTATAAACTGTGAGCACAGGCTGTAGCACACCAGCTTTATCCTTCAAATAAGAAATATTTCTTTGAAGGCATTATTGATGCAACTAGCCAGCCCCATGGTTATCTTTTGATTGGTTTGACACAAAATGCTTACAATCTATATAGGCTAAAAACTGACATTTTCAGTACCAATCCAATTGTTTATGTCAAAATCTATGAATAATAGTACTGCAAGAGATAATTAAACCAAAGTGGCTCCAAATTATCTCAAACACAACATTGACTGCTCACATTTATTCAGTACAGCTATGCAAGCTCAAAGGGATGCTATTATAAATACAGTCAGTAAAGATCAAATTTTATGTGTTTGTGACTGTGCACGTAATTTCTTGAAGGGTAATAATATTCCATTTCCTGATCAAGAGATCAAAAATTACTACATCAAAACCAAATAAGTTACCCGGGTAATAATGAAAAGGCATCAACAAAAGAAAGAAAAAACGTTTTCATTCAAAATGGTGATTTTTCCTCTTCTTACTTACTCCAATTCATTCAGTAATTGGTAGCTTGATAGCAGATGCAATAATAAGGAAAAAATGAAGGATAAGGAAAGAAACAATTATTGTCCCAGCTGATATGACTGAGTGTTCTAAGCCAATAGACACAGTTTCAATTCACTGAACAATGAAATGGAGAAGGTTCTTAAGAGCAGAAATATACCAAGTGAAATAAAATTAATCAAATATAATCAAGTGTTACAGACATTTAGTAGATTACAAAAGAAGAGATGGCAACTTTATGAATTGAATATAGTAGAAAATACATGTGAGGGAATCAGTGATGATGAAATACTGACAGATATTCCAACAACACATTTGCAAGTAAGATTTTTAAATGATATGCACAAAAATCCTAATATTGAAATAGAGTCTAATGCTGAACTAGCAAGTAATGGAAAAAAATTCATGGTTCTAATGTTGTTGATTTGGTACATCAGTTTTTAGAGGTCTAAGAATTAGTGAAGTTCCAGGTACAAAAGAGATGTCAGTCATACTTGATTGTTCTAATATACCTCTTAAAATCTTTGGTAATAAAAAACTTAGACACTCTTTTGCAACAGATTGAGATGAAAGTCTATAAATATTAATTAATACATAATAAAATTAGAAAAATTATTAAAATGCATGTTAAATTCAATCAGGACAATTTTAACCTGTGGTTAGAGTACTATAGTAGGGAGTCTGCCCAAACAGGCAATAGGCTGGAAAGATTTTGAGGGACTCCATACCATAGGCATTTTTTCCAGTCTGTTTAGAATGGCTATTCCACTTTTAAAATCTATAGGGAGAAATGTTTGAAAACGTGCTAGTAGCAGGAGCAAATATTGCATCAGGTGTTGCCCAAGGGAAACCGTTTTTTCAGTCAACTAAGGAATATTCAAAACAAGAAGCATTGCAACTTTTTGAGAAACCTTTAAAGCTCTACAACAATAATCTGGTGAGGGTTTGGATAGTCAGCCAAACTCTATAAATATGAATAGAAATGATTCCTTTACAAGATTAAAGAAAAAGCATGGCTCTAATATATGCCAAATTGATTCCAAGTACTACAACTGAGTTGGATCTTCTCACAGTTCCACCAACTCATGTTGTTATAAAACAGGGATTTTGGGATGAAAGATGAAATTTAACCAATGCATTTGATCACAAATGAGGAACCATATGAATTCAGATACCAGCATATGCACACTACATACAATTGGATCAAAATTTTAGTTATATGACTTTTAGGATTAAACAACCAGTTGTGGCGGCAGCAGTAGCAGTACCCAACTATGCACCTATCAATTTGATTGCAAAATTGTTCTTTAGACAAGTAAAGTGCTTTCTGGGCTGTCACTTAGTTTTTGACAGTTCTGATAAATACGCATATATAGCATATTTTGAAACAGAATTAAATTATGGATTTGATGCAAAAGTCTCATTTACGGTCAGCTTTACATTTTTGTTAACACGGAAAAAAATATTAATACTAAAGACAATGAGGGGTTTGAAGAGAGAGCAACATATTTCAAAAATGATAAAATTGTAGGAGTATCAGCTCCTCTTTACATTGATTTTTTCTCCAGGACAGATATTTGTTGAATTTTATCAATCCAAGGCTAGAATTACATAAAAACAGTAATAATGTTGTTCCACACCTACAGATATACAATCTCTAAATCACCCTTCAATTTCAAGCCTTTTGGTATTAATGATGTCAGAGTGACCAGTGGCGACCAAACATTCCCTACCCAACCATTCAATATTTCTTTCAAAAATGATAAATGTCTACAAGTTTTAAATAATATGTATGAAGCCCTCAATATTGGAAAGGATAACAGAAGTAATTTAATTAGCAGGGAAGTTTTTTAAAACAAGTCATTGTTTTTTTTATCTTTCTCCAGACAAAGGCAATAATGGGCATTGGGTATTAGTTTGGGAAGGGACAACTAGCATTTACATAAGATTTAAAGGTAATTCACCTGACACTGGAGTGGAAATAATTGCTCATCTGAAATTGACAATTAAATCTTGGTTGATAAATATCGTAAAACTTTTTATGATTATAAAGCTTAAGAGATGAACACAGTAGAAGTACTTGAAGAACACATCTTTTGGAGTTTTTCTTCTAGATCTTGTTCCACTAATAACAAATCATTGAGCTGCTTTAATAGTAAACCTAGATACTAGCAACAAAGCAGGCTCCTTTCGGGTTGAACGGTATTTTGACATTTATGGGCACTGTGATTACTTTGTTAGTCATGGTTGTGAACCAACTTAGCAATATATATATATATATATATATATATATATATATATATATATATATATATATATATATATATATATATATATATATATATATATATATAAGCCTGGATGAAGTGGTGCCAAGTCAGTGGAGTTCTATGCGATCGCAAAATCCAGACATATTTGAAAGCAAAAGTGTACAAAATGGTAGTCAGACCAGTTGCATTGTATGGATCCGAATGCTGGCCAGCGGTAACGAAACACAAGCAAACCCTGCATGCAATGGAGATGAAAATGCTCAGGTGGTCACTCAGTTTCACCAGACTAGACCATGTTACAAATGTAGATGTCCGATCAACCCTCTGAGTGGCCCCAATACCAGAGAAAATGAGAGAAACACGGCTTCGATGGTATGGCCATGTACTACGCAGCAATGATCAATCAATTGCAAAGACGGCGTTACATCTAAGCCCTGTTGGCAGACGACCACGTGGACGACCGAAGAAACCATGGCTCGACCGTCTAAATGAGGACATGTGGAACGTAAACGCCACCCCACAAGACGCTACTGACCGTGCAAGATGGAGATCAAAATGCAACCAAGCGGACCCTGCCCCACGGTGGGATAAACGCTAAGAAGAAGAAGAAGATATGATATATATATATATATATATATATATATATATATATATATATATATATATATATATATATATATATATATATATATATATATATATATATATATATATATATATATATATATATATATATATATATATATATATATATATATATATATATATATATATATATATATATATATATATATATATATATATATATATATATATATATATATGAGCTTTTTGAGCTTTGTCAACGTTGATCATCCATGCTGGATATTTGTCGCTTCATGAGTGATTTGAATCCATTGCTTCCGGTTGTCTGCTAGTGTTTGGAGGTGTCCCATCCATGTATTATTATAAGCTTTGCGGCTCAGGTTGAATGTTTCATGATGAAGTGTTCAGCAGCTATATATATATATATATATATATATATATATATATATATATATATATATATATATATATATATATATATATATATATATATATATATATATATATATATAGCAAGAAAAATGCTCTAATGGAACAAAAAAAGGTAGAATATACTTGGAACAAAGAATTATTAAGGATGTAAAAGGAGGGGACTAGAAAAAGCTCCTATCTACAAATGTCAAAATTTGCTAGAACTCAGAAATTTCCTAAACAAAGAAAAAATGAAAGTAAGTAAAACAAAGAAAAAACCTACATGTGCCTAAAACTGCAAGATCTGCTAAAAATCAGACTTTTTCTAAGCAACGCAAAAATCAAAGTATGTTTTGCGGGCTCTGAAAAAAATAGGTGAACCTTCTCATATTGTCCACAAACAGTGGGTGATTCCAAAATTCTGAGGTGGGTTTTCAGATTAGAATATTGGCCTTAAAAATAGTGCTATGGCAAAGAAAACACCAATTTTGAATGTTTCTTGTCGAACTCTATCTATAGGTACCCACCTACCCAAAAACCCAAAAAGAGCAGAAAGATTTAAAAAATTGAATTCTGGAGGTATTCTTGGGTATTTGCGTTTTCTTGTTGGGTATCTTGCCTTGGGGTGCATACTCCTCAAACCCCCTACATCTAGGTATAGTGTCCAATGCTTAATATAAAGCTTATAAAATTAATCTCAAATCTGCGTTTTTGCTAATGACTTGCAACGCTAATTTATTTGATATTGTGGCTAGATAAATATTACAAAAAGTTATATCCTATGATTATTTGCAATACCGCAACAAAAGACTGTGATTTCTATATAATGCATGCGTCCATTCAGTACTCTTCTGGCGTTTAATCCCACCAGACCACCCGGATTTCATTCCTGCCCATGTAAACTGATAACCATTAGGCATGGGAGGTTAGGGGTATGCACCAGTGTTCAATCAGTAACATCAAAAATTGCCATTTTTCCAACATACCATAATTACTATTTTTTGACCCAGAAACATATTGCAACATGGCGCTGCTCAGCTATGGCGATATCTGCTTTTGCAGAGTGAGTGGTTCAGTTATCTAGCCCAATGTTTTATCTTTGTTTGACAGGATGCTGCTTTCTTCTGCAGGCCACAGAATATACTTCGATTTTTGCGTTGCTTAGAAAAAGTCTGATTTTTAGCAGATATAGCAGTTTTAGGCACAGGTAGGTTTTTTCTTTGATTTACTTACTTTCATTTTTTACTTGTTTAGGAAATTTCTGAGTTTTAGAAAATTTTGTGACATTTGTAGATAGGAGCTTTTTCTAGTCCCCTCATTTTACGTCCTTGATAATTCTTTCTTCCAAGTATATTCTACCTTTTTTGTTCCATCCGAGCATTTTTTCTTGCTAGTACCCAACTTTTTGTTAACAAAAAATAGTAGTTATTCCTATCTTTGTCAGTGTTGTAGCGAATGTCATTAGGTACTTAGCAATTTATACTTGCATTGTGTATGTATTATACTAGTAAAAATCTACCTAATGTTGCAAAATCTGCCAAAAATCAGACTTTCTCTAAGCAACGCTAAAAATCGAAGTATATTCTGCGGCCTCTAAAAAAGTGTCTTTTTTTAATAATGTTCGAAGTTTCAGATAAGAGTGTACAAAATCTATCAAGATTACTTTTTTATATTGCTGGCACCTGATTGATAGAAAACTAAGAAGTATTGTATTTAAAGTTGTTTTATTTTGTTATGAGCATTATAGCAAGCAAAGCAGGGGCCAATTGATTAGTGCAAACAATTGTTTTAGGCATGCTAGTGTATCTACATTTAGTCTGTTTCAAGTCAACTAACGCGTTTCCTACTGTTGTAAACCAACCATGTCTCCAATTGTCTTTGATGTTTGCTATTTCATTCAATTGGCTTAGAAGACTGTTAGTTTACTCAATATCATTTCCCATAGCTACTGCATTGCTAACGTGCTCCTTTTTCAATCATTTTTATGGTTAAATATTTATTTCAATCTGTTGGCCGCAGAATATACATTGATTTTTAGTGTTGCGTTGAAAAAGTCTGATTTTTAGCAGATTTTGCGACTTTAGGTAGATTTTTCCTAGTCCCCTCCTTTTACATCCTTAATAATCCACAACTCCGAGTATATTCATCTTTTTTGTTCCATCAGAGCATTTTTCTTTGCTAGTACCCCACTTTTAATTAGTATGATTTGAGTAGATCAGTCAGTAAACACATAGAGTAACATGCCACAATAATGACAGCAGTCCATGAACACGGAAAACAATACTGTTCTTAACATCAGCATTATCCTTTTCAAACAAGACAACCTTACATTATTTTAACAGATCAAAGTTTTTCAGCATTAACCTTACGAAAATATTAAGTGTAAGAAAGACTAACGCCCAGATCTGTAAGTAAAATGAATTTGTAGTATAAACTACATTTTAACAACAAATTATTAGTGCAAACTTCACACAACTACTAGGTGTAGAGAAAACTAACAGTTAGATTCTAAATTCTGATTTTACGTAGGACATTTTGAAAAAAATTAAGCTTCTGCAAGGCTCTAGAACAAGAGATAATATGCAGTGTAAACTTTACACAACCACAGAGTTTAAAGAAAATTTCAGTCGGATTTGTAATTCTGATGTTACAATCAACATTTATGAAAAAATTAAGTCTCCACAATGGCCCAAGGACAAATAAATATCAGATGTGTAAACGTACACTCAAGCTATGTTCACTTCGCTTACTTAACCCGAATCTCAAGCTTATGCGCTCGCATAGGGTTCTCACCCTTTTTATGAAGTCAATCACCAGCTGGCAATTTGGGAGTAAGCGGCCCGGCCTATTTAAGGTAGCCCGGCTCTCTACGCATGCACCTAATGAAACTTACTTACTCAACCCCTTTGAGCTTAAGTACCTAATTAGAGTAAGGTCCCCAGAAAACTAATTGAGGGCTCAAAAAGATTATTATTTAACTTGTTTTGGACCGCATTCTGGTGTGGCGCTTGAAAATATTAAGGGTTCCTAAGTATAGTGTAGCACAAGGACAGAATTCAACAGCACGGAAATTCAACCGAGCCCATCATTGTTAATTAAATAATTAATTTTTACAATATTTTTCGGACAGAAAAATTATGAAGGAATTAAAAAGCGACAGCATGGAGGATACATGCTGCCAACTGTCGTGTTACGATAATCGGGTAAAATCAAACAATGTAATTAAATGAGGGCACAAAGCCCTGCCTAAGGCATACAACTGATGCCAATTGGCACAAACACAAATGATTAAAAACAAAGCGTATGGCAAAAAGAAGCATGCACACTACACAGGAAAACAAACAGATGAGTTCTGCAGCCAAGCAAATAAAAAGGCACATACGGAATCTGCTCACATACGGCGACAAAAAGAAAAAAGATATACTCAGCGCGGAAGCTGGCAGAGAGGCACTCAGGCTCAAAAATTAATTGTAAAATGTAAAATCTTGAAGTGCCATCAAAACTGCGCTCGCACGCACTTTTAACTGACGCGGAAAAAGAGGCATAACAACACAAACCAAGAGATATGAAGAGGATCTATGAATACAACAATAGGCCTATGGGAAAAGCTTACAGTAAAGGTATGTACAAACGAGACAGGCACAAATATGAGACACACACATATGATCCTTTAACATATGTAAAATATGATAACACACATATCGATGCAAACTCAAGTTACATTAAGCCCGAGTGCCCATTTTCCTATCCCAGATTTTGATTGAAAATATGTGCGGGAATGGAATGAAAAATATGATAATTTTTAGGGGAGGTGGTCCCGGGTGACTCACTTAAGTGTTGCGCTTAACAGTTGTGTACGTGCATATGGAAATTAAGCACAAGAATGTACATCTGGGGCAATCAATCAGTTTTTTTCATCTGTTTCAAAAAACCCGAACTGATTTTTTTTCCAAAAAATTTTTCAGCGTAAACTTCACAAACATAAGTTTGGCACATACAAACGTATTACAATTGAAGGGCTACAAACTGGCCCAAACCAAATTCATTTACACTTAATAGGGTGTTAGGTTCAGATTTTTAAAGTTTACAATGTGGTGGACAGTGAAAAATACGTGTTTGTGCATATTTTTGTTCGGCATTTTCTGTGTTCAGAAGTCAGGAGAGGTCAAATAGGATAAAAATAAAGTACTTTCTAAGGGGTGGCAAACAAAAATATGAAGTGATGAAGTCGGGAGAAGTCAAATAGGATTAAAATCAAGTACTTTTTATGGGGTGGCGAACAAAAATATGGACAAACAACTATTTTTCACTGTCCATTACATTGTAAACTTTAAAAATCTGAACCAAACGCCCCATTGAGTGTAAATAAATTCGGTTTGGGCCAGTTTGTAGCCCTTTGATTGTAGTACGTTTGTATGTGCAAAACTTATGTTCCGCAAAATATTTGATATGATTTACCAATTAAATACAAAAAAACCCGTTTTTTCCGCCCATTTTACACCTCAGATTTCGAACTTTACACCCCCATAAACAACTCAATATTACGTTTTTTTGAACGCGCTTTGCTTTGATGTGTAGCCCTTAAAAGTTACCTTATTTTTATTCATTTAAATTATCTTAGCTCATAACCGAAGAAGTTGGCAGAGAAATCTTTGACAGAATCTGTTTTTTTTACTCATCCACTAGAGTGTAAAGTTTGAACCCCTGGCACTGTGTATTGATTGTGGAAAAGTTTGAAGGTCAGATTCGTTATTCTGACCTCACAGAGAACATTTTTAAAAAAAATTCATCATCCACGACACTCTGGGCGGAAAAAATTTTTTCAGTGTAAAGTTTACACCTGCACTAATAATGCAATATTGATTGTAAAGAAACAAAATAAATTTTGACGTGTAGCGCTTAAGATGAGACAGATTTTAAAGGTAGTTACCACGTTGTTTCTACTAAGTGGAGAATATGGCAGGGAAAAATACTTTTTTGTCTCAGACTCTTTACAATAAACTGCCTCTAAATTCGAAAATATTACTTTTTAAGAAAAATAAAAAAAGTTACCCCTATATTTTATAACCGTCTACCTCTTGAAATTAATCAGACTGCATAGAATGTAAAACTGAGTTAGATATGCTCTTGCACATCAAAACAGTAAAAAACTGTCTAATTTACACTCATGTGCAACAACCAATGAGTGTAAAGAAATTTTAAGACCAGATTTGTAACCTACTGATTAGGGAAAACATTTTAAAAAAAATTATCATCCACGATGCTATGGGCGGAAAAAAATTTTTCCAGTGTAAAGTTTACACTCGCACTAATAACGCATATTGATTGTGAAGTAACAAAATATATATATTATATATATATATATATATATATATATATATATATATATATATATATATATATATATATATATCGTTAGCGCATACCTATAATATACTTGGGTACCCCCAACATATGTTCCCCCCTCACAGCTATGACGGCACACATCTGAGAGGTGCGTTTTTTTAAAGGATGGATAATAAAAAAACTTAGTACCTCTTTTTTTCTTGTTTACACTCAATACCAAGCGTTGTGAGTGTGTAAAGTTTACACCCAAAATTCAAATAATTTGCGGAGGGCCAATTTCTATTTAAATGTTTCCCTAATTAGAAGTTACAAATCTGGTCTTAAAATTTTTTTACACTCATTGGTTGTTGCACAGGAGTGTAAACTAGACGGTTTTTTACAGTTTTCGTGTGCAAGAGCATATCTAACTCAGATTTACATTCTATGCAGTCTGACTGGTTTCAAAAGGTAGACGGTTAAAAAATCTAGGGGGACTTTTTTTAATTTTTCTTAAAAAGTAATATTTCTGAATTTAGAGGCGATTTATTGTAAAGAGGCTGGGACAAAAAAAATTTTTTTCCCTGCCATATTCTCCACTTAGTAGACAGAGCGTGGTAACTACCTTTAAAATGTGCCTCGTCTTAAGCGCTACATATATATATATATATATATATATATATATATATATATATATATATATATATATATATATATATATATATATATATATATATATATATATATATATATATATATATATATATATATATATATATATATATATATATATATAAATGCATGTGAAGTTTGAAGAGCGGGTGGCACAAAGCAGCAAAATGGTGAAAGTGTTACAGTATTTCTGAACAAATTAAGACAATTAGGAAAAGAGCTTCCATCATGGCATGGTAATGGTGAATATAATAATATTAGTGAAAAATTATTTTATAAATAGGCTAAATCCTAATTTGAGGCAATGGGTGCAAAATGTAGAGCCAGCTAGGTTTGAGGAAGTAACGGAAGCAGAAAAACAGGAGTTGTGTGAAAAGCAGTGTGCAAGTAACTTTATAAGTAATCTAGCTATAACAGCTGATCAATCAGATACATTATATGGCAATTAAACAAGGTTAGTATTGCAAATTTTGTTCCATTGGAAGGTGCTCAAAACCAAAACATTATTTAAGTGATTATACCTTTTTTCGTCTACAAAGAAATGGTTTTTCAAATACAAGGAAGTGTTCATCAAATTCTAATAACTTCAGCTCAAATAATCAGTCCAGTTGTTGTGGCAGTTTTTGGTCCTGTGGGAATTTTTAAGGAGGTACCTCAAGAGGGCCTTATTTCAACAATAGAGGAGAACGCTCCTATGGAAGGACCCCCAATGAAACGGTTATTAGCAATAACTGTGGTTGTGTGAGGCACTACCGCACAGCCTGTCCACACTGGCAAAATAATACGTATCAACCTTGAGATTTTCACAAAATGCGCATCCTGATGGTCTGTCATGGGCTACAGTCATACATGGGCTGCCAGCAAAATTCTGGGGGGGGTTGTGCAAGATTTTTCAAAGGTCAAAAGATGGCCTTTAAAACAGTGGTATGGCAGAAAACACCATTTTTCAACGTTTCTCATCACACCTGGGCGTGGAAGGAGTTTGGGGGTATGCACCCCCAGAAACCAAACTCCCCCCCAGAAATCAAAATACCCCCCCAGAATTCAACTTTTGAAAATTTTTTTTGGTTTTTTTTGCAATTTTTTGATGCCAATGGATAGTGCTTGATGAGAAACGTCAAAAAATGGTGTTTTTATCAGCCTACCACCATTTCTAAGGCCATTTTTGACCTTCAAAAAAATATTGCACACCCTCCCAGAATTTTCTTTTCTGCCCACGTATGTTTCTCATTGAACACTCTCCATTGGCATCAAAAATTGCAAAAATACAGAAAATTTTCAACAATTGAATTCTGGGGGTATTTTGGTTTTTGGGGAGATGTGTTTTGGTTTCTTTGGGGGAAGGATGCATACTCCCTCAAACCCTCCCCATGCCCAGGTGTGGCTCTGTAACAAGAACAGAATTTAGTGAAATTTTCACAAAGATACACTAATTTTTCTTTTAAATCCTTGATTTTTATGTTAATCTTGTAATTACATACACTCAGTAGGCATTTGTCCATTTATTTGGTATTTCGTGCAAACTAACTTGCCTAATGTTCATTTTGGTTAATAATTCTAGACACTTTTTGGAAAAGCGACATGTTGGGCCTTCTGGAATTTCTATGTAAATATTTTGGTATATTGTTAATTGTTCTTTGCTTTTTGGACCAATTTAGGTTAGTTGGTAATAGGGCATTGAGCAAAATGGGTGAGTTTAGCTGGATGGCAGGAGAGACCGCGCCAAGTTGCTAATAATATTGTTGGGTTTTAACACAATATAATAATCGCCATTCTACTTGACATTCTGTACTGCTACATAGCTATTCCACACATTGTATCTAATAGGGGCAGTGCCAATCACTAGATTTCCCGGCCCCTTTTTGGTTACAAATTTGGAGGTCTCATGGGTATTGCATTCTTGTTGTATTATTCAGGATAAAGTGAACTGTCACAAATAATTTATGAATTGAATTGGTGATTTGTTATCCAATGAGATGAATGCCTCATACGCAATCTGGTCATTGTTTGTTGCCACCATTAGCAGTTGAGACACATAGCTGAGCTCATTTGGAGGAAGGACGTGAAGAAGTTTTGGAGGGAAGTAAAGAAAAAAGTAGCCTCAACATAGGTAACATTTTTAAAGAATTTTGCAGACTCAGTCGAGTCTTTGATTTATTTGAGTTGGAATCTGAAAACGAGATAAAAATGGTGCAAAATTCTGAAGTTGTAAATGCTTTGCAGCAAATGCAGTTTCTTCAAATTGCCAAAAGAAGTATTAAAAAATTTGTTGGTGAAACAGGGAAGGCTATTTTTCAGTTTTTCGAGGAATTTGATTTGATCGGTTGGCTTAGACAACAAAGTCAAGTCAGCTACTTTACCTCTTTGCTTGTTATCGTATCCACATTCAGTATTGTTTGGAATACCTGAAGATCAACATAACAATTATGTGAATATAACAGCTTATTTAATCAATCATTTTCAACCTCCAGCCAATTGAGAAAAAAACTATTTCATGGCAGCAAACAGGAAATAAACAAATCAATAGATATATTCTGTCATAAACTTACAACTATGTGTAATTGAGCATATCTTAATTTAGATAATAATAAGGCGGAAATGGAAACACTTATTAAAGTGCAATTAATTAATGGTCTCTTGCATAAATATCGTAATATTTTTACAATTTTGAGCACAGCTGAAATGTTAAAAAAGCTTCAGAAATTGCAAAAAGAGTTGGGTCACCATTTACACCTGACATGTGGGCTGTCATCACACATGGGCATGGGGGTCTGAGGGGGAGTCTGGACCCCCCAGAAACCAAAAGACCCCTCCCAGAAATCAAAAGACTTCCCCAGAAATCAATTTTAGAAAAATTTTTTGTTTTTTTCGCAATTTTCTGATGCCAATGGATAGTGCTTGATGAGAAACGTCAAAAAATGGTGTTTTTATCAGCCATATCACCATCTTTAAGGCCATTTTTTGACCTTCAAAAATCTTGGACCCCCAGAATTTTCTTTGCTGCCCACGTATGGCTGGCATACCTGTGCTAGGAGCTGAAACTTCTCAACCCAAGTCAATTTTGACTGTGTATGGTCGGCTATCAGTGAACTTTTACAACAATTAAAAGAAATAAAATTAATCTATTGCCACACAAAAAAGGCTAAAATTTGTAAAGAAAAATTGATTTGAATCAAAATTTGGACAGATGGCAGAAGAAACGTTTTATTCAAAAGCCCCTTAGCAGTCCGAATTTTAATAATTATCAGCATGATATTCTGAATTAAGGTAATTATCAGCAATATAATTATGCTCGTAGACCTATGTTGCCAAAAGGTCAATATAGTAAACTTAATGTGCTGTCACAAGCATTTAATTTTTATTCTATTTTTAACTACAAATTTCACCAATGTGGGTTCTAAACCACTGTTCACGACAAAAAAATTATTTTAGGATATACTTTTATTATCCCTGATCTTAACTTAGCATTACTAAGTTCTACTATGGTCAACTCACCATCCAATCCTGTCTTCAGCTTGGCTTGGCTAGGTTGGAAGGTAAATCGAAATTCTATCAAATGGCGAAAAGACCGGTTCAGTGAGAATCACGAGTGTATATAATCCAAAAATACAAGAGAGAATTTACTATTTGAATAAGATGCAAATGTACCTAATTTCTAATTCACAAAAAGATTTCTCGAAATATTTAATATCACACAGTAAATATTCAGAAAAATCAAATCCAAATCCAAAGTCTTTGTCCTTGAGCAAAAATTGCATCAGCCATGACCGGATGATGGTCCTTTCATGGGAATTGAGTCGTAACTTTGCTCTCAATGTCAGGCGCAAGTTCACTGAAAAATAGAAGAAAATAAAATGATTAATAAACTTTCTTATTCATTTTAGCTCGTTTATGATAATTTTTGTGGCAAACTGGCTTTTGCAGAAATATAGAAGAAAAGGATGAGAAAGCTATTGTGTTCGAATCAGTCCAGTTATGATAATTTAACTGGACTGCTTTCTTGCAGATCTGTTCACAGAAGCTAAAATGACGATTATACTTTCCAGCAGACCAAACTTTGCAAACTACATAAAGTTATAAGAATAAATAATTAAGATGATTAGTATAGCTTCAGATATGCTTACTCTATTTATTATTTGCAATATCCGCAACACTCCCCCAAAGAGAAATTTAGTAGAATTTGCGTTATTATAAAATTTTTGTCATACCCTTTTGATCTTGTCTTTTATCTCCTGAGAAATTTTCTTATCATCATTCAATTTGGTACACTTTTCACAGTGATTCTGAACTTTGGATAAAGAATTTGAATTCCCTCTATTCAAATAATAAGGAGTATGAGTTTTGGAGTCATTATATGGAATACAAGATTTGCCCCTTTGAACTTTGAATAAGATTCTTTGCTTCTTAATGACAGAAATAAAAACTCAACATTGAAAGTTATTGTTTTGAAATCAATACCAGCATCTCTCTGTAGTATGATTCGTCTGATTGCAAATTCTACAACAATAATTTCTGGCAGTAGCCTTACTCATAGACTAACACATGTTTGATTTATGGCCAACTTTCCAACATTTGAAGCATACAACCGGATATACCATATTTCTAAATTGAGTTTAGATATGTTAGTAAATTACATAATCAAAATTTTATTTCAATTTATTTAACATAAATCAGGCCTCAGCATTGCCCGAGTAAAAGTTCCAGTCAATATCATCACACCAGACATCATTTTCTTCCTCTTTATATTCTCCTTTGATGGAATGAACAAATTTCTCCATTTGACTTGGGTTGACATTATCCAATAAAAATATGCTGCTTAGACTTAGATTTTCATAAATACGGGTAACCACTAGATGAGTTGGAATTTCAAGATTGGTTATTAGATTCCAAAAATAATCTTCAAAAAAGTCATCATCAGATCTACTGGAAGAAAAATTATTCCAACAAAACCATTCTTTCGCTCTGTGGGACATCATATCCCACAGCATAAGAGCTACTGACATTTTTGACTTGTCTTGATTGTAACCTTCCATGAAGCTACTTGATGGTAACGTATTCAAATATTTTAAACAAATTTAGTCAAGTTGTCAATGATGCATTGGTTCATTACAACTGAAATTATTAATATGTGTTTACATAAATATAATTAAGAAATGGTAACATATCTGATTTATTCATCAAAGCAAATTCATATATCAAAATAATTATTAAAAAATTTTATTGTTTATCACATGAACCAAGTCTAATTTTATCCCAATCAAAATTAAAATCATCATCATCCACACATTCATCAATCTGATATTTATTGGGATACTGATTGGGATGAATCAATTCAAATATAATTTTGATTTTGTCAGGAGTTATTGTAATCCAATATAATTTTGCTTCTTGGTTTAAAATTTCTTTTATATAATCTACAGCATAATTTATAGGAATTTGATTTTTGATACATAATGTCCAAAAAATTGTAAAATGATTTCTCTAAATGAAGTGGAGAGGAGGCAATGCTTTTGATCCACGCCTTTCCTCCTCCAGATAGCATCCTCCAGAATAAAGTTCCTAGGCTTGCTTTGGCCTTGTTTTCATCATAGCCTGCAACGTTTTTCACCTCTTGATGATATTTCCTTACTTCTTTAAAAAATTCATATATTTTCCCGGCTAGTTCTTGTTCCATTCTTAATAAATTTTATTACATGCATAATTTGTTATAATAGAATATATAAATACATGTGCATTCTTATACTTCAGACAGAATTTATAATTTGAAGATCCAAGGGAAGTGAACATATAAATAATTTTTCCACATACCCAATACTGCTAGGAGTAATAAATAATTAATATATAGATATATTATAATAAAGAAATCATGTAATATTACTACATTTGCTTGTATCATGGCTCCACAACACCTTTTCTTTTACAAACTTTCAATAATGATCCATTTATAGATAAAGTGATCATCTTTACAATGCAGACAACGTACGGTAGAAGTATAATAGTAAATATTGCTGAAATAACTCCGCCAACAATCATTAATAAAGTTTTTATCCAATTTTTAAAAAGAAGCCAGAAAATATATTAAGATCAAGAGCTGATTCAGCTATAGTTTTTTCTCCAATAACATCTGTTACGTTATTAAGACATTCTTTTTCTATATATACTAAAGTAGCATCTATATTAAAATTCAAAGTACCAGCTGGGCAGTGAACTTCACATGTTTCTTTTACGTAATTATTCTGAAAATTTAATGCTACAGTATCTTTTACATAACTGATGTTGAATATGATGCTTTGCCGCAATATACATGAGCTACACCTTCTCCAAAATCAGTTTTACATGTAAATTCCAATTTTGCTCCTGTGATGCAACTATAACATCCTCCAAAACTATGTGATGTTATAAAACATTAATTTTTCTCGATTTTAGTAGATAACCGAAATCCTCCTGAAGAAATCTGCATTTCTAGAGCAGCAATATTATTATATTCAGCCTCAACATTGCCATTTTTATAAAACATTGAAATTCCTTGTGACGTCAAAGGTAAAAGATGCTCTGATTTTGAAAATAATAGCTCCAAAATGTGATCTGTACAACAACATGCTACTTGAGTCTCAGGACTATGACATCTACAAGGATCATGTGCTTAGTTGCATTCAAATTTTGAAGCTTTTTCTCTATTCAGACACTGTATTTGTCCAATAGTTACAGAAATAGGCTGTCCTGTTGCAGATGCTTTTATCATGACTGTTTTAGTCCCATCAGTCAAAAATTGGCTACCCAAAATAGGTACTGGAGGGGTCGAGACCACACCTGGGCGTTGGAGGGTTTGGGGGGTATGCCTCTGAAACCAAAATACCCCCCATAATTCAATTTTTGAAATTTTTTTTCGTTTTTTTCGCAATTTTTTGATGTTAATGGATAGTGCTTGATGAGAAAAGTCGAAAAATGGTGTTTTTATTGCCATACCATCATTTTTAAGACCATTTTTTGACTTTCAAAAATCTTGCACCCCCAGAATTTTCTTGCTGCCCACATATGGTCGAGACTGATGGCAAAATTAATTTTAAATTTTTCCATTGAATAGGAAGTCCAAGACGTAATATAAATGTTTCTTGAAGAGCTTGATTGTGAATCATTATCCGAACAGTGATTTTAATTCTATATTCCCAAACAGGACAAGAAAATACTTTATAAACAGTGTTTGATTCAGGTTTTGCATAAGTTCTATAAAATAGGCAAGCAGATGAACAGTAAAAATAACCGCATTCTGCACAACCGCATGTTTCTGAACAATATGTGAAACCAATTAAATCATTAGCTTCTCCATTCAGTTCCTCAACTTTTGAAGTTACTTTAGTATTAAGACATGTTTCTGCTTGGCAACTACCCATCCTAAAACATCTTTTTGAAGATTGAATATTCATTTTAATTGAACGAGTAAAGTATTCACTTTGAAATTGTCAAGCTAAACCAATTTTATTACTTCAAAAGTCACAGTGCCAAGAGGTTCTCCATTCGGGTCTTTCATTAATAAACAGGAGTCTTGACCAGTTGGAACAAGTGATAAATGAGTAACTTCTGTCAAAATACATGCCATTGATCCATTAATTGATACATAATATTCTGATTTTTGAGCGTTCAACATTGCATCTTCAGAACAATTATTAGACAAATGACAGTTTGATAAGAGAAAAAGTAACTCTCAGCATTATTTGTCTTGGTTGATAAGAAAACTGAAATCGTCTGGAATTTCGAAAGTAATTATCTTTTCTAATATGTATTTGACTTATTCCATGATAACATAATCTTATCACTCTTATGAATATCTTGAATATAAATATTAATATTATAGCAATATTTCTAATAATCTTTAAACAATAATAAACCGCACCAGAAAAAACATATGCAATTATAAATATTATCAATAAATATCCGGTTGGGCTGCACTGAGGGTTGTGAAGCATTTGAAAACAAAATATGCAATTTATCATCTCACAAAATGATTGAGCCTCACAATAAATACTTATTTGTCCAATTAAAAGACCATTTTGCGAAGTTTTTACTCTAAATTCATGATCAAATAATTCTATATCTCGAGGAAATTGCATTTCTTTGAGAGCTTGTGGCCATACTTCTCTGATAACAATATGGCTTAGAACATATCTCCAAAAGACTTATGGCTTTTTCTAAATTTATGAAAACACCATCTTTAATACACTTTAAATTACATCCACTACAGTTTGTATTCAAATCATCTTTTTTAGGACCATACATTTTTGTGTAATACTACCCCAAGCAAGTGTGGGGATTGAACCATCATTTTTTATATACCAAACTGTTTGATTATCTTCAAAAAAACCAAATTTTGTACTCAAATCCTGTTTTTTTCACAGGGATATTTTTGACAAAATTCAGGTGTTCTAACTTGTGGACCCTCCCCCTCACAAAAATAGCCTCATTTAGGCCCAGTTTCATAGACCAATTGCAGCTTTTGAACAAAATACGTTTTTTCATCATATAACATTATCTGTATTAATTTAGTTTTGATTGGCTTAGAAGAAGAGCTTGGATTTGCAGAAAAGGAGCAAATATGCAGCTAATGCTAAAATTTTATTTTTGTCTCCTTTTATCAGAGGAGGTATCCTATTATATCCAAAAATATTGCAACCATCTGTCCATTCAGGACAGGTGCATTGATAGTCATAATCATACGTGGGCAGCAAGAAAATTCTGGAGGGGATGCAAGATTTTTTGAAGGTCAAAAAATAGCCTTAAAAATGGTGGTATGGCAATAAAAACACCATTTTTCGACGTTTCTTATCAAGCACTATCCATTGGCATCGAAAAATTGCGAAAAAAACGAAAAAAATTTCCAAAAATTGAATTCTGGGGGGGGTATTTTGATTTCTGGGGGGGTTATTTTGGTTTCTGGGGGTGCACTCCCCAAACCTCCCCACGCTCAGGTGTGGTCACAGTGACCAGTAATTCCTATGTACTTTACAGGACACATAATCGATATTGAACACAAATAATTACTAGGTTCATGCTTTTTATCACTAACTCAGTTCTCTTGCACACTTGCCTCATTACAAAAGTCGTTTTTAAAGCTGAGCACTCATTCAATATTTTTATCAGCTCAGCATCAGTCTCCTTTACAACCGGATTTTCTAACATAATTATACTCCCTCAAATCTTTGATTCAAGTGAGAATAGAATCTGAGAAAAATTAAATACAGCATCTTTTGAGTCATTCGTTATATTATCATACTTCACATTAGATGACATATTAGTCACTTGCAAATTAACTTGACTCGTAACTATCATTAACAGTAAAAATATAATCAAAATATTAGGCAATTTAAAATTATTTCCTTTCAAAAAGCACAAAAATATATTTGAATTCTTAGCAAAAGGTTATTTTACATTATTTTTCAAACTATTGGTCGGATTTTGAACTATTTTAAGCGGAAACAACAAGTTAGTAGGTCTGCATGTCGTTTTTAGATTGGTAGTCAAAAAGTCTACTGATCTAATTTTATCATCACGACTTTTTATTCACTTTCACGATTTTTCTAAGTTTCCAATGACCCCTTGAATGATTATCATTCTTTATTAAGACAATTGTATTCTCTTTTGGGTCTCTTCTTTAGAAACTATTTGCGGATAATAATGAGAAGTTTTTAAACGTTCTCGCAAATTCAATAAATAGTGTTCATACCATAAATTCCAAAAATAATCTAGAGTTTTCTGACTCGACTTCCAATATTCTAAAATTTCATCTCTTAAATCAAAAACTGGAACAAGATCAGGATCTGAATGACTCTCCTCCAGCTGAGGAGTACCAATTTTTGAATGTGGCGCCAAAAAATCAATAGGCCTGATCACAGGAGAATTTATTTCATTAGTTTCCTAAATAAGTGGACGAGAATTGACTATGGCTTTGATTTCTATTATCTGTGCAGTCAACTGATCATGATTTATTAAATTGCGTCCAATTAATTTTCTCAAAGCAATTTTAACAATGCCAATAAGTCTTTCATAAAATCTGCCTTGCCAAGGAGACAATTGCGGAATGAATAACCACTTTGTCTTATTTCTTGAACAGTAATTCAAAACATTTTCATCTTATTGTAACGTAGACCAAACAAGAGATAAAACTTTATTAGTAGATTTAAACTGAGGAGCATTATCAGAAATAATTTTATCAGGCTTTCCCTGACGAGCTATAAATCTTCTCAAGCAATTTAAAAGAATTTGTTTGAAGATCATCAGCGCTTTCAAGATGAATTGCTTGTATTACTAAACAAGTCAATAAACAAATCCAAATTTTCTTTATACTTTCTTTGATTCTTACATTTAAAGGGCCTTAATAATCTAAACCAACAAATTGAAATGGTTGTGACTCAGTCACTTGCTCTTTTGGATGAGGTGCAAATTCTGGAAGTTTATAGGGTCCGACTGAGAAATTTCTAAAAAGCATACAATTTCGTAAAATTCGTTTCACAGTTGTTCTACCTTTAATAATCCAATATTCTCGTCTTACAGCTGATTAAGTGTGAGCAACTCCAAAATGTTTGAATTCTTTATGTTTCTCCATTACAATAAACATTGTTAAATGATCCTTTGAAGGAAGTAAAGTAGGAAATTTAGCATCAAATCCTAACTGAGAATTTTCAAGACGCCCAAAACACTGTAAAATTCTATTATTATCCATTTGAACATTTAATTCTTTTAAATGCTCATTCTTATCTCTAGACAAATCTAAAATATTTTGAAAATGTCTTTTTTGACATTCTCTAACCAATATTTTTTCAGCAAGATCTAATTCTTCCATGTCTATTGCTCCACTTCGTTTTATCTCATCTAAACAATTATCATTCACTTCCAGTTCTTTGACTGGCATCGACTTTATCTTTATAAATCTAAGGACATATACTAAAACAATTTATGCCTTCTTTACACTCAAAAATCGTTAAATATTGAACATTGACTCTTCATTAGCTGGCGCATTTGATAACACACAATCATGCTCTATTTCTTCTCTTAGAGCAAGATATTCACTTGTCTCTATATCATTTATATTAAATTCATAATTTGGCCATTCATTTATTGGCAAAATTAGCCATGAAGGTCCATGCCACCATTTAGAGCAATTAAATTCATTTCTGACTGAAATACTGGTTGCTAAATCTGCTGGATTTTCTTCACTTTTTACATCTTAATATAATAAATTTTTTGATGAATTCAATTCTCGAACACGATTTTTAACAAATATATTAAGAGGCTTAGTAGATTGTATCCAATAACGAACACACTGAGAATCTGTAAAAATATATTTTTATCAATTTTTACTCCAATTTGTTGTTCTACAAATTCTTTTGCTCTTTTTCCGATTATAGCGCCCATCAGCTCCAATTGAGGAATCAAAACCTCACGTAAAGGAGCTAATCGATTATTTGAAAATATCGAATTACATCTTCTCTCATCTGCTAAATTGGTTGAGATTAAATATATAATTGCAGAATATGCAATTTTAGAAGCATCTAAAAATGCTAATAAAATAAATTCTGATAATTAATAAATTTTCAAAAATCTTAGAATTTTGAACAAATTATTCAAGGTCCAATATGTGCATATTTCATTCCACTCATTCATTAATGCCAGCGGGAGTTTTTCATCCCATGCCAATTTCTCTTTCCACAATTTTTGTATAGAATATTTGCCTTGCAATAGCAATGGCGTCAGAAATCCTAAAGGATCAAATATGCTAGCTAATTGTCAAAGAACCAATCTTTTTGTGCATACTTCTAATGATTTATTAATATCAATGCTTTCCGAGAGAAGCGTTATTGTAATCAAATCACTATCACGATTCCATTCTAATCCAAGAATTTTTGTAGTATTTCCTTCAATCTTATCAACATCATTCATAATATTTGACAATTCAAGAGAATTAGAATTCCATTCTCGCAGATTCAACCCTGCTTCTTTAAATATTTGCTTTAATTCATAATAAGCTAATTTAGCTTCTTCATTATTCTTTACACCAAGCATTAAGTTATCAATGTATAAATTTTGTGAAGCTCTTAAAGCTACTTGTGTGCCTTTCTTTAACAGATGATGTTGTAAAATTGTATTCAAAATAAAGGGACTGCAATTTAAGCCAAAAGGAACACGACTGAAACAATAAATTTCAATATTATTATCCAAATTTTTATTTTTTGGATCTTTTAACCATAAAAATCGAGTTTTATCTCCATCCTTTTCATGAACTCCTATCTGTAAAAATGTTTTTTTGAAGTCTGCCATTATAACAATAGGATTCATTCAAAATCTTATCAACATGCCACATCAGTCGGGCATGAAAGCCAGACTGATACATAAGCAATCATTTAGACTAAGTGCATCTTTTCTCATTCTTGCAAATGCATCATATACAATACGTACTTTAGTGGTCGTTTTTTGCAGTGTAATTACTGGATGATGAGGCAAATAATGCTTTCTAGTTTCAGGACTGTCTTCTGAAACTTTCTCGATTAATCCATTTTCCAATTGTTCAAGAATAATTTTTGAGTATTTCTCCAACAATTCTGGATTTTCGTAAAATCTGTTCATGACTGATTTCAATTGACCAAAAGCTAAGCCAAAATTATCGGGAAGATTAATTTCATTGGACCCCTAGGGCCATGACACGTAGTATCTTCCATCAATAAATTTAATTCATTTATTTACTAAAGCTAAGGCATTTTCTTCATCATCAATTTCAGGATTATCTGTGATCCCTACAGATTCTAAATTCCAAAGTGATTCTATGCTAATAAAATTTTCTTCAGCTTTTTTAGTGTTTATTGTGACTGCACACAAACTCAAATTAGAATTTTCATCACAGTTATAAATATTCTTTTTTCCTGAAATTAGAAGTCCAATTTTTGATTCAATCATATATAATCCAGACGGATAGCCTTCTGCTAATAGCTGTGTCCATCATTTCCCAAAAATAATCCATGCCGATTAATATATCAGGTTCTATCATATTAGAATTATAATTATGAAGTATTAATCCACTATTTTTTAGAAATCCTTGGTCAACATCATTTAACTTTGATTGTTTAATCCTTTCAGTCAAAATGGGCCCAGAAATTGCACAAATTTCTTTACTTGACCTATTTTGAAAATACAATTTGAAATTGACTACTGATAATTTTTCAGGGATTTTTTGGCCAAAAGTGAATACAGACAAAATTTCTTTATTTTCACTCTTCAATCTCAATTTCTCTTTTAATTTATTTGTGATGTACATTTTCATACTTCCTGTATCAATAAACACATTAGCAAGCACTTTGTGCTCTTTATTAATCAAATCACTAACTAGTACTTGTGCTGTTAAGAGTGTAATACCATCTGTCATTACATCTAGTGATTTCATAGTGTTACTTGATACTGTAAGTGGCATTCATTCTATAACTTCATCAAAAGGCTCAAAGCTTTCACTTTTAAGATTAACCGAAGTCTTAGGGGTCAAAATAAATTTATTTACATCAGCATTATTGCTTTTTCTCTGAACCAAGTCTTCTCTATCATTCAATGTAGAGCGTTTATCACACAATGCTCTGTTATGCACACCCAAACAATAAATGCATTTTTTCTTAAGCTGGCAAGTTTTTGAATTATGTCCTGCTCAAAAACATTGGAAACACGGTTACGATCAAAAATTTTTCTTGGCTTTCTCTGATTTGTGTATTACTCCTTCGGGACAATTGTCATTATAGTGATCACCTTTTAAAAAAACGCAAAGGAAAAAGTACCATTGAGCATTTTTTTATGTTCTCTATTTTATCTTGGACTCGAATTTTCTCTGTCCGAAATTACTTTTATTTGAGAACAACAAACACATCGTAGGGCTCACATGTTTGATCATTTTGCTTGTCAAAATTATCATTTTTGAACACGGAAACTATTTTCTTCTTGTAAAGCAGATAAATTTGAATGCTTGTTCTCTATTACTAAGTATTGTATACGGGTTTTTTCAATAGATTTTAACACATCATCGTACCTTTCCTTTTCAAAATAATTAGATATCATTTGAATTTTTTAAATGTGTATTTGTGGAACATTGAATCTTCATGTAATGATTTTAATTGCGCCTTGTACGTGTTCAACTCAAAATTTTGATGTAAATCAAAGTCACCACTAATTGAATTTCGACATGGAACAAGAGTTTCCATGTACAATGCCTTGATTACATTATTATCACCAAATCTTTGTTTTAAAATTTCTATGGCATCTTTATACGTACTAATGACCACCACCTGGACGTGGAGTTTGGAAATATACTTTTAGAATAAAGCCTTTTAAAATCAAAATACTTTTGGAATTCAATTTTGGAAATTTTTCATTTTTTCATAATTTTTGATGCCAATGGATGGTGTGATGACGTCGAAATGGTGTTTTTATCTGCCATTTTTAGGGTATTTTTCGTTGCCTGAAAAAATCTTTTCCCCAGAGCCTGCACTGCCCATGTCTTAGTGACATACATTTCCTTTGTTGTTTGTATCTGCAACACCTCAGTGGATATTTAAATTTTCTGAACAGGAAGTGTCTTGTTTATTTGCAGCTTCGAGTCCATATTCGATCTACATAAGTGGATCATACATAAATGGTGATTAGGTTGGAACAGTGCTTATACACCATTGCTGTTAGCTGAACTATAATTGGATTGATATTTAAGGCAACCGGGAACTTGACCTCAATTTGTTAATTGTAATTTTGGAATAAATATCCTTAATACTACATAGATAACAATCAAGTCCTTAGCAAACTGCTCCTTCAAAATAAGTTCCACAAAATTATTTCTCAAATAGTATATATGTTTAATTCTAATTCTAAATCGATAGCCGATATTATTAAGAGTCTGTAGGAGAACATCGAGTGGGTATTCGGTCCTCTAGGGTTTCTGCTCAAAAACCTGCCCGAACATATTTTTAGGCATATATGCACTTTCTAACTGGTACAATATTTTGACTGACAATACGAAACCTAACAAAGCATCATACATTTTGTGACATTTCGCGAGATATTGTATGGATTTCTTTTGGGCGGACTCAATCATCGGATGAATCAGACATGACTTTGAGACGAAACATAACTCGAATCACTATTCATATTAATTATTATATTTGCTTCAATCTGACATAAAATTCTAGAATATCTTTCAAAACTTTTGAGATATTATTTTTAGTGCAGACACTCGTCTGCAATTTTAAAGTAAATAATGGAAGAATGTATACCTATCGCTACGACTGTGCTGAATACGCTCATTCAGACAATGATAGTAAATTACGATCGATTGTTCACTCTAAGAACAATGATTGGCTGTTCTTAAATCTTATTTAAGAACTATACTTAATTATTTTGCTTTGTCTGTTTATTTATCATGTGACCAACTTTTTCCGTTAGATGATCTCTTAGACTCTATACTAGATACCTCACACAATAATTCAATATTAATATCACAAAAATAAACAGAATGCAAGCAAATATTCAACTTATTACAGCAGCTTCAAGAACTATAATCACTATACTCATTGATAAATACTTCAGTTTTAATTTTCATAACTTATTCTTGAAGCATTAAAATTCAATAATTTTTTTTGAGTAAGGGTGCCATTTTATTGCTGCAAACGTTTAATTTTTATTCTACTTTTAACTACAAATTTCACCGGTGTGGGTTCTAATCCACTGTTCATGATCCCCGACCAGCATAGCAAGAGTGGCCATGACAAATAAAATACAAAATATACATTACAAGTTGACGTAATAACAAATGACAAAATAATTGTATCAGCAATGATAGACACAGGTGCAGTGTACTTCCTTCTTTATAGTCTCCAAGCAAAAACTACAAAACTTGTGAGTGTACAAGAGTTTGATTCGCCCAATTGCAGCCAATGGTGGAGAAATTGAAATTTTGCAATCAGCAATAATGACAGTTTATTCATGATGTGGATGAAACGATTTTAGTCCATAAATAAAAAGGTGTGCAGCAGAATTATTAATACTCAAATTTTATCTGCAGATTCAAAAACATTAATTTAAATATGAAAATCAACTATAAGGTTTTGAGATATTTTGGGTGTCCTACCAAGGACTCACTCATTGTGCATCACAAACAAGGAGTACACAATTCTAGACGCCAATGAGATTATTTCGCCTTTATCAAATTAGATCATAATGGCTAGAGTACTGACAATTATCGGACCTGGTATAGGTTGGCAGCACTGAAATTTGGGAGGCTAAAAAATTTCTGGGGTGGGTTAAAATTTTTCAAGTCTAAAATGGTCTTAAAAGTGGTTGTATGGCAAAAAACACAATTTTTCACATTTCTCATTGAGCACTATCTAATGGCATCAAAAAATTGCTAAAGAAGCAAAAAAAATTTGAAATTTGAATTCTTAAGTTATTTTGATTTCCGGGAGAGGGGTATTTGTTCTGGGTGCATTCCCCCAAACCTCCACGCCCAGGTGTGTGCAAATTGTTTTGCTCCTAAAAACAGCCTACAGAGGAAATTTACTACACACACTCAATTGGTACAGTGCTAGAGAATTGAGTAATGCCCATACTGGTCTTAAATTTTAACGCATATGAGGTTAAACTATATGCCAAACGTGCTAGGTACAATAAATACGCATCTCAAAAATACAGCAAATAAAACACAGTATCATGAAAATAAAACAATGAGTACTGTTGTAAGTAATGATGATATGAACCAATTTGTACAATGGGTAGAAAAAGCGCAAAACATTTTACCCTCATTAAGCAAAAGTGAGCAGACCGAGATAATAAACTTACTCTCCAAATATCCATGTCTGTATGCTACTGATGACAAGGACGGAAGTACAGAGCTGCTTAACATCCCTACCCCACTTCACATGCAGAGAAAGAAATTATTAGTAGAGGAAGTAAAAGCGTCTACAAAAGTAAAAATATAATTTGGCCCAGTATTTTGCCTTGGTCTACACAAATATTGTTCTAGTATGAAAAGGATAGGGAACACTGAATGTGTATATACTTTTTAGGGGAAAAACGAATATCCCTCACCTAGAATTGTCAATATATTTCAGACACTATTTTACCACTTTAGACTGAATTAAATGCATAAGGAAATTGATAAAGAGAAAATTGTGTCTACCACACCAATAGGTCTATGAATTCACTCATTTACCTTTCAGCCTGTGTAATGCGCCAACATCTTTTTTCAAGGTCAATGGACATACCTTTAGGACTACAGTGGACAAGAACATTTACCCTTGCTTACCTTGACAATGTTTTTAATTTTTGCAATCAACACATAAAGAAATGCTTTAAAGACTTGGAAATTTACTCAAGCAATTAAATGGTGCAAACATGAAATTAAAATTATCTAAATGTAAATTTGCTACAAGGAAACATTGCATTCAGGATATGTAATTTAGGGACAAGGAATTTTACTGGACCCCTAAGAAGATTGAGACCATTGTACGTGTTGCCTGTGACCCACAATTATTGAAGAAATAAAATCCTTCTCAGGCATTATTTCTGTATAATAGGAAATTTATCAAAAATTGTTCAAAAATTGCTGAGCCCTAACTCAATTACTCAGAAGAACCTTGCTTGGTAGGATTAACAAGAAAATTTTTCAAAATCTGAAAGAAAAATTCGATTGAATCTCCAACTCTGGCCCATCCTGATTTTTCCAGGCCATTTATATTAAGCAAACAGACACTTCATATACGGAATTGGTTTCAGTTTCATCCCAAATACATACAGATGGAAAAGAACATCCAATAACATATGCCAGCCACACACAAAAACCTGCTGAGAAAACTATGCAGCTACAGAACTTGAGATACTGGCAGTCGTTGAATTCATTAAATACTCTTGACCGTATCTGTATCAGCAGGAAGTTACTGCAGAAACGGATCATACTGCAGTGAAGTCAATTCTTGAAAAATGGAATTCCTCAGCCAGGATTGCACGCTAGTGACTTGCAATTGCACAAATAACAATTTCTGTAGTGTCATAAGGAAAGGAATTACAAACCAGGCAGACTCATTATCCCGCTACCTAATCCAAAAGTAAACACATATTTCAACATTGATGAGAATAAAATGGAGCAAGATGAATGCAAAATAAATGCACATATGCAGAAGAAAACACACAAAAATCTCAACATTCTGAACTCAGAGAAGGAATTAGTACCATATAAAAAGAAGACCCCAAACTGAAAGATTGCCCAAGATGGGAAATGTCCAGAAGGGTTTCTAATCAAAAATGAAATACTCATAAAACTGATGGAAAACAAATTCAATCTCAATCACAACTCTTATCATTCAAACTCATCATGATGATGAATTTGCAGGGCATTTAAGCACACGAAAGACTGTATGACTTATCACCATAAAAATGTTACTGAAAACACACAACAAAAGAAGTAATAGAATACTGTAATACTTGTGACATATGCCAACATGACAAACCTGCGTGTCAGAAAATTACAGCTAGTATTCAGTTTAAAATTACAAAGAATTCCGTTTATTACATCCTCAAGATCATGTGAAAGACTTGCGGTTGACTGTGTTGGACCACTCAACCTTACTGGAAATGGAAATAAATATATAATAGTTTTTATAGACTATTTCACAGTACATTGAAGCGTTTGCAACGCCAGACATAATGGCACAAACAGTAGCAAAAATTTTTGTTACATAAATAGCTTGCAGGCATGGTGCCCCCCAAATTTTACAATCAGACCAGGGCAGATTTCACATCTAAACTTATGCAAAAAATAACGGCCTTATTTAAAACACACCAGGGTTGTGGCCTACTGCATACCACCCAATAGCTAATGGAGAAGAAGAGAGAATTAATCAAACATTGATTGCAAGAATAAGGATGTAAGGATGTATTTAAGTAAGAATGTAACAGACTGGACGAGCATTTCCCTATGCGTTTTTGCAACAAATAAACATGATAACAAAACTATGGGTGCAGTCCTTTCTCATGTATGGACAACCACCTGAGCTGCCTATTGACATAGTCTTACAGTACAAACGCCCCTTCTACCTAATTGACCTGGAGACCTATGAAGTAGAAGTCAAAAAACATTTTTGGAAGCAACTAATGTGCAGCAACAGATTAAAATATTAAGCAAAAATACTTAAAAGCACAAAAATATTAAAGCAAAAGACATCGGAGGTAAAATAGGTGACTTAGTGTTACTAGAAAGGAGGCTGAGAAACAAGGCACACTCAAAAAGCTACAGCCAGTATATACTGGCCTATATCATATTATCAGTGTGCATTATCCAAATATGTGCAAGTCAATTGGATCAAAAAATATCAAGCTCGATATAATAAGGAAAAAGTAATATCAGAAAGACCAGCTAGAGAAAAAGGAACAACATTGAGCAAACTTTGTATGACTCCCAAAGGACTCAACCCAGTCATTGTTAGGAAATAACCGTGGAAGACACCTCAATGATGAAACATAAGTACTTTCTAAGAAGTTGTCTACAATTTGTTTACTTCTAACGATGATGTAAAAGTAGTTTACACTCATTGTTTATTTGTCCTCAGACCATTGTAGACATGCAATTTTTTCATAAATGTTGATAATAATATCCGAGTAATATCAGATTTAAAAATCGGAATAGAATCCTCTTTACACTAGGCGGTTGTGTAAAGTTTACACTGCCTATTAATCTTCGTTCTAGAGCTTTGCGAAAACCTGAATTTTCGCCGAAATCTGAAAATTTACATGGAATCAAATAAGGGACGTCAGCTGAGCGCGTTTGTTTACACTCAACAGTGATGTAAAGTGGTTTATCTTCGTTCTAGAGCTTTGCAAAAACCTAAATTTTTGTGCGAAATCTGAAAATTTTCATGGAATTAAATAAGGGATGTCAACTGGGTCCGCTTGTTTACACTCAACAGTGATGTAAAGTGGTTTACATCTGTGTCTATTTGTCATTCAACCGTTATGGAGACATAATTTTTTCATGAATGTTGATCGTAATATCCGAGTAATATCGAATTTACAAATCCGACTAAAATCTTCCTTACACTCGTTGCTAGTGTAAAGTTTACACTATATAATAAAAGCTTCATTCTAGAGCCTCACAGTAACTTATTTTTTCCCTAAAGTCGTAAAATATATATAGAAACAGATGTGTGATACGTCTGCTAGGGACGCATGAAGAGTAGTGTAAAGTGATTAACACCTAATGTAAATTTGTTCTTAGGACATTATAGGGGTTTCATTTCTTAATAAATGCTTATCGTTATATCAGAGCAATATCGAAATTATTAATCACAAAATTCTTTACACTCTTGTGTAAAGTTTGAAACATAAATTAAGTTTAGCTCTAGAAAGTTTTGGAAGCATATTTCTTTACAGGATGTTCTACGTAACATAAGAATTACTAATCAGAATGTTTGTTTCTTCTACAGCTAGTAGCTTTGTAAAGTTTAAACCATTCAATTATTAGAAAGAACCGCACAGTAAATGAAATCTAGTATTGCTTCCAAATCTTGCTAATTAAAGAAGGGTACTAGCAAAGAAAAATGCTCCGATGGAACAAAAAAGGGAATATACTTGGGATTGTGAATTATCGAGGATGTAAAAGGAGGGGACTTGGAAAAATCTCCTATAGTATATGCCAAAAATCACGCAAAATATGTTAAAAACCAGACTTTCTCTAAACAATGCAAAAAATCGAAGTATATTCTGCGGCCTTTGAAATATGTAAAAGTTTAGTAAACAATTGTTGTAGACATGTGTAAAAAAGTCTGCATCAGGTCTGTTGCACATCCAACCCTGTTTCCTACTGCTTTGAACCAACAAGATCATCGATTGTCTTGAATGCATCGATATGTACTATTTCATTCAATTCGCTTAGCTACTGCATTGCTAATTCGCTGCTTTTTCAATCCATTTTTTGGTAATTTGAATATTGCTTGCACTTTGACACTTAGAATGGCTGTATCTTCTAAGTGGCATGCTTGGTAATAATGAAATACGAAAAACTTAATTATGATTTGTTAACAGCATTTCACTTTCAGTCACATTATTAAGCAACTCAAAGTTAAATGAAGTCTGCAAAAAGTTGCATTACGTAATATGCTTTCAAGATATTATTTCAATCAGAGAAAATTATTTTAAAATAATACGTTTTTTCAGAGACCGCAGAATATACTTCGATTTTTTGCATTGTTTAGAGAAAGTCTGATTTTTGACATATATTGCGACTTTGGCATATAACATAGGAGATTTTCCTAGTCCCCTCCTTTATCCTCGATAATTCTGTCGCAAAGTATATTCCCTTTTTTGTTCCATCAGGTATTCTTTGCTAGTATTGAATATTTGGCCAAATATAATTCATTTTTGAATCAATCGCATTTTAGAGAAGTAAATAGTCACCTAATCGATTCCTAGCGAATATTTATAGGCTGACTCTATGATAACAGTAACAAAATGTTTTCTAACAGATTTTTTCTAATTCTTTAATTTTTTCTGATATATTCTCTTTGATTAACCGCTGTGCAATTTTAGTTTTGACTTAATTGAGTCATGCATTTATGAAATTTTCTGCTGATTTGATTCCATGGAGAGATACAGAAGAAAGTGAATGTTAATCACGTTGTCTTAGCCAACACGGATAAACATTGAGCAATGGATTCAGTAGAAAAGAGTCGTTTTTAAAAGGACTTGTGGCAAAGTTTATTTTTACCGGGAAGTGTGAGGGCATGCCTTATCATAAATATGGTGCAATGAGAATAATGGAGAGGCGAACGCTAATACATTCGATTGGACGATTGGTTAACTTCGGAGTCGCTGTTTACCTTTATATAGATAACGCGTTTATGTGTACCTATAATATACTTGGGTACCCTTAACATATGAGTACCCCTCTACAGCAACATTGGGAACTGGCGATTGCAATTTTTCAAAAGGAATATAATTAAAAAATATCAGGCAGTTTTTTTTGTTTTTGTTAACACTCAGTACCCAGTTTGTGAAATGCATGTAAAGTTTTGGCGTAACGGTATAAGATTCAATAATTCTTGGTAGTTTTTTCCGCTGCTTGTCAACAACTCGGTATTAAAAGCAGAAGAATTTAATGCTTTCGAATTGTAGAAGAACAAAGGCTCAGATGTTATTTTTGTTTTTGAATATAGCATCCAGTTCTCGAATGAGGAGTGTGAAAATCTGGGGGTGTAAAGACAAATTTTAGTCACGTTTTCGTCTTCTTTATATCTGCCACAAAATTTGATTTATGAGACCTGGAAATTTTGTTCCAATTGAAATGCACTACGACTTAAGGACTATATTTGATTTGCCAGCAAGCTTTTTTAGAAGCTCAATACGGAGTTAGTTCAATGGGGTTTAAATCTTTCAATCTAGTGGATAGTGTAAAAAACAGCTTTTATCCGTTTCTCCGCCAACTTTCTCGGCTATAAATTCAAAAAATTTGAATAAAATAAAAATAAGTACATTTTAAGGGCTAAACAACGCAGCAATTTATGTTTAAAAAATAAATATTGAGTTATTTCTGGAAGTGTAAAGATCAAAATAAGGGGTGTAATATGAGCGAAAAAACACGTTTTCTTACCGTTTTTGACTGAACAATATCTCAAATGGGATACGGAACAAAAAGCTTTTCATACATAAGCATACTATAATTTGAAGGCTACAAACTGGCGCACACCGAATTTCTTTAAATTCAACTGGGAGTCAGATTTAGAGTTTAAACTTTACACTGTTAGTATGGTTAAACAATACGTTTTCTGTCCCTTTTTTATTCGCGACTCTATTCTTTCATAGTCGGGATAACCAGATAGGAAAAAAGTGCTTTGCACAGGATACTCGTTACAACAAATTCCATTTATTTATACCAATATTTAGCTTTTTCGGCAGGCATCAAGTCCAAAATTGAGGGCGTAAAACGTGATTCTGTCTATATTTTTGCTAACTCCACGGTTATGGTTGGTGTAAAAGTCTAAAACTGTACTAGGAGTCAAACGACACAAGTCAGTCAAGCGCGTTTATTTGCACTTAACAATGGTATAAAGTAGTTTTAGTCTAATATTCATTTCTCTTCAGACCATTGTGAAAAATATCTTTTCATGAATATTGATCGTTATATAACATTAATATCAGAATTACTAATCAGACTAGAGTCTCCTTTACACTCGGTGTTTGTATAAAGTTGTATTAAAACATTAAGAGGAGTTTTATTTTGTTATCATGAGCATTATAGATAGTAAACTGGCGTCAATTGCTCCTTACAGACAATCGTTGCGGCATGCAAACGTACCTAAGCATGAAGTCAGTTCCATGTAAGCTCATGCGCTTCCTACTGCTTTAAACCAACATCTTTGATTGTCTTGATGCATCTATTTCATTCAATTGGCTTACAACGTCGCTCCTAGTTTACTCTGTCTACTTACCCATAGGTACCGCATAGCTAACGTGCTGCTTTCGCTGTTTTAGTCGTTTTTTGTAAATAAGCTTATTTCAATCTGCAGGGCGCAGAACATACTTCGATTTTTGCATTGCCCAGAGAAAGTCTCATTTTAACCAGAATTTGCGACTTTAGGCGAGCTTCTCCGGATTCCCTCCTTTTAAATCCTTAATCATCCATAATCCTGAGTATATTCGTCTGTTTTGTTCCATCAGAGCATTTTCTCTTGCTAGTCACTAATACTTTAAAGGACAAATAAATAACGTAAGAGACACTTTGTAAGATCAACTGAGTCGCTTGCATCTTATAGCTACATTCTGCTAAATTACTAATACAGACTGAATCACTGTATTCTAAATTCTTCTTCCGCAAGTGCTAAGCCAGCTGAACAAGTAAAAAGCACACAAGAGCGTGGGCTTGGGGGCGGGGATGGGGGGGGTTGGAGAGGACACTGTAGACCACAGAATTGTATTTAATAAGATTTTAGTAATTTTACCCATCCTGACCCCCTCCAGATTTCTTGCTGTTCGCGAATGGTAGTAAGGATCATCCACCCTTTAAAGATCATTGTTGGAAGAAATAAGCTCGAAACGTAGATGATAACCCCGATAAAGAATTAATTTCAAAGACATGTCAGTCTAAAACTAAAATATATCATATAAAATTACATATTTTGTTCTGACTAGGAATTTCACGACGAGTTCGAAAGTTTAAGAATAAATCCACTGAAAAAATGAACTCGAAGAGTTAGTATTTCGAAGTTTGAACGCCAGTCGACTAGTTTACGGTACAGAAAAGAAGGATAAACAAAGCGACGCCGAGGTCGACCAATCGAGCAATTAAATGTGTATATACCTTTGACTCTGTATTGTTCTCATCGGACCAATTTCTACAATAGGTGGCGTGCTCATCAAATCAACTTAGCCGGTCTTGTTCCTCTGACCACACTACATGGGTCAACAAATTAGAACTTTTTGCTTGCATTAGAAACGATGTTAACTGATTCATGATAAGATTTTTACGCTAATTCATAATCTAGCCTTAGAATTTTGTAGCACGCCCAGTTTTTAGATATTTGCATATTAAATTTATGTAAATTTTCTGTGTAAATATCAAATTGATGAAGGCAAAGTGATAACAGTAAGACAAAATCTTAAAACATTAATCTTACATGATTCCCTTCTAAATTTAAAACTGTTCCCTTAGCTTATTTTACTCACTTCTGTAAAATAAAATACATAATTTGCACATTGTACACGGAGTAAAGTATAAATTCTTGTTTGCCTAGTATGTCTGCCTCTAAATAATTTCGAAGACTTAATTAATTTTGTTGCGCTTATTTTGGAATTGTTTATTTTAGCAAATGCATTTACTTACAAAATATTCATAATTTATAAGATTTCTAGAAATTCTTAAGAAAAATTTTTAACACAAATTGAAAAGTATAAAAAGTTTCAAAACTGGACACTCATTGACTTCCAACTCTATCAAACAATTAGAATATAGTACTTTGTCAATACTAAAAGATGCGAATAAGGCCATGATTATAATTTTTATTTATATTGAAAACCATTTTTAAAAAGTTCTAATGGTATGAAACTTCTGGCACTACATATACTGTTTTGCAATATACTAAAATATAATTTTCAGAAAAATTAGATTTCTAGTGCAAAACCGTAAGCAAATTTGTAATCAGCTTAAAAAAACTTTTTCAGAAGATATTCAATATTTTTAGATTCAAAACTATTATGCCGAATATATGTGAAAAACTTTACACTACAATAAATATGCAAATTAGGTGCAATATTTCACAAATGAGAATGAAGTAAGCAACAACATTGATATTTAAATTACTAGTGAGTCTGTATAAAAACAATTTTAGAGTTTAAAATCAGAAAAATTGTCATGGTTCCTAAATTTCCATAATTAATATAAATGAAAACCGTGATTTGCATAAATTTTTATGTGCAAATATCCCAAAAAGTTTACGCACTTGAGAAATTTAAGACAAATTTGGAATCAGCGCACAAATCTGATTAAGAGTAAATTAATTTTTTTTTCTGACGCAAGATTGTTGTTGACCAGTGCCATTTTTGCCCATATTATTCGAAATATTAATAATAAACATATAATGAAGATCAAAAAGTCAATATTTTTTATCCAAAAGTAATTAATTAAAGTGATGCCTCTATCAGCGTGTAGTACTTTAATATAAACGAAATTTTAATCTCTGACCTAAACAATAGTCTTTTTCTGTCGTTCATCCTCGGGCTAAATAAGGGTAGAGCTACACAGCGACCCGACGTACTAATATTAACGGCAAAACACTTTTTTAAAAATAAATATTCACTAAGGAATCTACACTGTGAAAAGCCATATTGAATGCCCGCTGATTGCGGAATAAAATGCTTAGATATATGCAGGCAATTAGGTATTTAATGATTAAATTTGAAAGTAAAATAACATTTATGACTTTTCTCGAAAAAACATTCGTTTTTTTCGCGAATACGTATGAAATGGTTTAATTGGAACTCGTATTTATATACTTAATATACGTTTTATTAAATTCGACTTGTTACGTAATTCAAGAAAGCTTACAATTTTCGCAACTTTAATCTTCTTCCGCACTTATTTTTAATCTAATTCTTGTTTCAATCGCAGAGTTTCAATTGCTTGCTTTGTGCTTATTTTAATAATTTATGACTATGTTGATGTATGCTGACGCGTTCCCACCAAAATTTTAAAGAATTATATGTTATAACCTTTGCTGAAAAAGTCCACACATTCTTTCTACACACACTGGTGATATTGTGAAAAAATAAAAATGGCGGCATCAAACTTTTTACATCACAATAGAGAAGTGTCTCAGTGTTGCTGTAGGGGGTAGCCATATGTTGTGAAGCTTACAAGTATTTTAAAGGTACGCGCTAACGCCCTACCTATGATATCAAACGACTAATTAATTACGAAAACCTAACATTAAATAGGTGAAAAAATTACTCATTAATCACCCCACTCAGGAAACTCGGTCTAGTTCCGTCCCAGAGCGTTTAACCGTGTGCATGCATGGCGCTATACGAACGAGTAAAGAGATCATAATCAAAGCAAATACGCGATCAATTATCAAAACAATGCATATACAAAAAAAAAACATAGGTGGATTATCAACACATATTCAAATAAGCGCTGCTGAAGAAAACTGCATTCAAATGAGTAATAATATGAGTAGTGCTTTTCTGTACGATCGACGTCATACTAAACAATAAAGAACAGCTTATACCGGACTATGAATAGCTCACAAGCACAAATAGGAATCAGGGTTGTACGCTCCAGGGGTGCAACCCCCCAATTTTATGGAGCCCCAGATTCTATATTTTGTAACATTTTCGGCAATTCTACCTATTCTGATCCACCAGAACTTTCTAGCTGCCCACAAATGCTCACGAGTATAGTTTTATCAGAATAAAAGAATTGGAAACTATATATTTCTTAGTTGGTGGCAATTAAACTTTAAATTCTATGGTGGATTGTTTTAATCAAAAGAGTTATGCATATACATAATAGGGTGGATGGGATCCTCTAACCAAAATTTGCTGTCCTCGTATCGCCCCAGAGTTAGAAGATTTTGACGCCCCAACGAACTTTTGACTAGGCGTTTTTCGGGCCAAAATTGTATTCCATTCCCCCCCCCTAAAAACGGCCGGAGACCCGGGCCCCTAATTTCGAGCCGTTCACATGTATGGTGCGAAGAATTTGAATCAGTAAGTACGCTTGTTTTATCAAGTTGTGTATATTTCTAAGAAAAATTCCTGCCTAAATCAGTGCATTCTTTTCAGCATTATAGTGAAGGAAATTCAAGACAAAATTTAAAAAGCATGTGCATTGCTATCCTATGCGCTAATTAAATTTACAAAAATTTCAGCTAATGTGAAGCATTTCTATACGATATCTGAACTAAAGACAAAAATATTACCTAATTAAACCAGAAATGTGTACCAAGTCGATAAACACATATTCTATTTGCAATCTATTATGGTAGGTAGGTACATCCATGTACAGGCCCGTATCCAGAATCCGGCCGAGGAAGGGGCGGACCCCATATAAAGTGACTAGTTATATCTCGAAAATTTAATGGGATAGCCAAAAAAACCATTTCTCGACGTTTTTCCCCAGCTTAGTTCAATCGTTTCACATTCTAGAAAATTATGTTTTTTAAAACAATTGGGAACTTTTATAATTCATAATCACAAATAGGCTTTTGACAAAATTTGGTATTCCTAAGTTTTAAATTCAAAAACTTAATATGCTACATCCTTTGATCTAATTCTGGTATGAAATATGCTGTAAAAAATTAATCATGCATCAGTGAATAAGCGGATCAAGAATATAAAAGACGTTTATTGCGCCCGATTTTTAAGCAGATGAACGAGATTTTGTAAACGATGAAAAAATGAGCATCACCGAAATAATAGAGAAAAACATTAAAAAAATCCAAGAACATGAAACAGATAAATAAGTTCTTGAAAAATCGATACAGGATTTCAAATCTCTAATTTTGACAGCTAAAAATATCATGTTAACAAATAACGGGTTATTGAATAGCGTATATATAACACCGGCGAAAGATTCGAAATTTCCGGGTGTTGCATAACAATTGGCGGTACCCCTGCAGCCATTTCAGTGGATATTGCAACAAGTAATGATATACTAATTCGTAGAAAATTTAATTCAGAGTTTGTTGAGCTAATTTTAAAATTACAATATTGACTAGAAACTGCTTTATGGACCAGAAACAAAATATGGCGTCCTTAGTTGACAAAAAACGACAAATTTTAGCCACTGTTATTCAATTAATTGCATGTTTGGCTTGTCAAAACCTTTTTTAACAAAGAGTGAAAAATGTTTCCAAACAGTTCAGTATAGAATTCTAATTCGGTGAAAATCATATCCAAATTTTTCAGCGTTCCCTTCGAGCAACGTCGTGACTTTTCTTCCAAATGCATCAAACGTTCCCACTCGATCTTTTAGGATTTCGCCCAGATTTTAGGTAAGATTCAAGTCATAGCTATACTTGCCTCATTTCACTTGATATAATGTAGACACTTGAACTCAATCAATAAACGGAGCATTTGTTTTGATCAAAATTTCAAGTTGAATCTTAAAGCCAATTAAATTTTTCTGACAAGTTTTATTTTGGCTTGCGTACAAGCAGTAAATGTAAACATGATGCTAAATTTTAATTGACTGGTAAAATTGAATTCTTTACAAGTTATATTGCGATCTGCTGAAACTCTCTTATACGACCAGTGGCGGACCCAGGATTTTCTAAAGGGGGAGGGGGAGGAACCCTCACATGGGCGGAAAAATCCGGCCATCTTAACCCGAAAAACGCTAAAAATCGCTCAAAAAATCCTTAATTTTGCTCTTTTCTTGGGCCAATGGGGGTGGGGGTGGGTGGGCGGCCGCACCTCTAAATCCGCCCTGCATACGACTGTAGGGGTAGTGCCGCCAATCATTACGCAATCACCTGTACGCGTTTGAAACGTTTTCAGCAGAAATATGTAGGCAACTGAAAAGTTCTATTTTTCCACTACGACATGTAAAACGGAAAGCTTAACTTATAGAGATAGTCAAGCGAAAGAAAATGTGTTTATATTATAACTATCATCATACTTAATCATGACAATCAGCTGGGAAGGTGAAAAAGACAAGTACATTTCAGTAATTCAAGGGAGTTGATCAAAAAATTTTCTTAAGCCTTTTTCGGACTCGAAAACCTTTTTCCCTCTTTCCCGCTTTTTCCCCTTTTTCTGACGATATTCTCTCTTCCTCAAACATATAAAAGCAAAACTCGTCAAAATTTTAATAAAAATTGGACAATATAATCAGGCCTATAATTTAACTCGTTATTCCAGCAAGGCCAGGAAGACTTAATTTGAAATATTTGAAATGTCTCGCGTCTTAATCCTAACAAATTATATAGCCTAAGAAAGCATGAAACAAATATGCAAGAAAACCAGACTAGTTTTAAGCAATTTGAAACATAGATACAGAAGCACAAAGTAAGGATCGGCAGGGGTCGAGTCGAGTAAAATGCCAGAAATCTAAACCAGTAAATGTAGTTTTTACGATTTCTGCTATTCGACGAGAAGTTGTCAAAATAGCCTATCCAAAAGTTTTCACTAATATTACCGCACTATAAAGCGTGTTTAGTCATTTTGACTGCATTATATCGCTTTTAACACTGGAAAAAATAGAGTAATTGTTTGATTTGTGGAGTTCTTTAGTAAAAGCACATAAAAGTATTAAGCCAGTGCGAAGCGCCGGAAAAATTTCTACATTATTACTCCTTTGTCCTCGAAAATGATGCCAAAAACGGCCTGTCGTCATCTTGAAAATTACTGAACAGCACCTCTGTGATTGACCCTTCAGGATGCAAACCCCGTCACACCACCTCCCTATGCGCCGTATGATTGGAAACAAGTTTTAAAAAATTTCAAGCTTAATAGCCGTTTTATTAAGTAGGCCGAATTATATAATGTTGCAGTGATATTTTTTTAAGCTAGACGTCATCAGCTCCTTTATCACTTGATCTAGCGATTTTGTCACATAATCGATGATCACGTTTTAGCAGTTTCGGCGTTAAATGATTTAATTGGATTTGAAAATCCAGAATTAACGAATCTCCAATTGGCGCCAAACGGCCTCAAGTGATAAATTAAATATTCCAGAATGTACATCTGATTGAATGCAACATAGTGGAATGATATAGCAAGATCGCTGCAGCGGTCATACCCATAAAACAATTGCTTAGGTGCATGCTCCGGAAACACATGAGAATATATGTAATAAAATAACTGTTAATTTTGACCCATACAAGCAACAGGGTGGAGGAGAAAATTTCTTATCAAAATCAGTGTTTTTGTACAAGATCCTGTTGTACAACTACAAACAAGGTCCCAGTATTTGTACAGTTTGTAAACGTTAATTATTGGATACTACAATATTTAACGATAACGTTTTTGTGCGGTGAAAGTGGATTTTGACCTATGGTAGCGTAGTTAAGCTAATTCCTAGGTTTCTGATGATGAAGATACAGGAAAATATATTTTAATTTTGCTTTTTAAGATCAATTTTGTCATTATACAGACATATAATAATGAGCGCGATAGCGCTGCTTAGCTATCCTTTTTTCTTAGGTATGTTTATCACAGCTAGTGAGAAATTAACAGCAACAACAGCACACCTAACAGCAACAACGGCACACACCTGGGAGGTGCAGTTTTCTTTAATCGATGGACTCCATTAAAAAATTACATCCCACCTTTTTTTTCGTTTAAACTCAATACCAAGTTTAGCAATGAGTGGTGTAAAATTGTAAACCGAAAAATCAAATAATTTGCGGTGGGCTGAATTTTTTTAAATGTTGCACCCCAATTTTAGATTACGAATCTGGACTTAAAATTTCTTTTCAATAGTTGTTAGACAAAAGTGTAAAATACGTGTTACTCTTTGCGTATCCCTACAGCTTATCTAACTCAATTTTGGTTTCTGTGCAGTTTAATTAGTTTTATAACGTAGAGAGTTGCAATATCTCAAAACCAAATTTTTTTCTCTTTTAACGCAAGATTTCTTGATCTGTGATTGTTTAGTGTAAAAGGGTTCGAGAGAAAAAACGAAATTTCTCCAGAAACTCCGCTAAGTAGACGGAACATGCTAATTATGCTTAAAATGTGCCCTGACCTTAGCGTTACAGATCTAGTTTATTTTGTTTCTTTACACCCAATAATACTTCATTAGCACAAGTGCAAAGTTTACATGGAAAGCACTTTTCCTGCCCAGAGCATTGGGTATCGAACAATTTGCGAAGGGCGAATTTTTACAAATGTTGCCCCTGAGATGTGGATTGCGAATCTGACCTTAAAATTTCTTTAAACTCAATGGTTGTTGTACAAAAGTGTAAAGTATACGTGTTTTTTACTGTCAGCGTGTCACAAAACATCTCAATTTTGGTTTTTATGCAGTCCAATTGGTTCTATAATGTAGAGGCTACAATATCTCAAAATGAAAGATTTTTCTCTGTTAACGCAATATTTCTTAATCTGTGATCATTTTAGTGTAAGAGTTCGGGACGAACATAGAAATTTCGTCGGATTACTTGCACCCACCCCAAAATTTAGGCGCTGCCCACCTATGGATATATGGCCTAAGTTATTAAATAAAAGAAAGGAACTAGCAAAGAAAAAATGCTCAGAATGGAACGAAAAAGGTAAATATACTTGAATTTCTTCATTGCTATAGATGTAAAAGGAAGGGACTGAAAATTTCCATATATGCAGAAGCCATGAATGTGCTAAACAGTTAGACTTTCTAAACAACGCGAAAATCGAAGTATATTATGCGGCTGTAAGTTCTGCAGATTTTCCGTAGTAATTTCGATTACGATGGCGAGTATTTTGATTACTTTTATTTCGGAATATTTGAAGAAATTTTGGGGTTCTTCATAAAAACTATGAGTTGGCCATCTAGGTGTAAAGGTTACACTATTATCTTTTACTCAAGCGCTTTGTGGAAGGTCAGGATTTCATTATATAAATAATACATTGATTGTTTAATATTCATGAAAGAGTGTTCAATGCTCTTTTGCGAAACATTAAATACGCTTTGTATTTACCCTCATTTTTTACAGGCCTCAGAATACTTCGATTTTTGTGTTGTTTAGGGAAGTCTTACTGTTTAGCACATTCCTATGGCTTCTGCACATATGGAAATTATTCCTAGTCTTCTCTTCCCAACATCCTTAACAATGAAGAAATTCAAAGTTATTTACCTTGTTTGTTCCATTGGAGCATGGCTAGTAGAAGGCAAATACCTTTCGGAAATTTCTGGCCTTTTTATACCTTATATTCCACAAAAATATTTGTACACGGACAAAGGGTAGATACTGAAAAGTCCTTGCACACCGGGAAAATTCGGTGCCGGAATACAAAAAGGGGCAAACGTAAGCTGTCCTCTCCTAAAAACTGAGATTTTTGTTTTTTTAGCAAGAACTCGTAAAGCCAATTTCGATACGTTTTGCAATTTTGGCAGATAGGTTGTTTACCCCAAAACCTAAAACTTGTAAACCATACATTCATGAAGTACTTAATCTGGACTATTTGTCAGATTTAGCTAAACAATATTGTATTCCCGAAATTCTGGCAGGAATATTTGCAGTTTCCACATATAGATTTAGGCCACCTTTAGCTGTTCGATTAGAGATAAACATTTCTCAAGTCATTGTCAGAAAAATCGAAGCTAATTTAATCCGCAGTTTTCCAATATTTGCTGCATTGTAAATGTATGTTTTTGTAGTACGTATGCTTCAATAAGGACATTCATAAATATTTCTTTGATAACGAGTATTCCAAAACGTGTCCAGAATATTTTATAATCTCACTATCTGGAAAAGAAAGAGGAAACGTAAACCAAATGATAAACGGATAAAAAAGGCATTAGGTCATGCAGACCAAGCGGTCCATTGTAAGAACCTGGAGCAGAGGAATAAACCAAAAATTTTCTAGGTGCCTTTTTCTGGTCCAAGACATATTTTGTAATTATTTTGACGTGCTTATTATTCCTGGATAAAACAAAATAAAACTTTTTTTTTGAGGAAAATTAGAAAGTATAATAAGAAATTAGCGCTGTACCAGGGCCCCGTTTTTTTACCAGGGCGGCACGGTGGGGGCGCCCAGAAAGATACCATGTAATGTGGTCATATGACGTCTCATTCCAGCTTTTGTTATGTAATACTCTCTTCCGAATTCTTATTACTGTATATATCGTAATTTCAGTGATAAAAATAGTAATAAAATAATAACAATAATATTAATCCTTATAAATAGTGAATGAAAATGTTGTAATTACTACGTATACCACACATACGCACTTGGCTTTCCTGCCTTTACGCTAAATACTTACTTGTATAAATTTTTATGATTACATTGTAAGTTTTCTCACTAGTTTTTTAGCATTCTTACAAAGCGTGTGAGTGTGCATGAAATTTAATCGACGGAATTAAAATTTCATGAGGAATTGTATGATCCAACACTTCAATTTTCAACTAAAATTTCACGCAGCGATATAAAGTGAGTTGCTCATGCATTACTAGAACTGCAGCGAGCAGTTGGGAATCTGGGGCTTTGAGGAAAGTGAAAATTTTCTGAGGTAAATATGGTGAGATGAGGTGAAAGTGATACAAGTCAAGGTTTTTTCGCAAACATCATAAAAATCGACCAGAACCTGAGAATTAATGTAGTTATCGCGCTTTTTGAATATTTCTACAAATTTAAGAATCGTACAACTCGTAAAAAGACTCAATGAATCCCGAATTAGACCGACCCTGAATCGTTAATCCTATGCAAACGCAACTATGACCCAAACTTACAACTCGACACCATACAACATTGACAGATTTTAGGTGCAATTTCAGCAGCTCCATTCATAAAACTAAGTATCAATTCCTTCAGTTTTATTGTCTCAAAAGGAATCAATGCATTAGTTAATTGACATCATAACGAAATAAAAAGTGTGACTGACGGAACTACATTAGTTTCAGTCATTATTGCAATCAATCGATGCAACAATCTGCATCTAACAACAATTTCAAGATTTTCAGGTCAATGTGCTGGGACCAGCCTAATCGCTCTTTGTACAACCTTTTATACAATGTTCAAAGATGACCCTCAAAAGACTTTGTACATTTTGTACGCATGATAATTTTAGGTACTAAAATATAGTACACAATAGCGCTTTTAGCGCGGTAAAACAGGAGTTTTTCGACTTTTGGTAGTATGTTTACCAATTTCTGGGTTTCTGACGAGAAAAATAATAAGAACTGTCTCAAACCGAGCGAAGCTTTTAAAAATTCGATTATTTTTACATTCTAAATGCAATTTCTACCATTATAAAGATGCAATTTCTGCCATTATAAAAAAATTACTCCATTACTCATTGTGGCTCGAAGCACCGAAAATTTTGAGAAGTTTGGAGCCTTTTTACTGTTTTTGTCTTCCCGAAAATCTTTGTGGATATTCAAAGCCCCGTCCTGAAAAGTCTTTTTACATCGAGAAAAATCTTTGCCGAATACAAAAAAACCAGGGCCAGCCTAGCCCTGGCCCGGGGTATAGATCCCGGTACTGAGTATTTACGAAATGACTCTTTGACGTCAAAGAGATTTGCATTTTGGCTTCAAAAATCGCTAAAAACGATTATAACAGGACGTCATGAGAGATTTTTTTCCGAAGGATCAAAAAAACTCTGCAGGTCCGAAAAAAAATTTTAAAAAGCTTTTTGCCGGTAAAACCCTAAGATCATGTACAGCAAAGAATTTCTGGTCACGTGTGGCATCGTAAAACTGGGCTTTTTCTCATATGAAAAGCAAAGCAAAACAGATAATATAGTACCAGCATACAAACCTGCCCAATAGGATAATAGATGAGCTCCCAGAAAAAGGAGGACACATCGATAAGACCGGAATGAGAAGAATCTCAGGTGTTGAAGGCAAAAAGCAGTGACTGGCGCCATCGCGCGAATCGCCAGCTTTGACGCCAACTTCCTCCAAACATTAGCCAATTTCGACGTCCTCGTCGCCGCTATGGTCATGCACTTCACACAGATGCATCTTGCAAGGCTATTTCAACGAAGCGACAGCTTCGCGACTGAGCACATAGCCAGCGCCTCCGCTCATAACTTTGCCTGAAAAATAATACGAACTTTACCAAATCATGAGATAAAAGGAGATTGGCTCTTATGGCTGTCCCCTTTACATCAGTGTTTTGGACGACCTGAAAATCTTTTAACGTGCATGCCTCACGCTATTTACGCACAAACTCTTTCGCACCGGGAAAAAATCCTTAATTTTTTTCGACAAAAAATGTGCTGCGCGAAAAAATCGTTTACACTATATACTACAGAGTCACATAATCGATTGATATGGTGAACTAATTTTAACGTTCGACCAGAAGCAAAAGGAGCGAACGCAAGTTTTTTTACATTTAAAGTGCACAACTTATTATCTAGTGTAGAGCCCTGCATTAATATGTAATATATTTTCTTTAAAGCATAATAAAAACTTAATCTTTGCACTACATTGTCTCTCACTTTATAAACGTGCATTTTGAATAATTTTATCAGGCATAATATGTAAGTATGATAAGCAGCAAAACTATATACAAAATGCTGCTTGATAACAATTGAGTCAGGTGAAGGTGATGGCCTGATAAATCAAACATAGTTTGGGAAAACATTATCTTTTACCATACAAAACCTTGAAAAAAGTCTAATTTACAGCATTACGAAGAACCCTGATACATATAAAATATTACAGAAACACCAAAAAGATTACCAAAGATAAAGTTTCATCCAAACTTCTAAACCAAAACCGAATGTAAGAGATAGATGGCAACCAATATTTACCAAGGAATTTCACTATCTGCGGTTTCTTACGATAATTTTATTAAATGCAGGACAAGTGATAATGCTGCCTGAAGCCATGCGCGAAGATGAAATCAATAAATAACGAGAGATACTTCAGTACACTAGAAACTTGGATGAGATATTTTACGTAATCTTATGACACAGAATGTCGTCAGGAATTTTAATGATAATTCAATAGCGGGGCTTTATGATAATTTCAATTTTTGAAGATTTTTTTCGATAAGATCTTACTTCTCGATTATAAGCATAAATTTCCAATTTTTCTCCTTTTCACTAGCATCGTTTACGATAAACTTTGATACTTTGCAATAAAGTTTAACTTGGAGAAAAAGTTTTAAGGTGAGCAATTAAAGGAACCAATTGATATCTCATGACTGCAAATCATACCCCAATCTTAAAAACTTAAGGCACTTTCTGTAAGACTCGACTCGAGGTTGGACAAGTCAAAAATTAACCTCCCTGATTTTAACATATACTCGTATCATATAGTTTTTGGCGCTGAGTTTAATGGTGCAAACTATTTTTATTGAAAACGAATATTCGTTGCTTAAAGTAAGTGTAAAGCACCAAAAATCACAGCTTTGTCAATTTACGAGTCTAACATCTTCCATCATATTTCAGGATAACCGCAATCAATTATAATACCTCTTTTTTTATTTGAGAGATGAAAATAATTTTTTATTTTGAAAGAATAATTTAAACTTACAGTATTTCTTAGATATTTTTTGATATGATTAGAGAGACCATAAAATATCACTACTACGATAAAAAATAATTGCGTCGCGGCGTTGGCTACTATCAAAGGCTTATACATAGAAAAAATTATAATACTTAAATGGCCACTTTTTAAGTAACAGATCTTTACCGGGAATGTGGTGTGCTGAAAAATTATGAAATTCACTAGATTGATAGGAAATGTCAAGGTATTTTCTCGTAATTTTCTAAAAAATGTAGGTTACCGTTGACACAAAAACAAATTTTTGAAAAATTATAGGACCACTTTTTGAGTTACATGATTTAAGAGAAGATGATGCGCTGAAGAATGATCAAATTGAAGTATTTTGAATTCAAAGCGTCAAGATATTTCCTCATGAAATAATTTTGATTTTAACTTGGTTGTCATTTACACTTCAGTACTTTTTTATGTGTTCTCGATGAATCTTTTTGATGAAAAAAATAAAATAATATAATATCTACGTTCTGAGCGAAAAGCGTTTCGATAAAACGAGGAGTAACTTTGAAAAAGAAATATAGTTTACTTTTTGACTAAACTCAGCATTAAAAACAACATAATATATGTTGAAATCGGGGAATTTATTTAATTGACTTGTCCATGCTCAATACATGGCCGGGCTGAATCCTGCAGAGGGTGACCCTTGAAATGAACGATTTAGTCACATGCTCATTTTTTTCTTTTTTATTTTTCATAGTGAGTACTAAATTTTTTCTACTCCCAATCATCAAAAAACATTAGGCAGTCTACATACATAATTATAATAAGACAGAAAAAGGTACGATGCATCAGCTAAAATCATACATGTAACAGGGGGGATCCTTCTCATCAAAGTCGACCCCCCACTCCCGGAAGCAGAAAATTTTTGACCCCCCAATTTCTAGGAAAAAATCAAATTTTTTGGCTGTTTTTTTACTGTGTTTTTGACCGTTTTTGGTCGAAAATTGGGTGAGTTCCCGATTCAGAGCCGTTCCATGTATGGCTAAAATATTTTTTTACCCTGATTAGCAAATGTCTTAAATTTACAACCATAATAAACCGGTTCATCAGGACTATGAGGTAAAAGCATATAGCGTAAATTTTCCACAATGACGTAGTATCATCGTCCGCCTTAATAAACCAATCGTAGTCATTCAAATGGTGATCATAGGCGTACCTCTAAAGTTTTACGCCTTTAAATAGCATGACAAGCATAAACAACACCTTGAACATATAATGAAAGGTGCTTCGTTGTACAGGCAGTTGCATGCATTATTAGGTAAATAAAATACACAGAGCTTAAAAATGAAACAGGACGATTACATGCAAGGCAATACAACGACCGAATAACTAATATTCCGAAAAACGTCACATTTTATTAAGTTAGATTAAAGATTTCTAAAAGTTAAGTGGAGAAGGTCATGTGCTAATTGACGTCACAGAGAACTGAGGGAATCTGATTTTGGGTCTTGGATCAGATCAAAAAATGAATTAAAACAAAAAGCAGGAAAAAGTGGGTGGTTACGAACTTTAGAAAAAGCTGAATAGTATCCGTCATGTGACGAGCATGTTAAATACGAATAAGTATAGAACGTTAATTAAAAAGCGTTAAGAATATGAATTCTCTTCTATATAAAAGTACAGACAGAATCAACATCCAAGCTCTCATTATGAAGAACTTTATTAGTAATGCGACAAAGGCATGTAATCACAGAGATCACGCATGTATACTGGAAGGTATGGGCATACACGTAAGAGGGAGGACAGGTGATCGCCCCAACAAAGTCGGCCGTCACGCATTCTCCCCCCCAAGCCCAGAAAATTTTTGACCCCACCTGAGCTTTGAAGAAACCGAATTTTTTGGCTGTTTTTGACCAAAAGTTGAGATCACTCACCCCCATCCAAAAACTGGCCCGAAGTCCCCCCACCCAAAATTTCGAGCCGTTACATCTATAGGTATATGGGTATACCCTTAACAGGATTATCGGAAGGCATACCTCTCAAGCCGTTTTTGGGACCTAATTTATTGATGGAACCATGAAAAAGCGTCAAACGACGTCTAGAAGTATAGTTTTTAGTACAAATGCTTATTTTTTAGAGCAGCAAAATCTTCAATTGGTTCATCCACACACTTTCTTCCATTATTTTATGCATGTGTGATGATGCAGGTCATTACATCGCCCTTATTTTCATTTTTTCTTTGCATTTAATTACTAAAATTCCAGGAATAGAACGCAAAATTAATTAAGTATAAATTTGACATTAAATTGCAAAATTAGTACTCATTTACCCCACCCCCTCAAATAACTCGGTTTACCCCGTTGCAGAACTTTTGACCGTGTGCTTGTACGACAGGGGTGTACCGTACTAATTTAAAGTCGGAATCTAAACTTCTATGATGATAAATATAATAGAAAATAAGAGGAACCAGCTCAAAAGTGTACTAAAATGCTCACTTGGCTGCCTTTTTAGTATGCTTCGGAGGTTATAATCTTTTCCTCTGAGGACCCATGAGTAATAGAAACATTTTTAATTTTGGAAAAGCGACACCGCCCCCGCATAATTACGCCCTGAACCTATTGCACTTCTCAAATTAGTTTGTTGCAAAGGTATAGGTACCGAACTTATAAAAATGACTTAATGCATGCTTCTCCTCAGTTACACTTGTATTGTATGTACACAACCTACATAATATGAGAGCAAAAAACAAAACACATGTAGAGGTTAATGGGGTCCCAAGACCCTAGTCTAGGAGGACGAAAAATGGAAATTTTCTACGGAAAATAAGACAATATTAAGGTCTAAGACAAATTGACCATGAACTAGCAGATAAGGCCATTTTGACGCTATTACCATTTAAACTAATTTTTGAGGCCATTTAGGTAAAAAACACTCCGGCTGACTCCCACAAGAAGCATGCTGTGCACCTCAAGAACGTTCAAACACTAACTTGAAAGCCGATTTAGTTTTGCCCCACAAGAACTCGCGACCTTCGCTCATATTTAAACTGACAGCTGGTAATGATTCATCGTTTTCGGACGACATAAAAACGTATTTGTTGCATCGTTTAACCCACGTGTTGCGCACATGCTTCGCCTTGCTCTCGTGATTTTGTTTGCCTGTTAGAATCCAGCAAAAGATTCGAACCCGTTTCGCAATAGCCGATACTATTAAGTTGTCGGCTGAAAATAAAAAAATTCATCCGGGCGAACAATTTATAAATAAAGAAGTGAAAATAATTATAAATGATTAACATAAGGATCATGTGACCAAAAATAGAAAAAGCATTCCACAGGATAGAAATAAGCTTTTAATATGAATATTAATGATGAATAATAATAAAAATTATAATATTAATAATAATAATAATAATATTAATGATAATAATGCTAATAATAGTAATAATAACAAAAAATAATACTACTACTACTAATAATAATAATAATAATAATAATAATAATAATAATATTAATAATAATATTAATATTATAATAATAATAATATTAATAATAATAATAATAATGATAATAATAATAATAATAATAATAATAATAATAATAATAATAATAATAATAATAATAATAATAATAATAATAATAATAATAATAATAATAATAATAATAATAATAATAATAATAATAATGGAAAAATTATAATAATACTAGATGAGCTGCCCGGCGTTGCCCGAGCTGAACTTAGGCCTGATAGCTATATGGAATTGATATGTCTCTTGTATTTTTTATTTTCAAGACTTTTGATGTTTTTAAGATATTTCTAAAAAAATTGTTGGTATAAACCATATTTTATTTTTTGGATTTTTTTAAAATGTCTTTTGTCAACCATTTTTTGATCAAATTCATATTTTTCACGTTACAGAATGGTTTTGAAAATTGTTTAGCCATAATCATATTTTTGATGTTCTGGGATGTTCTGGAAATTTTTTTAATAAAACCCATATTTTTGATGTTTTGGGATGTTTTGGAAAATTATTTTAGTCAAACCATATTTTTGATGTTTTAGGATGTTTTGGAAAATTTTTTAATCAAACCCATATTTTTGATGTTTTGGGATGTTTTGGAAAATTTTTTTCGTCAAACCATATTTTTGATGTTTTGGGATGTTTTGGAAAATTTTTTTGGTAAAACCATATTTTTGATGTTTTAAAAATTTTTGTTTGTTGTAGCAAATGATCTCATATATCACGTGATACCTCATATCACTCAAACGTTATAGCTGATGGTATCTCCTATCTGATATCACTGCATGTTATGGTACAGACAGGGTATCTATATCACACCTATCTTATACCATTGCCTATCTCGTAGCACAGGGTATCTTGTATCCCTTACTATCTTATAACATTGCCTATCTTGCAGCTCGGGGTATCTTATATCACTTCCTATTTTATAGCATTGCCTATCTTGTAGCACGGGGTATTTTTTATAACGTTCTATGTTATAGCATTGACTTTCTTGTAGCACGGGGTATCTTATATCACGTCCTATCTTATAGTATTGCCTATCCTGTAGCACAGGGTATCTTATATCACGTCCAATCTTATAGCATTGCCTATCTTGTTGCACATAGTATCTCATACCATGCCTATCTTATAAAATTGCCTATGTTATAGCATTATTTGGTTAAACCCGTATTTTGATGTTTCACAGTGCCGACCAATGCTATAACATATGACAATGTACATAGTGTCGCCAGGCATGCTCCCTTGTGGGGGTATCCCTATAAAAACACTATAAACTAAGTTTTGAAAAAATGGCAAAAAATCGGCCATCTCCTGAAATCGTGGAGGCTTATAAGGTAGGGGCCAAACCCCGCTCCTTCCCTGCCTGTGGCCAATGGGTGCGTTTGTCAAAATTTCAAAATCGCTACTTCACCCAACATAGGTAGGCCGACCTCGGGCCGAAATTTCAACCCCCCATCTGCTATGGGGCCGGAGCCAACCCCTGGACATACAAACACACTTTCACAAATATATATTAGACACACAATATCAATAATAATCAAAAATATAAATAGTAATAACAAAATAATAGTAATATTAATAATAATAATAAGAATAACATGAATGAACTTTAGAAAAAGTCTGGTCAATACCACTTTAACCTTTTAGAGTCCGCTCTATGATGCAGATGAGCTACAGCTATGCAATCTTAATATGTTTCAAATCTGTAAAATGTAAGACTGTGTGCAAAAACCAGAGCAAAGCTCTCTCATCATGTTGTTCATATGTTCCCATTTGGGAACGTTGGCTTCTTGGGAAACATTTTTGCCAAATATCATGTTCTGTTAAGTTTTGCAAAACATATAAGATTAAAGCGATCTGCTACAAACATTGATAACACAAGTAGTCTAAACTGTCAAATTGTTAAATAGAGAAATTACAAGGGTGTGGTTTTGAGTGTTTGAAACCTTATGGGAACCATAAATCTCAGAAAACCAAGAAAGCTTCAATAGACACCGTAACTTTATATTTTTTTTTAATTAGATTTGCTTGCTTTCTAGATAACATCAAATGATGTCTAGCTACGATGATCAAAAAGTATCATTGAGCTATAATCTGTATTTTTGTTTTTTTTTTGTTGGGATTTTTCAAATTTATTGGCTTTCTCATTTCTTCACTGTTGAACTAATGCCCGTGATCTCAGAGCTAATTACACTGCACCGACTTATTTCGACATACTAAAAATTAGAATTCATGAATCAAGATTCGGGAAATAACAGGAAGTCAGGGGTCAATTTGGCAATTTCATTCAAGTTTCAATGAGTAAAATTTTACAGTGAATAAAAGTAAGTCATCCGCAGTTGTTATCGATAGTCCAACAATAAACTTAGACTCAAGGTTTAGTTATGTTGCTAGCATGCTTCTGAGCTATTAGAAATGTTAGAAATCAGTAGCTATATGAAGTTTGTTAAAGTACAGTGCAAGCTCTACAGATCAAAACACATGATATTGTGCATGAATTCAAGAAAATTTGTCTCTAAGCCTCTAGAATTTCATAGCTCTGTAAGTTATAGTAACAAAATAAAGCAAAGTAAGGTAGAGCAGGTACTTTCTGCAAAAGCACCTAAAATTATTTACAGAAACACTTGAATTTTTGCCTGAAAAGCAGTAGAAATCAAGGGCTACATTGTTATATACTCGTAGCACATAGAATCAAGTAAAGAATCCTACAAACCTGCATTTAATATTTCGAATATATGCATTGAGTTATAACAGAATGCTTATAGAGCTCTAGTAAATTGAAGGAATGCATGAGAGGTCACTAAAGAGCATAGCCGAGGTCACATATGCTGCCCCATATATAAGTTTCTGAAATCGCTCTCACAGGATAGGCAAAACATCTTGTTTCTCATCCAAAACAAGTCTTATTTAAATTAGATGGGTAGTTGTTTTGCAAACAAAATTTTGAAAATACGTTCCCGATTGGGAACGTTGGCCACTAAAAGGTTGAAATTCATTTATATCGTGTTACCCGATTCAACGAGGAGAGTTGAGTTCAAAGCTATACCGATACAATTTATTTAGCAGTTCGAATGTCAAACAAAATACATTCCTTATATAAAATCGAAATGCTTCCGCATACAATGCTTTTTATATCATCTTCATAAAACGAAGGAGAACATTATTTTTAGGCTTTCGGCCAAGGGGAGGAGAGGGGATCCAACATAAACTCGTCAATATTTGAGAAAATTCGCTAGGATAGCTCGCAAAAAACGTATTTTTTGACGATTTTCGACATGCTCAATCCGTGGCGATCATAAAATTCCAACTTTCTTGAAAAAATTGTTATATAATAAAATTGCTATGTAAAAAGTGTCATTTTTTGGTCGCCCACTAGCCGTTCAAGATGATAGAAAATACTACTAATCCGGTGCGAAGCGCCGAAAATTTTATGATTTCACGTCAAAGACAGTTGATTTTCCCATCTTCCCGTGCATTATGTTACCTTCCAAAAATTTTTTTTTCGGCCATGTAGGCAGCCGCCAGCCGCGCCCTTAAATACGGCTCTGCCTCTAGGAGTATTGCGTTACATGGACTATCGTCCTTAATAAGAACCTGCGCTGCACAAACGAAATGCGAAGTGCTGTTGACCTAATTCAACCCGAAAAAAACGTAATGATTTGAGCATCTTAGCAACTCGATCGTAATGTATGAAAAAGCTATGTTTTGGTCTGAACATCTTTTGCACCATTTATATGATGTTCAAAAAATTTGCGTTTTGACGTACATACTCGTAGACCGATTCTATGTATTGAAAAAACACTCTAGATAGAACAAATAAATATTCCAATACATCTATTTGAAATTGAGTAATGATTATTTAAAACTCAATGCCGCCCCAGACAATAATTAGATATCCGCTTATAGTTCATTCAATAAAACCAGTTTTTGTTCAATAGTATCAAACAGACATTTTAGCATGAAAATTTACTAGTATAATAAAGAATTTCGCAAATGTGCGCACCATTTTTCCAAATCTGCCCTAAAACGACTTCAGTAGAGCTTCATCCAAGCGGACAAGCTACGACAAATACCATAAGATATGGCGTCAAGTCATCATTCAACAACATGCACGATAAAATAGGAGCCTGCGTAACAGACATGGCATTTGGGGGATGGAAGGTAACCCCAAACGAAGTTGGTCGTCCCCATCCTCAAAATTAGAAAATTTTGACCCCCGGCTTTTGGAAAAACTATGATTTTTAGTCGTTTTTAGACCGTTTTTGTCAAAAATTGGAGGCCATTCAACCCATCCCCCTAAAAACGGCCAGGAACCACCCTCCAAAAATTTTGAGCCTTACATGCATGCTACGAAGCACATTTATCGCATAGCAAAAAAATTTATATCTATCGATCGCTTACCCTGATGATACAATTCGTCCGCACGGTGAAAGGTTATAGGGCTTTGAGGTCCTTTGGCGTGAGCCAGATCTTCTGCTACGATATCAGAATACTCTCTATATAGGGAATCGCACTTTTTTATTGTGAAATGCTCATACGTGAGATTAAAAATTTGTCAACATTATACAACTTTATCACTAAAAGTGAAAAGAAGACTGAAAATGAATGAATAAAAATAGGCAATAAGCAATGTAAACGTAATTAAATCAAGCTCTGCGTTCGAAACTTGTGACGTCTTAATCAACATCTCAATGATAGTAAAAATTCAAATTCAAATAAAGGTACAAAACGAATTTTGCTGTAAGAGTGAATGATAGAAAACTTGTCTACAATTAAATGTGTACCGGATGTTTCATAACCGGGTTCACGGCGTTTTGGCGCCGCCGTTTTGGCGCCAGCAACTTATAAATTATTCTAATTAAATCAATTATTAAGCAATTTTAAAATTAATTATAAATTCAGAGAAAACAGGTTCTACAAGCTACAAAATAGAATATTGTTCTTTTCGATTCGATGAGTATTCATTTGTATGACTGAAATAACTGTAGAAATGCATATCATTATCTCACTAAATTGAAATACATTCAAAAAGTAATTTATACCGTCACGTAGAGAATTGAATAGCTTTCAGAATCTGCATTACACTTTATTCATAAATGAAATGCAAATATTCAATAATATTACACAGAGTGTGGCGCCAAAATGTCACATTTCGTTCATAACCTTATGGGAAGAGGTCAAAATCCGCTTTATATTACATCAGCTTTTTTGAATTTTTGAAAAGCTCGTTCGATTGAAAAACTATGTAAAATAAGCTACAGCTGGAATCTTTACGAGTACGATTACGAGCAGCAAAGAATAACTAACCCAATTAAATGAGTCGCTTTTTCGAGAAGATCAAGATACTAATACACCAATTAAATGGCGAAAATTCAAACGTTCATCATTATGGTCATAATAAATCAAAATGAAAGTGAGATGGTTGTTTTACTGAATACGGGAGTATACAACCCTCGCAACTTTCATGAGGACAGTAGAAAGTCACTGGGCAAACGCGACATAAAAATTTTAGAAGACGACGTCGATTTTTCTGGTCAGGAAATTTCATCTGAGCCTGTCTGAAAACATCAGAGCTGTAATCGAGGATAAGGTTGATGCTATAAACTTTCCGGTCATTATTCAGCATAAGCTTTTGAAGAAAATATTGCAGCGATCTTAACAAAGTAAAAAATCAAACAGAGCTTTTTGCAATTTCACTAAGTATTGCTGAATAGCTATGTGTGCTTCGTAAAAACGGCTCTATAGTCCTTCAGGGGTCAGAAAATTAGCTATATAGCCTTTTTAATTTACAAACGAGTGTATAGCCTTTTTAGACTAAAAATAGGTATTTATTCCTTTAGAGTCGAGAAAATATCTATATATCCTTTTAAAACTCGGAACAGACAACTAAAATAGCATTTCTAAGGTCAGAAAAGACCATATAGCTACTTTTTTTGGCATGAAAAGACGTATAACAAATTTTTTTGGAGCCCAAAAAAGGTTACACAGCAATGGTTTTTCGGCCAAAATCGCTGTATAGCTAACAGTTTTTCAAAGCTCAGGAGGAGGGGCAATACCCCCCACCCCACTAGGCTCATGTATGCTTTAAAGAATCCATGAAGTATCAGGGATAAGGCTTCTCACAAGTGGAAATCATTCGTCCCCATCCACCCGACAACCGAAATTTCTTATCTCTCTATTTTTGATAAAAACTTGCATTATGAAGCCATTGAGTGCTTCTTTTGACATCTTTGGCCGATAATTGTAGTCAAGCTAATTGATAAAATACCCGACTACCCCTGCCTAAATTTTTTGAGCTGCTCGGTGTCTCTTTTTGAAAGCTATCGTGCAAGCTTTCGGTGGGAATCAAACATAGTGATCATTAATCATACATTCTATTTTATATCTCCTTAGAGGGGCAACAAAGGGTTGACGTGTTCTTCCACGGTTTCTCTTGTGATCCACAAAAGTTGTTTTCAGATTTTTGAATTTAGTAAATAAAATAAAATTTAATAAAAAAAGTATAATTCTAACCAACTGAGTTAGCTCATATGTTCAGGAGGCGCAAAAGTATAGAGATTCTAACCACACATTTAAATGCGTCACTTGAATGTTTTTAGGAGGTACAAAGGTTTTTATTTGTATTGACGAAGTACAAAGATTACTAACGAAATCGTACCTAACCGAAAATGTCACAGACCACCTGTTGATTTTGAAATAATGAAAAAACGTCAAAATTTTCAAAAAATCAAGCTTGAAATGTTAATTGAAAAGTTATATCCTTTCATTGTTTAGAAATTTTTTTATATGAGAGTAAAATATCTGAATTTTGGATTAAAAAATTATTTTAAATTCGTAAGTATTTTTGTCTACCTCATAACGCTTGTGGATATGGACCAATTTAAATGTAACATTACATAAACCTATTCACACAGCATGGATGAAAGCAATCAGCTCAGCAAACATAAGAAAACATTAAGTTTCCATTCGTAATTTTATAAATACTGCTAAACTTGTACAAACGGCTGAAACTTACTGTTGCTACTAAATGAAATCCATAGATAGAAAGGAAATTATTGCGCCAATGAAAAAACCAGTTGCGAATTTGACCTGAAATGATTAAATCTAGCTAATCAGCTTAATTCATGTCCATTAGCTAGTCATGTTCCTTTAAAAACGACAGCTCATAAAGAATCGCGCCTTTGAAAAGACAACAATTTGACATTTCAAATTAGTATTAAAGACATGCAAGAAGCTTTAAGCCAAAGTGTTAAAGGTCGAAGCTGTTCTATAAAAGCCATGCGATCACATATGGATTTGGATGGGGGATGGACGACACATGGACGTGGGGAATTTACAACCCCGCAGTGTTCTATTTTTAGTTGAGCTAGGCCATAAAACGGCTCTCGTAAGCTTCACCGAAGAACTGTTTCGAAAACGCATGAATAGTTAGTTACACGAAATAAAAAACCGCTTGTTTAATAATCATTTGAATTTTTCCAAAATTTTCGTGTACTAGCTTACTTTGGCTGCAACGATTTTCTTCCAAAAATCGGGGGAGGGGGGCCGAAAATTTTTCTGGCTTCAGGGGATAGGAGGACGGCCGACTTTGGGTGGGAACTCCATCCCCCACTTATATGTATGGTTTCAATGTGTGTACTCACTTTTCACGTAGTTACGAGAAAACACTCACATAATTTCAGATGCGAAAACGATCTCTTCTAAATGTAAAGTTTTATTTCATTGATATATACTCATTGATTTGATATAAAAAGAAGCGTATTAAAGGCCACGGAATCTGATAAAAACGGTAATTTTACGTTGGTCAGATTGCGATTTTTTCTGTGATAAGCACGAATAACTTTTAAACAAATATCGTAGTACAATTCTGTGAAACAGATCACAACATACTTGCTACATGGTTCGGAGAAATTATGAAATGTGCTATAATTTTTGGCCCTTTCAAAAAAAATATTGATTTACACTCAAAAATAAGAATCCGCGTACATGATACGACTAATGATTAAGATAGATACAATTCTAAGTATTCATAGCAAATATTATTTTTTCGACAACTTTTGTTTATTTGCTTGCATTCGTCATCTATAAGTGCATGTCTGACTTAGCCCAAAAAGGTGAATTGAGAAACATAAAAATATGACATAGAAGTACATTATTTTAAAGAAACGGCGGAATCATCCATACGTAACAGACTAAGCTTTTTACTAGCATGAAAGTTATATTTGTTTCACGTTTATTTCGAAATAAAGGCAGAAAGATTACGTGAGTATGAACCTTAAAATATTCACCGACAAAAACTGTCAGATTGCGCTAAATGCTTCAAATCATAGGCGAAGCCAGAGGGGGCACATGCCCCGAAGTATTTCAGAATTTTTGATGATTTCTCTAGTGTAATAATTGTGTCCAGAAAATTAAGCTCAAAAAGGCAAAAACGTCAAAATTTTCCGACGCTTCGTGCCGAGTCATTATTATATTTATTGTTGTATAGATTCAATGAGCTTAAAACCCTTAATCAGCTAAAATAATGGTAAAATGGTCAAATCCCTTAAGCGTGAAGATACTTAGTTCACCTCTGCTAAAGGTGCGGTTGCCTATTTCCCTATTCAAAACTCTAGGCCAGCGCGTCTGAACTAGACCGAGTCTGGGTCATAGGGCCGGTGTGACTGCACATAACGTGGTTACCATCCCCGCACAAAATGCAGCTTCCCATTTATCGAACCCGGAGATATTTCAGCTCAGAAATAATGTACAACATTTTAAGTGTTTCTGAGCTAAATTCAAAATCGAGATTTGGCCCATTTTGCCAAAATTTTAGCTCTAGTATTTAAAATTAAAGTGCTTATTGAACAAATTTCAGCGGGGCTCTGCCCCGGACCCCCGATGGGAGGCGCTTGAGCGCGCCGACCGCAATCCCCCAGCCACAAAATCTCGTTGCATATACATGTGCAACGAGATTTATGGTTTCACAAAAAGGTAACGGGTTAGCAATTTCTGAAACTTTCCAGAGTTTCACGCCGCAATTAGTTTGTCTGTTCAGTATGATTTTAAAGGTATAAATTGAGTTCAAAGAGCAAAAACGTCAAAATTTTCGGACGCACACACACTTATTGTTCTTTCTTGTTGTAAAGCTCCAGCATTGGATTTGAAAGCCTAAATCAGGCAAAAGATCGTCATACTAAGCTAGTGATTCGCAGGTTAAAAATGTAAACTACCGAAATTGCTCTGTACAAATTTTATAATTTTCTGATCTGAAAGAATATTAGTATTCGCAGAGCTACAGAATGTTAAGAGCGGTAAAAACAATTAAATTTCTTGGGTGCTTTGCGCTGCTTATGATTTTCGAACTGTTTGTCAATATAAAGAATTTTAATTTAAAATGAAAACGGTCGCCGCTTCACAATTTTTGTATTTTTGATCGTCAGAAACTCATAGATTAGCTAGGCTAACTACTGAAGGTCAAAGACTCAGTTTTAATATAGGTACATAACGATACTGGCATTCACGCAAAAGTAGTCTTGTGTGTGTGTCCCTTTAACCAAAAATCCTGGCGCTTACGCCTTTGTGTTAAATTGATTCAAGATTACTGTAAGCTGTCGACTTACTGTCTTTAAAAAAACTTAAAATTCCTGCCCAAACTTATGTGAAACATATCATAGGAAGCTCACATATGCAAATTCAGCTTGCTTTACCTACTGGGTGCAAAGGAGTAATTAATTTTTCAGATAATCAGAGAATTGAAATTGACATTGACGGATTAAGATAATGCAAAAGTCGCCTCTAATCGTTAGGAAAGCTTATATAATAGGAAGTCATCCACACAAGAAAAAGCGAGGAAGAAAAAAAGATAATTTAGAGAAAATAGAAAAATGAATAGAAGAAAACAATAATAATAAAGTGGGTAAATAAATATATAAAAAAGGAAGACAGAGATAGAAGTGAAGTTCGCTATTAATATGAAAACGAAAAGACGCGTGGGATAGCCCAAATGTACCTGAAAATTATATTATGAGAGATTAAATGTTTTACAAGGCGCAATGGTCTGAGTGAGCGTGAAGAAGTAGACAGGATTATATAAAGAAAAAATACAAAAAAGCACATAAAAAATCATCGTGTCTTCAAATCCTCTGACTGTCATCGCAACCTAGAGGCACCAGGTTAGACGGCTATACAGCGAAACAAATAAATAAACATTTTATTCAAAAATGTGAAAAAATATCCAGACGCGAAAAAATAATAACAACTAAGTTGGAAAAAAATCTCAAATGTGCCTATACTCCGGAATTTTCGTGATAATGCTGCACATGACAAAATCTAGGCGAACGCGAAAATTTTTAGAAAAATATCAGTCATGTGCATACTTTAATATTTTTGGGTCAATCCTGCACATGACAAAAACTATGTGAACGCGGAAAACTTTAGAAAATCTAAGTCAATGCGCCCCCCGTCTAGTATTTTCAGAGGCGAAGGCGAAATTTTTTCAGAAAATCTAAGTCAATGCGCACATACCCTGGCATTTTTTGGGTCATTGCTGCACATGACAAAAACTAGGTGAACGCGGGAAAACTTAAGAAAATCTCAATATTGACTACTCAAAGCTAGGCGAACAGAGAGAAAAAAGTTAATAAAAATACCCGTCTCCAGCAACCCAGCTCAATCATGTTATAAAACTCAAGCAAACATCAACGCGTGTGTGACAGCTGCAACAGATTATCCTTCCTACTCCTTCATGCGTACATAAGATATGCGAAGCTACTTATTCATGTGCATATCAAATGATGGATTCAGCGTCCTAAAGGCGACGATGGTATCAAAACGGTCTTATGCAAATTATATACGCTCTGTCCCGTTTCTCCGACCGTCACGATTCCCCGTCTAATGATAAATATAATATTTTTAGATTCCTGAAATTCACGCTTCTTCGACCATCCTGCTTCTCCGAACAGTTGTATAAAACATTATTTTTTAACACTTAGGATTCTCGATTCTCCAACTGTCTCGTTCCCCGTTCGTCGCCATTCTCCGACCGTCCCAATTATTTGTCCATGCTTAACGTTGACGAGCGTGAGAAACATGTGAATTTTACGAAACGAATTCGAACCGCACGACACATTATATGCGCCAGCATGTATGTGTGATGCAGGCATTTATTCACCTTACCAACGCAACAAATATGACGAAATTCTACTCCGACATTCAAAAATAGGAACAATTAATGGAAAATGCAAATTAGACATCACATTAAAACATATTTGGCGTCGGTTTTCCGACGTGTGTAATACAATTATGTATGTCTACCTAATTTTATTACGAGTATCCAAGAGCCTGACCTACATAATTTAGGACACGATTTCAATTAGGCACCATGCGCTTGTTCAATTCGACATACAAAGTTTTTGATTTTCTACAATATGGGATACAAAATTGGACTTAATTATTATGTATCACTAGATTCTTTAGAATAGATACTATAATCTTAAGCAGTTAGTATAATAATTTACACATTAAATTACTGTTTAGCGGCTGATTGTTGTATGGTTAGTGCCACCTTTAACATTTGAATTCGCAGTTGGAGAAACGTGAGAGCTTGAGAATCAGAAAGGTTGTAGAATCGGGAAAGTCGTAGAATCGGGATAGTCGGAGAATCGGAATGGCAGGATAAACGGGGCGGTCGGACAACTGGATGGTCGTAAGAATCGGGACACAATCATTTTGAATATATGAATGTGATGGAAAATCAGGAAGCCTGCTACTGCAAAATCAGGGTATTTTGGCGCATAGCTGACTTACAAGAACGGAATACAAAAGACCTTTAGATACGTTAGAGTCCAAAAAAGAAATTAAAAATAGGAAATTGAAATTGTTCTCTTTTGCCGAAAATCGTGTAAGAAATCGCTTCAGAAAGATTAACCTCAACGGCTAAATAACTTACTCCTGAAGTAGAAAGAGTTTCCGCGTCATGTAAGGATTTAGGGCATATCTCTTCTACATAATCACGAAAACTTGAAATATTCATGACCGCATTGTCATCAATGTAACGAGTCACGTACAATAAGCAAGGTCATTATTTCTAGGCGATGACAATAATTTATGTTCACAGTAGAAAAGGAATAGATCAGCCATAATGGGTATACCAATTTTTTGATGAAAAATTTTATTTCCAAAATTAACGAATGAACTTTGATCGAAAATTTGAAACTTTTTGTAGAAGGTTCAAAGTCAAAAGTGAAATAGGATTTTTTTGTCCGAAGAAGAAGAGCTCTCTGGTATGATTTGAAATCAAAAGTACATAAAAATTTATTTCTTTCAGTATCCAGGAAATCAAAAGAGATGGAAATGAATTCGTTTTGAGGAAATAAGTAAAGCAATATAGAAAAAAGCAGCAAAGCAAAAATAAAATAAGGTAAAGAAATATGTAAATATGGTGCGAATAATAGACAAAAAGTGTCAGAATGAATAAATGGACAGAGTACTACTCGAAAAATACTTCAGGTTATACTGCTGGGCATCGTTTGCTGGCGCTCTTTCATAAATCCAACAATAGGTTTCCTCCGCAAATGGCCTGACGGGAGTATGCCATTCAAAAATTGTGGTAGGGGAATATCCACCTTAGCCCCCAGTGTACATGTATGGATCTCGTTAGAGGAAAAACTAACTTGAGGCTTTCTCAGTATCTAGCGACGATATGAAAGTAGAAGGTAAAAACAATTTTTAGCCGAAGGGAAAAATTTAGAATTATAGGGAGTTTTATGTAATTTTGAACCCAATAAATGAAAGATAGTTTTGTTAGATTAAGACGTCTTGGTCAGAGACTATATTATCTTCACGTAACTTAAATAAAACGTGGGTACCACTGGAAGGCATGGATTAGTGATGTCCCGGTGCCGCTTTTTTACCATTACCGGTGCTGGTAGCCCCTGTAGCGGCGCATGTGCCAGATTAGCATATTATATGATATACTACGCTTCTACAGGAATGAAAAATTTTTACTTTTTTCTGTCGGATACAAATGTAACACAATTTCGTTCAGGTCAAGTTCGTAAATAAATCTCCATTATTATTGATTTATAAATGTTATTTTTTCATTTGACTGTTACATAGATAAAAATTTCAGGAAAATTAAAATTTAAAAGCAAAATAAAAGTAAAGTCGCTTATTTTTGCTTTTGTTTGATTTTTAAAAGTAGTGCAATCACAAGCGGCTTGTCAGTATTTGATTGCCCTAGTCAAATTTATATTTGACTTTAATTCAAAAATTAGTTGCACCTGACGTACATAATTAACTAGTGAGAAACAAACAAGATAACAGCCACAAGAGCTTTTTAAAGTCAGATACCTATATTTAGATTTTTTTTATTTCGCATTTTTAAAAGCCTCTGAAAAAACAAATGTGGGATATCCTAGTAATGCATAAGAGTCTATAGGTCTACATACAAATATGCATGAGCTTTTTTACAAAAACTGTGGATGTCGACCATTTGTGGCCTTCTGCTTCATGAGAAATACGGATTTATGAAATAAAATTGAATGAATACTTTTTAGTACTCATATTAAAACAACTTACCACTCGCTTATTAATGCATAAAGTTTCTATTGTCATTGTTCATTACTATCTCCTCCTTGCCAGTTGATAATGTTAATGAGCTTCCTGTAATTATTCATGCATTTATTTTTTCTTTTATTTAGCACCGGCTATGGCAAATGGATAAATAATGGTGCTCACATAGGTTGACTAAATTACTGCTAGCCTTATCTGCGACGGTAATGACCAAACTATCATGCTGATTCTTATGTTTATCATTAAATATGCGTTTACCGACATAAAACTTCATTTCTTAAATTTATCAATTCTTTATGAAACGATTGCTTTTATTCGATTTTTCCAGTCAACCAGAGAAGAAGGGGCTTTTTCGATTAGCTAAGTTGTAACAAAATCATCCAGGGCATGAGAAATGTCATTTCACAAACATCCTAATTTATGCGAGGAGTTTCACGCAAAATTAGACCTTTATTGAAAAGAGAAATTAAGTCAGGATCCCTAATGAAGTTTAAATCACCAGTAATGATATGACTGCTTAATTGATAAACTTAAGGGATGCGATAATGACAAGGCGCATAGCACCAGTAGATGAAAATTCTTTCGACAACTTCTTTATAATTTAATATCTTTGATCCAATGAGTTGAGTTAAAGGATATGTAACGACAGGATGATCTGACCTTCGAGGAGTGAGTTTAAAATACAGATCCGCCCTATGTCTACGGAATCGACGTAGGAATGGGTGTATTTGCCTTCGGGACTTACTTAGGTACTTAAGTACTTAAATCTGCTCTCAGCGCTGGCCCCGATCGCATAGTCAAATACAACTTCGATCTTCTGGACCCTTGTAGACCTACGGCGTCGACTCCCTCAGCCCTAATATTGCTGGCCGCAATTTCGTCGGGAGTCTTCACAGCTACGCCCTAGATCCAAGAGTACCTACCTAAATCCCGGAATTGCCACAATGTCAGTTGACCTATCTCAATCCTGCTTAAGTTGATGAATTAACTTATTTTCGAGGTTCGAATCAATCAGAAATGTTTTGGTTCCTAATTTGTGAAGCACAATGAAATTTGAAAACAACACCAACGAGCTCTAAGCTGATGAGTCATCATAAATAATTAAGTAATATTTTTGACCAATTTTGGGATTGAGGAAAGAATATTGAATTTTTGAACGAAATAAATAATCACACGGAATTTACCTATTCCTTTCCACCAAAGCTCAGAAATCCTCGACGTTCCTATCTATCCGACCTCACCCTCGATATACAACATCCCTGGGTGGGTTTTATCTTTTATTTCGAGCTATCTACACACGGCCTTATGCCGGTAAAGAGAAAAACAAAATACGACTAACAAATAAAACAAGCAAAACGATTAAAATCGTCAAAATGCCAACTAGACTAATATCCCATCAGGGGATTGCTACAGTAAAATATAAGTTTAAGATAAACTAACATCAAACAAGAATACTCTCAAATCGAGTCTTTTACGATAATACGATAATAAGTAAAACAATTACTATTAGCATATACTTGATTCTATTTTACCGGACAAGTATCTTATTGATTTTTATAATGAAAATTGGGGAATATATGAGAAACTGAAGGCATAGCCACAAGTACACCATTGCGCAATGGCTACTTGTATTTGGCTATGTCAACCGATACAGAACCAAGCTGTTTTTGGCATGGCTTACGCGAACTGCTAAAACTAGTTCGCCACGTGTAACTCTCGTAGTTACACTCCCCCATGTATAGAAAAAAAATTTGACACGCAGTGGCGAATTTTTTGGGGCGACTATAAGCAACAAATGGCGTCCACAACGCCTCATCCTGACCAATCGTAAAAACGAAAAGAAGAATAATGATAATAATAACAATAACGCCAACGCATGGCTCCGTTTGCCCTCAGTAACACTCTCAACGAAGCTAGTTCTTGTTTTAGCTCATCAACTTGTTTGAGCAATTCTTCCTTTCTTTTTCCACGAAGTTCTTGCGCCCAAAGTTGTACCTTTTTGCACGACAACTTCGGCGCCTTGCCTCCCTTCAGTTCTCGGTAAAGGAAATTTTTTAAGTTAAAAAGATTTCTGGATTGGGTGTAAAAACCCCTTGTCTGTTAACAAATTAAGATATGTTAATAGTAATATCGCAATTTGAGCAAAAATTTAAGACACGAGATTATGAGGCAAGATTATGCGTGAGCAAAAATTAAAGACATAGACGAAATTTAAAATACGAGGTAAATTAAAACGAGGAATGTAATTATGCGATAATGACAAGAAAAATAAGCACCAGCAATCAAGAAATTACAGTAATATTTGGACGCAAAAAATGTCAAACAACAAGAAAAAATAATGTAACACAAAAAAGGTCTTGGAATCCACATCAGGAAAAACGTAAAAACGAAAAGCTGCTGGTCGAGTTGACGCCTGTTGAAGAGTTTATAAGTAGAACTTCAAAGTTCAATACAGATCCTGATAATTGGGTTTCGACACATAAAATTTGCCGCGGTGACGCTGGAAAACGTTCGCGGTTGGAGTCCAGGTCGTGATGCGTATTCGAACGCTCCCTTTCACAATATGGTGGTACGTTATGTCCATACATGTGTTGACATAAACTAAGATGAGGATCAACAGGTCAATTGTCATCTTCGTCTGTCGTCATCGTCATCTGCATAACGACACGGTATCGGCGGAACCGGCATAGAATATGGTTTCGGATTGAATCCATAAGATTGTTCGCAAGATGTATTGCGTGACCGTTCTAGTGGCTGAGTAGCAGGCCACAATCAGGGTAATAATGGCTCTCATTGAGGTGGTGGTTGTGAATAAACCTCGGTGGCTGATTGACTCTGGTGCGACGGTGGATAGTACGATTGATCCTGTTGCTGACATTGGCGTGATTGTGACCGACCCTGGTTAGTTTTGCAGTTTAAGTATGATTGTTGACGATATTTGCGAGGCTGCTGCTGTTGCAAGCGCAACATATGACCAGCATCTGCCTGTGAATACGTCTCGGAACGTGAGCGCGATATCGAATACTGTTTTTGCCACGGTTGGGTTTGCAGTCGCGATTGTGTTTGTGCATATGGTTTTGTTTGTGCTTTTGATTGTGCCTGTGATTGTGAATGTGAACGCGGTTGCGATTGAACGTGGGATTGCCGGGACGACTGCGGATCTTGCCGCGTAACGCCTCTGTGGCTACCATGAGTTTTAAATTTTGCACAAACTTCTTTGCGAACAAGCCTTTTTCATGCGTTCTTTTTCCAGATTTTTAATGACACATTGCGCGGTCAGATTTTGTATCGTAAAATTCGTTTACTTGCCTACAATGTTCGTCTTCCGGCATTTGACGAATGCCTGAGGCAACCGTAAGCAAACTGGCGGAACGCAAGCACATCACATGCCGCGGAAGTTTGGTAGCAAGAGACTTTCCCTTTTGCGCTGTTCAATAACCATGTGCGCTTTTCGCATTTTGATTTGTGCCGGTACGGACAGATTGGCTTTGGGCCTTACAAGGTTTGCCGTAGACCCACGCGGATCTTGCAAAGAGGCCTGTCGTCGATCCTTGCGGATTTTTTCCAATTCCGCTGGTAATCTGGTGTTTTAGGTAAAAAGCCGATTTTTGGCGATTTTTAAACCGATCAAATTGCACCGGAACAGCAAATGGCGGATCGGTTTGGAGCCAAATGGTCCGAATTGTGCTGATGTAATTTGGCCTGATTTTCAATCCGCTCAGCCAATTCCGGGAATTCTGGAAAAGCATTGATTGGTGTTGGCGTGTATGAAGGGCCAAGAAAGGCCACACACAACATGTGACGCAGCTGCTCAACCATACGCCAAGCTATGGCGGTGCTGCCATAAGCAAATGCAAAAAAGTGGAACCTTCGGTCCAAGAATTCCAACAGCACTTGCGCGTGCATAACATCTATTGATGAAAAAATTGGCATGAACCGGTATTCCGATTCGTATTTGGTTCGAAATTGTCAAAAATTATCAAAAACATCGATCATTTGGCGCGTAGAAACCAACAATGGTGCTAAATGGTCCGGTGCCGGGCACACTCGGTGCGGCAAAACTTCCGGTCGGATGTTCAGTGCTTGGTTTTCGTTCACAATGCTCGGAGGTTTGAGGTGTTGGTGAATGACCAAGTATTCCAACGGAACTTCATATAGCATCATTCCGGTGGTGATGAAAAAACAATTGCGCACAAAATAATTGTCTGGATAAAATAGGCATTGGAAAACGCTCGGTTGCGTAATGAAATGCGGCAATGGCCCATGTTCAACATCTGTCACGGGTTGCGCAATGGTTGTCCAAATCAATGGGGCGCTGAGGTGCATCAGCCGTGGACACACGACTGCAAGTGAGCTGCGTAGACGTTATTGAAATGCACTTGTGCGATTTCTAACAGCTGGTCATAGAAGAGTGATCCTTCTCTTTCGCCCAAATAGGTGCGTAAATTGTGCAAAATGTCAGGGACAATATAGCACGGCGCATCACGGCTCAAAGTTTCCATCATTTGGAAGAAATGTGACATATAACGCGAGCAATTTTGCTGCTGTGCATTTTGTTTGGCTGCTGCGTATTCACGCATAACTTGTATGTGCGGAGGAGGTGTATTGTCCGCATCCAATAGTATATTTTGGATACCCTGTGGCTGTGTGCACATGACAGTATCCGATATACCTGTCATGGACAGTGGTGCGTTAAAACAAGCACCTAATTGTGTTACACTTGTATGCTGTAACGACAAATTCAACGCGACTGGTGGCACATCTTGCGACGCAATTTGCGTTGATGATGCAGCTTGCAGCGCCTCTTGGGGCGGCAGCATGAATTGCCTTTGCGGTGGCGAGGTCAAAATTTTGGTCATTAAGATATCCGGTCCGGACATGTCTGTTCTTCCCACTCTGACTGTGGTCCGGGGAGCAAATGCAGTATGTCCGATAACGCGTGCAACAGCAGTCGCGAGCGATTGCAAAGGTATTGCTTGCGTTATGGTTTCAGATTCCGGTAATGCGATCACAAGGCGTGAGGGCAATAAGTCCGCCTGCATCAGTGGTCACGGATGGTTCGATTCCGACCATCAGAGTTTCAATTTGCAATTCGGCTTGCGAGACAGTCACAGTGGCCGGCGTAGTCGTGCTGACAACTGCTGGTTGGGTAACAGTTGCTATGGGCGGGCCCAGCTGAAGGCTGGCATCGGCCTGCAACTTACATACCGCTAAGTAAGGGTTATCCCAAACATTGTTGTGCGACGGCGTCTGTAGCTGAAGTAGTAACGACAGTAGCTGCGGCAATGGCCGCATACACGTCTTCAGCCTCGACGTATTCTTTGCCCGAGGAACCTACGCTGGCCTCAAGCGCCGAGCTGGTTGATGGGCCCTGCGATGACGCCCTGGACAGCGGACAACGCACTTTTGTTTTCTTTTTGCCTTTTTTGACGAATTTTTTGTCATCTTTAAAATAAAAAGGCAACGCTTTTCTGTCCGGTGTAATTGGATTATTTTCCTGAACAGACTTCCATCAATAGGAAAACATCGATGGTTATCAATGCGTCCAAAGCCATATAGACTTGCATATCGTCAGTAAGCCTAAGACTCCAGGCTTGACCCCAATTGTCAGGGTCGTCCTCATCGATATCCAAATCGAAAAAGAACTGAGCCAATCTTTTCAGGCTTATGCGAAAGGGCTTTTATTTGCTTGCGACGCGTAAAAGAGTGCGCGTTACTCAGTATGTCTATGAATACTGCCGAAAAAGGGTTTTTCCAGTGCAGATTCTGACGAATATCCACATTGGGAATATCCATAATTTCTTCATACGTGGGTCCGTACACGTAAAAGTATGCAATTTTATCCTGCGATGGGGTCATGGCACACTAGCCGTACGTCCGTTAAGAGACGTTGCTAGCAGTTGGTGCAACCCGAATGGCGGCTTAGGGAAGCACGACACGTCCCAGCAGAAAACATGGCCGTATGCGCTGGCCAACATTATGTAACGGACAAATGGGCCGTTATTATTCGGATACGTGGGACAGAACTGTTTGTAACGTTCTTCCCAGTCCGTAAAATTCATGCCTTTTTGGTCATTCACGAACTCAGAATCGTAGCCTAAGTACAATGTGCCATTTATTATGTTTGAAGGCTGTAGCAAAGCCAGCATGGCCGCAAAATGATTGTTGTTCATTGGTGACCAACACCGTAGGCAGTATATCCTGCCTTGGCACACAAAGGGTAGCCAGCGGGAAGCGCTCAAAGGTGTCGGTCCACCACATTTCTTGTTTATTTATGCGTGTCTCTGTGACACCTAGGCTCATAGCGATGTTTGTATTGTATTAGATTTGGACTTAATGCCTCTAATTCATTAACGCGTGCATCATCATTCTGAGGCAATGGATCTGGGGAGTTTAACTGCCGTGAAGCAGCTACCTCCATCATTGCCTCGTGGAACTCGAATAGGTTTGTTGGGTCGCGGCCTTGGAATGAAAATCGGCGATTAGCTGACTCCAAGAGCGCCGCTTTGCAAGGGGTACCTTCATCAGCCATGGGTCTGCAAAAGGGAAAATGTCAGATAATGGTACTGCATGTGCAGTTTTAGAGCCATTTAATAAACGTATTGGCGCGCAGTCCCTTAATTTTTCCCCCTGCCCAGTAAGTCCAGAAAACTTATCACTACTGCCGGGGCGAGAGGGCGATGCGGTAGTTTTACCAACACAAAATCACCAAGAACATATGCGTGCTTTTTGGCAATTAAATCCGAATATGGTAGTTTAGGCTCTGGTAGCAGTCTATTGCGATGAACATGATGTGTGATTAATGGGTTATACACGTATATCGATCTTAGCAGTTTCAGGCGTTGGTAGCGCAACAATTATGTATGGACCTATACGTTTAGGAGATAATTTGCCAATGTCAGGTTGAATTACCGAGGTATTATTAAGGTAGACGATATCCGAGACAGCAAAATTAGTTGCGGTTACAGATTTGTCATATTGCGATTTCTGCTGCTTACGCGCTTGAGCTAAATTTTTAGATGCGATTTCATGCAGATCTTGCAAAGTCAGCTTTAAGTCGATGAGATATTTTTCCGCAATAGGTTGTAAATTCGGATTTATTGTGAAGTCATTTATGAGTAAAGTGTCGAGAGGAAATGCAGGTTTGCGACCATATAGCATTTCAAAAGGAGAGATATTAGTTGACGATTGAGGAGTTGCGCGATATGCAAACAACGCAAATGGCAAAAACTGCTCCCAATCATACTCAGTTTCGCGCACTCAATTTGGACAAACCGTCAATTAAGGTGCGATTATAGCATTCCACAAGACCATCACACTGAGGGTGATATGGGGTCGTGAATATTTTTTGAACATTTAGTAGTTTACAGACTTCCGAAATTAGGGCAGATGTAAAGTTTGAACCCTGATCTGTCAAAAAATTTTTGGGAACTCCATAACGTAGGATAATTTCTCTAAGCAAAAGATTTGCGATAGTTGTTGCTTTTATATCAGAAACAGCAAAAGCTTCCACATATTTGGTAAAATAATCCATAAAAACTACAATTTGGTCATTTCCGGAGGGAGATCGCGGCATATGCAAGCAATCACACGCAATGAGTTCAAAAGGCGCGGATACTTTGATTGGTTGCAAAGGAACAGATGTGGAATTTAATGCGACCTTACGTTGTAAGCACACATCACAATTCCTACACCACGCGATCACATCATTTTCCATGCGCGGCCACCAATAACGCATTTGCATGGCGGGCAGAATTTTGTGCGATGAAAAATGTGCTCCGAAAATAGAGTCATGAAATTTGGTTAATACAAAACGACGCAATGATTTTGGTATTACGATTTGATGCACGATGGTTGGCAAACGCTTAGGTTGAAAACGACAAAAAAGAATATTGTTTACGAGAAAAAATTCGTCACGATATTTTTTCGTTGTTAAATTGTTCAACGCAATGCGAATTTTATGTAGTTCGTCATCAGCGCGTTGCTCTGCGAGTAAATGCGCAGGCGTTAGCATCTCAGCTTTTTCTGCATCAGTGAGTTGAATGCATTCGCAAAACGTAGGAGGTTTAGAATTAGTTGGATCAATAGGCGCAATAGGGTTATTAACTTGTGCATTAGGATTATTATTTGGCGCATTAGGCATATTATTGCAGTGGTCAGTCAGGTGGAACCAATTTGTCCTCGGATTCAGAATCTTCCAGAGTCTAAATTTGCGATATTAACGATATTTTTGCGCTCAAGTTTATATTTGCGTTCTGCATGATCGTATTTAGGATGTCGTGATAAAAGATCCGCTGCGCAATTATATGCGCCAGGAACGTACACGATATCATATTCGTACTCCTGTAATTTGAGACCCCAATGGCGTAAACGACTCGATGGGTCTTTTACATTTACTAGCCAAGTTAACGCTTGATGATCAGTTTCAACAATGAATTTTTTACCGTATAGATAGTGTCAATAATGCTTGATGGCCCACACCACTGCTAGCGCTTCCTTTTCCGATGTAGCATAATTACATTTGGCAGAATTTAGCACGCTGACTAGCGTAGCTAAGAATAAAACGACTTTTTGATGGTAAGTGTTTTTGAGTCAAAATAGCACCTAACGCATAGTTGCTTGCGTCAGTTGTTAAGATAAATTGGTGCTCATTGTCAAATTTTGGTAATTGCAAAATAGGTGGGGACGTAAATGCTTTTTTAAGAAGCTCAAAAGCAGTTTGGTGTTCGGCCTTCCAGCAAAATTCAACATCTTTGCGAAGAAGATGGAATAACGGTTTAGCGATTTTAGCGAGATCTTTAACAAATTTCTTAAACCATTGGACTAAGCCAAGGAATTTCTGCAAAGATTTAACGGTTTTTGGTACTGGAAATGCGACTAGATCTGCGACTTTAGACATGTCAGGAGCGATGCCCAACAAACTTATGCTATGGCCAAGAAATTTTACTTCGGCATGAGCGAGATGGCATTTATCAGGTTTAACCCGTAAGTTTGCGTTTTGAAGTGCAATGAAGACATTTTCAAGATCTTTTAAATGTTCTTTGAATGTGCGCAAAAAAATGATTATATCATCAATATAAACAAGGCAAGATTTCCAATTGAGACCTGGCGAGCACAAGCTCCATTAGCCTCTGAAAATCAGCGGGCGCATTTTTTAAGCCAAAAGGTAAAACTTCAAATTCGTAATGGCCAACAGGGCATATAAATGCAGTTTTTTCGCGAGATTTATTATTGAGAGGAATTTGCCAGTAACCGGATTTTAGATCTAACGTGCTAAAATACGCGGCAGAGCCTAAGGTATCAAAATAATTGTCAAGTTGAGGAAGAGGATATACTTGCATTTTAGTTACGTCATTTAAACGGCAGTAATCGACAACAGGTCTTAGGGAACCGTCCTTTTTTCCTATGAGAAACAATGGACTTGCCCATGGACTGGTCGTAGGCCGAATAATTTTATCAGCAAGCATTTCATTTATGATTTTTTGCATAGATTCTCTTCTAGAATGCTCAACACGATAAGTTTTTCCAACAACGGGCGGATTATCCCCTGTATCAATATGATGTTTCATCAAAGGGGTACGTCCGAGAGGCTCATTTTTTAATGCAAAAATAGAGTCGTATTTTAAGCAAAGTTCACGAATTTGTTGCTGTTGCCGAGAATCAACGGCGGAGCCGTTTAAAGCTTTATTTATTGATGCAAAAAGCTCAGGTGTCCTATCATCAAAATTTGAGACATGGGACACGACTTTGGCGTCAGAGGTTAAAGAACCTATTATATCGCCAGAGTCGATGCGAATTGGCGCTTTAGAGATGTTACAAATGCGAACAGGAATTATAGGTTGCGAAGCATTGACTATAGACGGAGCAACAAAAAGTGAAGTTTTTTCCATGAAATCGGAATTTGGTTCGAATAACGCAACATCAAAATTGCAAGAACCATGACTGATATAGCCAGGTGTGATTAATTCATGCCGAGGTTGTATAATTACAGGCTCAGGCAGCGAAACATGCACACACACAACACCAGAGGTAGTCGTGTTGGGTTTTGTGCGAAATTGCAATTTTTCATATGATGACAATAGATTAATTTTTATGCCATTTATAAAAGCACAACGCTCGATAGGATTAACCCACATTAATGCGGCTTCACAAAAATCATATCCCAAGAGCATGTCTTCCGGCAAATGATCTATTATAGCTACTATGGTAGAGATAGATTGCTCAGCGATAGTGATAGTCATGTTTACTTTATATCGTACGACTGCGGTTATTTCGCCTACGCCATGAACAACTTGCGAGACTTGTTTAGGCGGTAAGTTAAAACCAAGACACAAAAATGCAGACGTGGTCATCATGGTGACCTGTGAACCCATATCAATGAGAGCGGGTACGTCTATGCCATGAATTTTAACAAGAATAGTGGGCAAATTTGTCCCAGCATGGCTTACAATTGGAATATTCGGATCAATGGTTTTAACTGGAGGCGAATTTATTTTTTCATAAATTGCGAGACGACGCTGTAAGCGCTCGTACTCTTCAAGAAATTCTTGCGACGCGAATAAGTTAGAACGCGCGCTAGTTTCTAGCCCTTTTGCAGTAACCGTGTTTACATCATTAGGAGACGTAAGGGTTGGCTGTGGTGGGGGCGAATTTACGGTGGGTTGGTAATCCGCAGTATATGTGATGTATGGGCGATTAGAACCGTTATCGTTGCGATAGTTCGAATTATAATATGTTCCACGCTGTTTGTTAGGAAACTGAACAAAAGGTGCGTTTTGTCGCGATTGATTTGCATAGCGATTATTGTAATGCAAATTTTGATAATTGGCATGCAAATTTTGATGGTAATTGTTATGATTTCGCCTAAAATTTGGTCGTGCTTGCTTAGATTCAAAGCGATTATCATTATTTGCATAATTCGATGAGCGATGTTGACTCAGAGTTACAAAATCGCGATTGAGAATAATGTTCGATTTTGCGAATTCGAACGCGAAGGTGAACAATTTTGGCGCAAAAAAGAACGCGACTGGCTGCAATTACGAGCCATGGAACTGTTTTTATTTCGATCAGACTGAATATTAGTATTATTATGAGACGACTTCTTGTCGTTGACGCATGAAACATTCGTCATAGATATGACCTATGCGCTTGCAAAAGGTGCAATACTGTACGAGAGGAATTTTCTGGTTTTTCAGCACGCAATGAGCAATGAAACATTTTTTGTCGCGAGCGATCTGGCTCATTTTGGTTAGACGCGCAGAAATGTATCTTTAGGTATTGCGCCTCCTGTAGGAGCGGCTGTTACCAATATGTATGGCATTACTGCTTTTTTGTCATCCGCAAATTCCTTATTCGCGAATTCAGCATTTAGTGCGTTATCCAAAAATTCAGCCAGCGATGCTCTAGGTTTTTTATGATATGCTTCTTTTGATATGTTAGGTAACAAGCCTTGTTTCAATTGATGTCGCAATAAATAATTAAAATGATGAGAGTCGACTTCAAGATAAGGGTCGGCTTTTATTAACTCTTTGCAAAGCGCAAGATAATAAGCTTTAACCGATTTGTTAGGCTGCTGTTTATGTGCCAAAAAACGATTGAAAAGCGTTTCGGTGTCCAGAGGACAAAATTCCGCTATTAACGCTCTGTTTCGATTTGGAATAAGATTGTTTTATATCAGCAGGTAACGAACGGAATAAGCGCAAAGCATAGGGATCAAGAAATGATGACATAAATTTCACGCAATCCGATTTATCAATATCATAGGTATTGGCAAGCGACTCAAATTCTGCAAGATATGCTCGTATATCTGTTTTATTGGCATTAAAAAATTTTTTATTTGCAATTGCGACTTGCATTTGTGCTATAAAAGGTCCGCAATTTAAAGAATCAGCGAGATGCGATTTGCTGTACAAACCACCGGATGAAGAATCCGAATTATGACGATGACGACAGCGGCGCGATTTACTTTTGCGACGCGAGCGACGACTATGCGGACGATCGTAGCTGACTCGTCAAGCTTTCGTCAGAAAACTTTACGTGACGTCTCCTTGTAGGTGACTCAGGTAAAGGCGCGGATTCATTTTGCACAGTTTGCGGGTTCGTTATTTATGCCAGATAAGTTTATTTCCAAAGGTTGCATTTCGATGTTTGAAGAATGCAAAATAGGGTTATTAGGCGGTATTTCGAGATTTGTGGGATTTGGTACATAATTATTCGGAAGTGTCTCGCCATTGAGGCGGAAAATATTGCAGCGGTGGAGGATGTAGGCGCTGCTGCGAGTTCGCATTCAAAGAATTAGGTACAAAAGAAGGCGCATTACGATTTAAAGACAGCAACGGCCGAGATTGCGACGTCTGCAAAATTGATACCGATGGCTGCAAAATTGTAGGTATATGTTCCGAAAAACCCAAGTTTTGCACTGGTTGCAAAACCGTGTTTAAAGGATTTCATGGTAACTCAGATGTTTCAAGCGCGCAATTTGTACAATTTTGTGCGGACAGTTTCTTGAGCAATTTCCGAAGGTGACCAAGAATTTAGATGTGTGGTTGCCAGTAGACAGCATAGAAGATGCGCGATGCGTACTTTCTGCATGATTCGCATTTTGCGCATTAAATTCAGAAAAATTTTCGCTATCAATAGAGTGGTTAATGCGCTCAGACGGATTACTTTCAGTGTGATTCAAAACTGGATTGTGGCTTAAGCAATTTGCCTAATTCCACACGCAGTTTACGCATTTCATCCGAATTTTCTTTTTTATCTTGATTTACGCGCATAGAAAGGTCCAAAAATTGCATATGAATAGCTTGTAGCGCTTTCAAAAGAAGTTCATTAGTCACGCCAGAATTAGCACGAGCATTATTGGCAATTTCGGCTTGGACTATTATTACTCTCTACGTCAGAATCGGCGTTATATGGCTCCGAACTAGTTTCACGGTTATTTGCCGTGTTAAGCGTAGTCGTATTATTGATAATTGTATTATTTGATGAATTATCGGCATTAGGATTCGACAATTTGATTGATGCGCAATTGCACATTACCCAGTATTTACTCATCGTCAGACTGTGTAGTACGCGCAGTATTTAACGACGGGGGTAATTGATCATTATTCGCATTACTATTTGCATCCTTTTTATTCGCATCGGTTACTCGCATTATTACTCGCGCTATTCGAGTCAACAGACACAGTATTTAATTGACGAGTCAAAGTAGATGGCGTAGCAAGTTTTTTCAATTTAGCAGGCGGTGTTTGCAAAATTTTCTTCCCTGCCATTTTTGGGTATCAAAAACGTCCAAAAATTTAGCCTTGAGTAAGAAAAATTTCAGTACGTTGAGATTTTGCCAAAAATATATGTTTCGAATTTGACCTTTAGTCATTTTGAAAAACAGGTTTTTTCACGTGAATAGTATTTGCTTACGTGAAGTAAGATATACCTGACGTGAGAAAAACGAAAAGACGTAGGACTAAGCCTAAAAGAAACGAATCGTGTGCGAAGATAGAAAAAGACATAGGTAAAAACCTAGGTAGCAAAAATTCGTCATCGAGAGAGAAAAATGATGAATCGTAGCCTGAGGGTCGATGTTTATAGAAAAATGCGAGCGTGATAGCTGCCTTTGTCGCCAGAGGGTTGATACAAATAGAAAAATAATGATGACTTTACCATGATACACAAGAACTTTACTACGGACGCTTACTTAAATGCGCACTGCCACAATCGCGGTCAATACTACAACAAGGACAAATGAAATGTTACACATATTTAGATGGCCAAAAATAAATGTTTTTGTATCGAAAAATAAATTTTAGATGACTGATCAGTCCGGCTGTAACTAGCAGCCTCAAAGAGGGACTTTCCAATGTAAATACAGGGCAGGTCCAAATTTACTAAAGCAACAAGGACACGGGTGTATTTGCCTTCGGGACTTACTTAGGTACTTAGGTACTTGAAACTGCTCTCAGCGCTGGCCGCGATCTCATAGTCAAAAAACAATTTAGATCTTCTGGACCCTTGTAGACCTACGGTGTTGACTCCCTCAGCCCTAATATTGCTGGCTGCACTTTTGTCGAGAGTCTTTGCAGCTACGCCCTAGATCCTAGAGTACCTACCTAAATCCCGGAATCGCCGCGAGGTCAGTTGACCTATCTCAACCCAGCTCAAGTTGATAAATTAAGTTGTTTTCGAAGTTTACACTTGTTTCGAAATGTTCTGGTTCCTAATGTACGTAGCACAATGAAATTTGAAAACAACACCAATGAGCTCTAAGCTGATCAGTCATCATAAATAATTAAATAATATTTTTGACAAATTTTAGGGTTGAGAAAAGAATATTGAAATTTTGAACGAAATAAATAATCACACGGAATTTACCTATCCTCTCCACCAAAACTCAGAAATCCTTGATGTTCGTAGCTAACCGACCTCACCCTTGATATATTACACCCCTGGGTGGGTTTTATATTTTATTTCGACTATGTACACACGGCCTTGTGCCGGGAAAGAAAAACAAAATTCCCTGACGAATAAAACGAGCCAAACGATAAGATCGTCAAAAACGCCAACTCAACTAACAACCCATCATGGGAGCAATACAGTAAAACAACAGTTAAAGTCAAACTAACATTAACCAAGATTACTCTCAAATCTACTCGTACGATAATACGATAAACGGTAACAAGTAAAACAATTACTATTGGCATATACTTAATTCTATTTTACCGGACAAGTATCTTATTGATTTTTATAATGAAAATTAGGGAATAGATGAGAAACTGAAGGCATAGCCACAAGTACACCCATCGCAACAATGGCTACTCGCGTTTGGCTATGTTAACCGATACAGTATCAAGCTGTTTTCGGCATGGCCGATGCGAACTGCTAGAACAAGTTCGCCACGTGTAACTCTCGCAGTTACAAAAGCATTTACTGTTGCTTTTTTTTGACAGAGTGGCTAAGCAGGCGGTCAAGAAGTCTGTCGCACTAACACCGCACATCAACTGGAAAGCTCCTGTAATAGGCTCGATAAACTGCAAAATATTACTTTTACCGTCTTTTAAAGCAGTTAAAAGCCGATTCGAATTGTTTCGAAAACCACGCAGCCAAAAAAGGTAATAAAAAAAGAGATTTCGTAGGAAAATCAGACAAATTTACAAATGAAAATAAGAAAAACTATAATTTTTGCAAAAATGCTTAAAATTGATCATAAACAAATGTAGCTTTCACGCTATTTTTTAAATTAATATTAAGTTTTCTTTAGCATTTTTATCCCAGGGGTCAAAATTTTAAAAATGTTAAAAATGCATTCCAAAGCAATTTTATGTGACAAAAAAAGGGATTATTGGCCTGTTCCGCATTTATGAATCAGGCATCCTGTGATAATAAAAAACATAAAAATGAGTGTTTCGTCAAAATTGTTAACCTTTTTTTACTCCTTTACGCTCACATTTACAACTTGCCGAGCGTAAAATGCATATACGATGTCGAGCATCAAAAACTTTCGAAATTTTTATCCTCTCAAGCTCAATTTTGCAGCTTTAATGCAGAAACAAAGAAAACAAACTAAGAATGCGGAGAGTATTTTCGAGCTAGGGACATCAAAAAACGTTCGATTTTAGTCCTAAAACATCGGTTGGAGAGCTAAGCTAATAGATATATAAAATGAATTGCCGACGTTTTGCAATATGCTCCGATCCACGAAGATCCAAAATCCGAAAATTTTCTAAATTTGATTTGCGCAAAAAAGGCTCAAGATGAATTGATCTGTATACTACACACTTTGTTGAGATGGCTTGTAAAAGCAGCATTTCTCGAGGTTTTTCGATGCGCCTCCTCCATTAGGGTCAGGGCATTCAGACTTTTCAAAATCAATTTCTATTTTTATTAATGGCGTACGTAAGGTTAAATGTGAGGGAGGGACTTTGAGTTTAAAAAAGTAATAGTTTAGGCAGAAAAAAACATCGCTGTACCCTTTTTTGGGTTTAAAAACAAACCCGTTAAGTTTAGAAATACAAAATTGTCCGTTTTTTTCTGAGCTTTGAAAGGATATAGCTATTTACTCGAATTCAAGAGCGGTAGTTATTTTCGGTCTACAGATCTTATTGAACTACGTTTGTCAGTTCTACGTATTTGCCATAAATGATTAAAAACATTAGTTTTAGAGCGATACCATCGTTTTTTACAAAGCGCTTGACTATCTGCAAAGTTTTGATTTTCGCCCTCCCCCAAAGTTCGACTTTGCGTACCAGTGTTAGTAAGGAATGAAAAGAGTCGTTCTTTGTCACGCTCAACGCAAATTAATGAAAAGTGCTTCATAAATTGCGCAAAGCAGCAGAAATTTGAAGACTAGATAGCGAAGAGATGTATTTTTTCCATTTTTTCGTGCATTAATCTTGCCGTTTAAAATTTTTTCAATCAAAGGGAGACAGCCGCCACTCTGTCTCATCCTAAATACTTTCCTATTCCCCCTCAGTAGGCTAAGAAAAGTGTCGTTTTATGATTTCGAGGCTAAATTATGAAACATACTCAGTTCTATCGCGAAGCGCTAAAAATTTAGATTATATTTCCGCGCATTATCGTTTTATTAACGTTTGTAAAAATTTTTGAAGTCAAGCGGGCATTTCCCCGGCTTCCCTTACATAGATTTTGCATCAAGATAATCAGCACTTTTAACCAATAGCAGAGATTACGAGTAGAGCAAAACATTTTCAATGCTGGTAAATTACGCATTCGTTTACTTAAATCAGATGAGTGGTTAAATTACGAATTAATCGTATTAATTACCTGAAACAAAAACTTTTATTTTCATTTCAGTTTACAAAATTCAGAAATCCTATTTTTGCTTATTTTCAACAGTTAGATGAAGTTTGCAATAAAGTGAAATCAAGAAAGCTTAGATCAGTAATTTTGTATCCATTCTATCGTCTTAAATAACATAAAATTAAAAGATAATTGAATAACTAAAACAAATAAATAAAAAAATTTCATGCAGTAAGCATACATGTAACGGCTCAAAACTTTGAGTGGGGGTTAACGGACGGGGAGGGGGTAAATGTTTCCAATGTCTGGCCAAAAACCTGTAAAAACGGCCGAAAAATTCGATTTATCCAAAAATCATAAGAATGCGAAAATTTTCTGGCTTTGGGGTATGGGAGGACAGCCAACTTCTGGTGAGGATATCCCCATCGCCCTGTCAAATGTATGACACATATTTAGCACCCGGTTGATGTTTATGTTATAAAAACTATGATGGCTAAAATTTACGCTTCTTTTGAGACAAAAGGTCACTTCCTGACGCTGCACTCAGTGGCGGATTCGGGACATATGTAGCACAGTTGAACAAGATTAGGGTAGCCAAAGGGGCGAAATTTGGGATTTTTAAAGCAATAAGCATGTTTATCAGGAATATCTGTTCGAAAACGTATGAAAAAGCACTGTTTTTGACCGAAGTCACACGACAGTACCCACCCATTTTTCTGACTCTTCAGTGGGAATCATACGTGGGCAGCAAGAAAATTCTGGGGGGGGGGGGGTCCAAGATTTTTTGAAGGTCAAAAAATGGCCTTAAAAATGGTGGTATGGCGATAAAAACACATTTTTCGACGTTTCTCATCAAGCACTATCCATTGGCATCAAAAAATTGCGAAAAAAACGAAAAAAATTTTCAAAAATTGAATTCTGGGGGGTCTTTTGATATCTGGGGGGGGGGTCTTTTGGTTTCTGGGAAGGGGGTCCAGACCCCCCCAGACCCCCCACGCCCTTGTGTGGTGGGAATAGGTAATATCCTTCTCGCCACACACGGGCAGCACCAAAATTCTGGGAGGGGTCAGGATAAAATAAATCGCTAAAAATGTTACTACAAATAGAATAATGGGAGTCTACAGTAATCTGCGGGGGTATTTCAACTTCTGGGGGTACAAACCCCTCTCCCACGCCCACGTGCGCCTCTCAACCCTCTATCTACGCATATAGGATATGTAGTCATAAGGCAATATTCACGTTTTTTTTTGCAAAACTGTCGATAATCTCAAAAAATCCGTTATTTGCGCGCAAAATGATTTTTTCGTATTATGCCCGTCTACGAAATCATTTTTCTTGAAATGTCGTTAAAAGATTCAACATATCTAGATAATTTTTAGATTGCAAATCAATAGGCAGGGAATGCTAGAAAAATTTGATTAAAGGTAAATAGAACGATTGCAATGCAGTCCCTTTCTTTATAGTTTTAAATATAGCGGAGAACACCAAGTAAAGACGAAGCACCGAAAATTTTCAGAATTTCACTTTTAAAAGGATATAAAATCATTTGAATCTCTGAACACGATTTCACTTAAGAAATAATATAAATATACCAAAACAAGGCCTCGAGAATGTGAGTAAGAAAATATTGAAATTAAGTAACCGTTTTGAAAATCGGTGAATCTCGAAGCAGCAAATACTCGTATTTTAAAATTATTCGGTAAAAAATTTGACCATAATAATAATATAACAGCCGGGTAATCTGCCTTTCGTTTTGGACAGTTTGAAATCAATATATTGTGCGGACAGCCCCGCATTTAGATTTTACTTCGGTTAATCGCCAAAATCTTAAAAAGTACGTTATGCGTTCGTAAGCGATTTTTCATGATAAAGCGAGATCTATCGACTCGTTTTGCGTTGTGGTGTCACTTCTGCAAATCGCGGTGATAAAGCATTTAAAAAAGTTATAATAAAAACTTTGGCACGTTGCTCTTTTAAACTTAATTTTGAACCTACCTACGAATATACAATGAAGCGTTTGAATTATTACAAAATTCAAAGCGCAGCACCAGAAATTTCCGATATTATTATCCCCTTACGTATTTCAATTTCGTAGCTTCCCGGAGACAATCAATGCATGAATTATATTTAGCATGAAGCGTCATAAATTTCAAATTTGTTTTATTTCGAGCTCAATTTCGCACCATTTTGAAGATAAGCGTTACAGTAATCATATGTGGTGTGAAGCGCCTATTTTTTACGTTTTTATCATTTTTAAGCTCAATTTTGCGCCTCTCCGAAGACAAGCGAATCTAAAAAATTAGAAAATTTAGACATTTTTATTTTCAATTCTGCAGATTTGATGAGTATGAGCGGCACACAAATTTTATTTGGCGAAAAATCTTCAGATGAAAAAATGAAATAATAATTTTCATTCAACTAACGCCGGATGCGACGAAAATTAGAGTATTAAAAGGCCGGAAAACGTCAGAACGCTATATGGTTACTCTCCCTTTAGCCCCCTTCCCCTGGATTATGGGCCCGTGTACGGATGAAGCTTTTAGAAGCGAAAGATCGAAAAATGACTACAACGATGTTGTTCAACTCACGCTTATGCAATGTCGTTACCGTACGTGGGCAGCGAAAAAATTCAAGAGGAGTCCGATGGGGCTAAATTACCAAAAATAGCATCGATAATTCAATTCTCGGGGTCTATTGGTTTTAGGGAAGGTCTGCCGGATTCTAAGGGTCTAGATCCCACGCTCATGCGCGTTTGTTACACAGGGAGCTTTTATATGACAAAATATCTCATGAACAGGAGAATGCGTAGCACTTTGGACAGAATTTCTGGCACTTATTACTGAGTAAGTCCTGAACGAATAAAGTTCTATGTCTGAGGTGAAAAACACGTTTCAGTGTCGGTTTAGTTCAGCACACCCTATGAATGCTTTTGCGCTTAAGGGTCACACATTCTGCAGGAAGAATTAGTTCGCACTCAATTGGGTATAAATTACTTTACACTTATGGTTTACTTTGCTCCCAGAGTGTTGTATAGAGTCATCTTTTTATAAAATGTTGTTTGGGACATCAAAATCACAAATAAGCTTGTAGACATCCTTTGCACTCAGCCGGTCTATAGCGTTTGCACTAAAAATTAAGTTTACGTACATGGCATTGCCTAAAAGTGAGATTTTTTTAAAGTTCTTCAAAACGTAAGCATTTCTTCGTACTACCAGCATACGTGGGCAGTAAGAAAATTCTGTGGGGGTCGCAAAATTTTTCAGAGGTCAAAAAATGGCTTTAAAAATGATGGTATGGCGAAAAAACACTATTTCTCGACGTTTCTCATCGAGCACTATCCATTGACATCAAAAATTGCGAAAAAACGAACATCAATTTCTAAAATTGAATTCTGGGGAGGTATTTTGATTTCTGGGGGGGGGTATTTTGGTTTCTTGGGGGATGCATACCCCTCACGCCCAGGTGTGACTACCAGGATTAAGAGCTTATCTGCGCTTTTCTTTACTCCCTCTAGTTGTATAAACTTTAGACTTTAGCTTAACATCAGTTCAAGGTTGTATAAGCAAAGCTTTTTAAAACCTGTTCTCCTTAAAATTAGGATTCCGAATCTGACCTTGTTTTCGTGATTCAATGACTGTGTTAAGTTCAAAGTAACAATTTCAACTTTGAAACAATGTAGAAAGATGACTTTTTAAAACTTACTGTCAATGCCATCATGATTGCAAATTAGGAAAGGAGTCTTGTTTACAATATTAATGACAGTATGAATGAACAATCTTGATTCCCGTGCTGTTCAAGGGTTATATCTCATTTAAAGACTTCTTTCAGTTTATTGATCAATTCACTCGAAATCATTCTAATTTAAAGTAGGGTACTAACAAAGAAAAATGCTGCGATGGTGCAAAAGGGACAAATATACCTGGAATAGCGGATTTTTAACCCTCTGTTTACCGTGTCCTATGCTAGAGGCATAATAAATCAATTTATTGGCATTTTTCATGTGCCCAAAACTTTGTCGAGCATCGTGTTGGCTTCAGTTACATATTTTTTAATGGTTTAGTTTTATAGGAAGTTATAGAGTAGTGAAAAATAAACGTTTGGACTATATTTACAGTGATATCACAAAAGCTCAAAATGGGAAAGTAAGGTTCTAATAGAAAATTTATGATTCTTTTTAGCTTTTCAAATGCAACCCCTGGTTGTGTTTAACGCAACTGAACTCTATTTTTTTCTTGTTTTTGCATGGATTTCACCAGGCACCTCTGCAACAAGGCAAAGATTCAACGTATGCTGGTTAAGCTGCTCTTGGTTTACACTTAATTTAGCAGAAGCCGTTTTTTTCAACTTTTTTGTGGATTTTTTGCCCAAATATAGGTACTATGTATCTTCACAATAGCGTAACTTTTCGACAAAAACATAATTCAACGCGCTTTGGTTTACATAAAGTTGAAATAATTGTTTGTTGCTCTATTTATTATCAAATTAATTGGTTTAGTCTGTGCGGTAAAACAAGACTTTTATTACAGGCTGTATTAAAATTTAATTATTTCGCAGTTAATCGCTTAGCAAATCAATTGAGTGATGACAATCGAAAGAGCTTTAAAATAAAAGAAGCTGCAACGATTCTGTCAAGTTACAGGGTTAAAAAGGCAAATAGTGTTTCTAGCAGATGCTTCCATCAACCAAAAGACGACCTTTTGCTAATTTATTTCAAACCAACAGCAGTTAATCTTGCATAAATAAAACTTGGTCACGTTCGTAGAGGACGTAGACAAAGCAAACCACCGCCAATTTGATCTTGAAGAACTTATGAGAACCACAATACCATTCGTTTTTTATCCACCTCATATAATCAAAATACAGTTGAATGGTTTGATAGATGTAATCATGACATTCGCATCATGCTGTTCATTATGGCTCTGCAGTTACACCCTTTGTATTAGCGTAGATGATTAAGTACATTTTATCCTGCTCTGGCATTGAGCTTTTACAATTTCCGGTCTGTAATTAAACACTATTGCATTTACTTAAACGATCTGTCATTACTCTTCCGCCGTGTCCTGAATTATTTGACGCTAGCCTGTTGCGCATGTTTAGTGCCTCAACACATGACATCATTACAACAGCCGTTGTTCGGACTTGCAATAAGTTGAGGTACTTATGTAAGTGAGCAAAATGATTCGTCATTTTGTTTCACTTCTTTTAAAGAATAAACTGTTGCGTTTTTCGTTTCTCAAACGGAAGTTACAACTACTTTCTGCAGGCCACAGAATATATTACGATTTTTGTGTTGCTTATAGAAAGTCTTATAAATTTTTTGCGCGCATCAATGACTTTTTAGTAGTTCTCTCCTTTTACGTCTTCAATAATCCGCTATTTCAACATTATTAGTGCAGGTGTAAAGTTTACACTGGAAAGCTCTTTTCCTCCCAGAGTAGTGTAGATAATGAATTTTTTTAAAAATGTCCATTGTAACGTCAGAATAATGAATCTAAAATTTAATTCTTCTACAGCCAAAGGTTGTCCAGCTGTGAAGATGTGCAATATCAATTATACAAATGTTTTCTAATGCCAATAGTTTTAAAGTGTTAAAATCCGCTATAGGAATGTTCGTGCAAGTGGTCTTGACGACTGACTTTTCAATGAAAGTTTCATTAATGTTTCACAAAAATAGGACATATGCAACAAACTTTTAAGAACACAATTTGCATTACAAGAAACTACCGTATTTTGAAAGCTTTTCACAACTAATGCTCACGCATTCAATTTTAACGGATGACATAACTGTTTCTATCAGTTCGCCTTTCCCGGCGACAAAATTTAATATTTTGCGAAAAATAAATGAATTCTTCTTCGCAAATTTCTCCAAGCAAGAATCCCATTTATCCATCGTCGCCAAATCTATTTTTTCTCTTAAACATTTATATTCCCTAACAGAATCTCTGTTGCAGTTCACTTTATCAGGCAAAAAAGTCACAAGAAATATCATATTTAATTTCTTACATCCAGATAAAGACACATCACATAGCTGCCGTAAAACATGATTCTTCCAAATCAGTCATCAGACAATACAATGTCAAACCTTGAGCCTTGTGAATCGTAATAGCACATACTAAATAGTGAAAATTTTAGCCTTTTTATTTTTAACTTTATAGCTATCCAAAAAATCGACATCAATTTTCAATTTTCTGAATTTCAAACATTACCATCACATTTTTAACATATTTATTTTCAAATTGAGTTTCTGCAACGTTACCTGAGCAACCATTTACCAATCCCATTTCAGCATTGTTATTCCTTCATAAAATAACGCGCACACCTACTTCAATTTATAAAATGTCTTCTAAACCAATAGTATCCCTACCTTTCGTTGCAGTAAACTTATTTCTTAAATTTTTTCTTTTTTTAAACTGACTGAAAAGAATATATACTTTTGCCGCGACTTCAACCAAGTCGTCTACGTATATTATGAATTTAATCACAATTTTCAAAAAAATTGCCATTTATTAATGAACAGGTACTAACTGACTCTTCTCGCCTGAAAAGCCTACATCCACTCTGTTCTGTCCCGTCAGGCACGTAGCTGGCCGTCCTATTTTGAGGAGACCAACACTAATTTTGGGGGACTAAGCCCAAAAAAGGGCCAAACATAGCACAAAATAAGGTTTAAAAGGTCCTATTTTTCTGATTTTTCTGAATTTTGGGGGTCCAAACCACACCTGGGCGTAAGTGACGGGGTTTGGGGGTATGCAACATCCGAGAAATCAAAATACCATACCCCAAGAAACCAAAATACCCCCCAGATTTCAATTTTTGGAAATTTTTTTGTTTTTTTCGTAATTTTTTGATGTCATTGGATAGTGCTTGATGATAAACGTTGAATAATGGTGTTTTTTGCCATACCATCATTTTTAAGGTCATTTTTTGACCTTTGAAAAATCTTGCACCCCCCCCAGAATTTTGGTGCTGCCCACGTATGGTCCAAACCCCTTCATTCGTCCACCAGAGATACGTGCTTGGTCCCGTTTCTCCGACCGTCCCGATTCTACGACCTTCCTGATTGTCCGACCATCCCAATTTTCCGTCTGATCTTAAAACAGGTTATTTTTAAATTCCTGAGATTTCCGTTTGTCAGGCAGTTCCGATTTTCAACCCCTGGTAAACATTCAAAAGGTACCTATACGAGCGGAATAAATCAAAATTAAAGCTGTCTAAGAGCGATGGTGGAACAATCGGAATACGGAATTTGAAGAACGTGTGTTGTAAGACATATCCACACCACAGTCATAGATAATAACTATTATCGAAAACACTCGTCGAAAATAAATACAAAATGGATAGCGAGTCGGCCAAGTAGGATGGTTGATAAGGCAATGGGTCAAAAGACTTTAAAAACCTCGTAGGCCCATTTAGTTTCCACTTACTAATCAATTTTACATCTTGAAATACATAAAAATCATGTTTACGTACAGGTCGGATTGCTTACAACAATTGAAATCAAAGCGCATTATTGCATGCATTCACTGATAATAACGCTCTGTATCTACACCTGGGCGTGGGGGTTTGGGGGTATGCACCCCCCAGAAACCAAAATACCCCCCCAGAAATCAAAATACCCCCCAGAAATCAATTTTTGAAAATTTTTTCGCTTTTTTCGCAATTTTTTGATGCCAATGGATAGTGCTTGATGAGACGTCGAAAAATGGTGTTTTTATCACCATACCATCGTTTTTAAGGCCATTTTTTGACCTTCAAAAAATCTTGCACCCCCCCAGAAATTTCTTGCTGCCCACGTATGTCTGTATCTTAGCGCCAATCAGACAATTAACGCAAACACAATTTAAATCAAAATCTCCTCGAGAACAAACGCATTTATGATAAAAATGTGACTGAGCTGAGTGTAAATGAAAAAAAATACCTACCCCTTTTTCTCATTCATAGTCTGTCTCATTGAACTTTGCGCTTTTCTTTTGAATTTTCCCACAAGAATTAGGCTACAAAACCGTTTTAAACTTTTGAGGTAGTGAGCAGCTAAACAGTGGCATACACCTGTGACTCGACATACAGTAGAATATCAAATTTACTGTATTATTCTGAAATATTTTAGTAGTCTCTTTAACTTTTTTTCAATAACCTCAAAGTTAAATGAAACAGACTAAAGATAAATCGACATAACATTTGTATATAATTCCAAATTAGATGGCATATCATAGGTAGCGCGTTAGCGCAGTACCTATAATATACTTGGGTACCCCCAACATATGTCCCCCCTCACAGCTATAACGGCACACATCTGACAGGTGCGGTTTATTTTGAAAGGTAGATAATAAAAAACTTAGTGCTCCCATTTTTTTCTTGTTTACACTCAATACCGAGCGCGTCGTGAGTGTGTAAAGTTTACACCAAAAATTCAAATGATTTGCGGAGGGCCAATCTTTTTAAAAATGTTTTCCCTAATTAGTAGGTTACGAATCTGGTCTTAAAATTTCTTTACACTCATTGGTTGTTGCACAGGAGTGTAAATTAGACGGTTTTTTCACTGTTTTTATGTGCCCAAGCATATCTAACTCAGTTTTACATTCCATGCAGTCTGATTGGTTTCAAAAGGTAGACGGTTATAAAATCTAGGGGAGACTTTTTTTATTTTTTTTAAAGTAATATTTTCGAATTTAGAGGCGGTTTATTGTAAAGAGTCTGGGACAAAAAAATATTTTTTCCTGCCATATTCTCCACTTAGTAGACAGAACGTGGTAACTACCTTTAAAATGTGCCTCGTCCTAAGCGCTACACGTTAAAATTTATTTTGTCTCTTTACAATCAATATTGCGTTATTAGTGCAGGTGTAAACTTTACACTGAAAAAAATTTTCCGCCCAGAGCGTCGTGGATGATGAATTTTTTTAAAAATGTTCTCCGTAAGGTCAGAATTACGAATCTGACCTTTAAACTTTTCTACAGCCACTGTTTGTTGAGGTATGAAGAAGTGAACTTTGAATTATACATCTATTTTCTAATGCCGATAGATAACTCCATATTGCATATTGTTTGATCAGATTTTTCTTATTTCAGAGGTTTTTGACTGTCTTTAATAAATACTTATTTTTATTATCATAAATGCACTATTCTTAAACTTCAGTAGAATGATGAATATTTTTCAATAATTGACTAAATATTAAAATCCGCCGATATGTCGAGTTGGCGCAGAGGCTGACGCATCCGTTCTCGCATGCGGGTTTAGAAAAAGACTAATGGGTCAAGGTGTGAAACAGACTGTTTTGTTTATAAATAACAAGAAAGTAGAATGTGTTCATCTCATACGGCTATTTAGAGCTTATAGTCTGTTTCACATAACTTTGTGCATAAAGTCTAAGAATTTTCATCGACAGTAAGCCGAGGGTTACGATAATTATATATCAGATCAATGCTATAATCGCGGTCAGTTTATTGTCGGAGATGGTTTCAAAATGTATGACTTAAGTTGAGTGAAACAGACTATAGATACTATGTATACCTAAGGGTAAACCAAAGCGATCAAACGCAAGATACGGATGACAAAATTTAATCAATGTTCAAAAAGGTAGTAAATACGAGCGAGCAAGGCAGATATCATGGATATAATCATCTATTGATTGCATTTGTAATAATATCAATACGGCATGAAAAAGAAACGTAGCTTAACGCAAAGTCAATCCAGCTACGGCAACCATATTATCAGCGAAACTGATCGAATTTGACCTCGACTAGACATCATAGTAAGCGAATTATACTCACGGCGTACATATACAGTAAACCAGAGATAACGAAGATCAGTGAATTGTAAAGAGCAGTAGAAGTAGTAACTTAATAAAAAGCATAGTTTCGACCCCTGATCATTAAACGCAGCGCACTGCAAAATGTCGTACTCTTTAAACGCTGTTTAAATTATTTTAACGATGCATAATAAGCTGTTTACAATGACAAAATATAAAAAATTTACTCGATTCAAACTATACGGATACGAAACGAATTAGTTAAAAGAAAATATTACAATTATTCGTAACATTCATTGAAGAATCGGCATCGGCATTCTCCCTTTCATCATCGAATGGATCGTAGCCGCTGACCTTACGTTTTTTGTTGCGCATTTCGGACTGTTGTAGGCTTTCGAGCTCATTCTTTTATAACTGGTGCGGAGAAATGGAGTGATTAAACTTCTCCTTTAAACGTAAAGGACAGAAGAAAACAATCATACCTATGCTAGCTTAAATGACCAAAAGCTTATTGCATGCATGTATTTCAGATCATTCTAAAAATGTTAACCTAAAAATTTGAAAATGAGCTGCAATCACTTCAAACTTAAGCCCGATTACAATATCTTAGCGTCAAACCACGTGCAGATTAATGCCTGGCTCAACGGCTCAAACCTTGAAATATTGAAATCGGAGTTAGAAAGCCCTTGAGTCTATTATCAGAAAGCCCTCGAGTCTTGCTTTAAAAAGGATAATGCTGATGTTAAGAACAATATTGTTTTCCGCATCCTTGGACTGCTGTCATTATTGTGGCATGTTACTGTATGTGTTTACTGACTGATGTACTCAAATCATGCTAATTAAAAGTGGGGTACTAGCAAAGAAAAATGCTCCGATGGAAGGAAAAAGATTAATATACTTGGAATTGTGGATTATTGAGAATGTAAAAGGAGGGGACTAGGAAAAGCTACCTAAAGTCGGAAAATTTGATAAAAATCACACTTTTCTAGGCAACGCGAAAAAATCGAAGTATATTTTGCGGCCAACAAATTTTTAAGACAACTTTTGCATTGAATGCCAGTAACATTAAGTATAGTAAAAGTGAGTTTTTTACCTTTAGTAGCGCAGCCTAGCTAATTTATTGGTTTCTGACAATCGAAAATACAAAAGTAAAGCAGCGCGAAGCGCCGAGAATTTTCGGAATTTTATCGTTTTCATGCAGAATTCACGGCCGTTTTATTGACAAACAGCTCGGAAATCATAAATAAGAAATTTGTCATTTTTAACCGCTTTGACATTTCGTAGCTCTGTTAATACTAATAATCTTACAGAGCAGAACAAGAAAACTGCGAATTACTAACTTAGTATGAAAATATTTTGACTGATTTAGGCTTTTAAACGCAATACTGGAGCTTTACAAATAGAAAGAATAGTAACCGGCGGCCCTATGCACCGAAACCTTTTGACGTTTTTGCTCTTTAAACTCAAATTCCTAACTCTTTTACCTTTTTTCCTCTCAAAAATCTCGTTTGCGGCTGGCGTGGTTCGAGGTGGCGCGCTCGAGCGCCCCCGGCAGAACCCCGGAAAATTTTGTAAAAAAGCACTTTAATCTTAAATAGTAACGTTAAAATTGTCGTAAAATCGGCCGAATCTCGGTTATAAATAACACCTAAAAAGACTTAAAATTGATGAATTCATACATTGCACAAAAATTCTGAGCTGAAATGCGTTTTTCGACCTCTGCTAAGTATATAGCGCAGCAACGGGTGCCAATAAGATATAGAAAGATGGATCAATGAAAATTTTGTTCTTATCGTTTTCAGGCCCATTGTGGCCTTCTATTAATAAGATGTAGCTCAGAAAAACTAAAAGCGCAAAACCAAGAAAATTTGGTCATTCCTTTCATTTAAAATAGAATTATGTGTCCTTGTAAAAAAGACAAATAAAGCAGAGAATAGACTAACTGGAAAGCAATCATTTTCGCACTTTTACTATTATGCTCAACAAGCACGTAAACTGTCATTCAACGAACAAATAGTGCATTAAATCACTAAAGTGATTGGATTATTTTAGCTGAATCAAGCTGTTAAACTCATTGGACCTACATATATATACAAATAAATAATAATGACCTGGCGCGGAGCGCCGGAAAATTTTGACGTTTTTGCTCTTTTAAACTCAATTTTATGGACGCAATTATTGCACCAGAAAAATCAACAAAATTTCCGAAAAATTCCGGGGGGCATATGTACCCAACGTTGCCCTGGCTACGCCTATGGATACGGGTACCAAATTCCCCACTCCTTTCTTTTTGTGCAACATTAACCCGAAAAATACCAAAGTAGGTGCACATTGACTGAGTTTTTCTAATTTTCTCGCGTTCGCGTAGTTTTGTCATATGCAGCATTATCCTTAAAATACTAAAGTAGGGACACATTGACTGAGCTTTTTTTAATGTTTTTGCATTCGCCTAGTTTTTGTCATATGCAGCATTATCCTGAAGATACCAAAGTAGGGGCACATTGACTAGATTTTCTAAATTTTTCGCGTACTTGTTTGCATTTCCTTTTGGCTGTTCTTTATTGCTTTCGAAAGCAGGCACGTAGCTGTGGGGGGGACTGGGCGGGTCCGACCCCCCCCCAAAAATTCTATAAAAACCGGAAAAATAGGACTTTTTACACCTTATTTTGTGCTATTTTTGGCTTAGACCCCCCAAAATTGGTGTTGGTCCCCCCAAAATAAGAGGGCCAGCTACGTGCCTGTTTGAGAGGCATTCTAGCCGCCTAGACTGGTGCCGCTAGGTGTCGTGACAGTCAGAGGATTAAAGGCACGAAACTGTAGCAACCTAGTTCCTCTCTGATGACTTCGCCTGTTTATATGATTTGTTTTTTCCCTGCATATACTTCTGCTTACTTCTTCTGTTTTCACGTAGACTTTTGCGCCTTGTAAAACCCGTAGTTTCTCATAATATAATTTTATGTACTTTTTTATGTACATGTGTACTATTTCTCGCGTCTTTTTGTTTCTCTTATACTAACAGCATACCTCATCTATTTACCTTTTATTTATTTATTTATCTTATTTATTTATTTTTTATTTTTTATTTTTTTATTTTATTTTGTTTTTTATCTTCTTTATCATATTGATGACTTTCTATTATTATACCAAACTTCCTCTTCCATCTCTTTCAGAATGATATCGTGTGATTATGCTAACCAGCCGACATTAGTGGTAGATACATACATATATGCACATGGTGCCCTAACATGGTAACCTACATTGTACATGCATAAATGAATTTAAATGAGCTTAAGCCGATTTTTAAAAATCGATTATGAAAGAAATCAACGCGCTATCATTGCAGCAATTCGCGCGGAGTATGCCAACATCGAGCGAAGCGGCAGCAAAGCGGCGAAGGGTCGCCCAGTTGGCGCCATTTTTCTTCTTGCCGCGCGGCGACCGCGCCGCGTGAAGTATGCTTAGGTGGCGCGAAGCGGCAGACGAATTTCGCCGCGCCAGTTTT
>JAVLUZ010000377.1:361799-398530 GCA_036768485.1 Mermis nigrescens | reverse complement strand
ATAAGGCCGTGTGTAGATAGCTGAAATAAAAGATAAAACCCACCCAGGGATGTTGTATATCGAGGGTTAGGTCGGATAGATAGGACGTCGAGGATTTCTGAGCTTTGGTGGAAAGGAATAGGTAAATTCCGTGTGATTATTTATTTCGTTCAAAAATTCAATATTCTTTCCTCAATCCCAAAATTGGTCAAAAATATTACTTAATTATTTATGATGACTCATCAGCTTAGAGCTCGTTGGTGTTGTTTTCAAATTTCATTGTGCTTCACAAATTAGGAACCAAAACATTTCTGATTGATTCGAACCTCGAAAATAAGTTAATTCATCAACTTAAGCAGGATGAGATAGGTCAACTGACATTGTGGCAATTCCGGGATTTAGGTAGGTACTCTTGGATCTAGGGCGTAGCTGTGAAGACTCCCGACGAAATTGCGGCCAGCAATATTAGGGCTGAGGGAGTTGACGCCGTAGGTCTACAAGGGTCCAGAAGATCGAAGTTGTATTTGACTATGCGATCGGGGCCAGCGCTGAGAGTAGATTTAAGTACTTAAGTACCTAAGTAAGTCCCGAAGGCAAATACACCCGTCCCTACGTTGATTCCATAGACATAGGGCGGATCTGTATTTACACTAAGCTCACTCCTCGAAGGTCAAGATCATCCTGTCGTTACATATCCTTTAACTCAACTCATTGGATCAAAGATATTAAATTATAAAGAAGTTGTCGAAGAATTTTCATCTACTGGTGCTATGCGCCTTGTCATTGTCGCGCATCCCCTTAAGTTTATCAATTAAGTAGTCATATCATTACTGGTGATTTAAACTTCATTAGGGATCCTGACTTAATTTCTCTTTTCAATAAAGGTCCTAATTTGCGTGAAACTCCTCGCATAAATTAGGATGTTTGTGAAAATGACATTTCTCATGCCCTGGATGATTTTGTTACAACTTAGCTAATCGAGAAAAAGCCCCTTCTTCTCTGGTTGACTGGAAAAATCGAATAAAAGCAATCGTTTCATAAAGAATTGATAAATTTAAGAAATGAAGTTTTATGTCGGTAAACGCATATTTAATGATAAACATAAGAATCAACATGATAGTTTGGTCATTACCGTCGCAGATAAGGCTAGCAGTAATTTAGTCATCCTATGTGAGCACCATTATTTATCCATTTGCCATAGCCGGTGCTAAATAAAAGAAAAAATAAATGCATGAATAATTACAGGAAGCTCATTAACATTATCAACTGGCAAGGAGAGGAGATAGTAATGAACAATGACAATAGAAAGTTTATGCATTAATAAGCAGAGTGGTAAGTTGTTTTAATATGAGTACTAAAAAGTATTCATTCAATTTTATTTCATAAATCCGTATTTCTCATGAAGCAGAAGGCCACAAATGGTCGACATCCACAGTTTTTGTAAAAAAGCTCATGCATATTTGTATGTAGACCTATAGACTCTTATGCATTACTAGGATATCCCACATTTGTTTTCAAAGGCTTTTAAAAATGCGAAATAAAAAAATCTAAATATAGGTATCTGACTTTAAAAAGCTCTTGTGGCTGTTATCTTGTTTGTTTCTCACTAGTTAATTATGTACGTCAGGTGCAACTAATTTTGAATTAAAGTCAAATATAAATTTGACTAGGGCAATCAAATACTGACAAGCCACTTGTGATTGCACTACTTTTAAAATCAAACAAAAGCAAAAATAAGCGACTTTACTTTTATTTTGCTTTAAATTTTAATTTTCCTGAAATTTTTATCTATGTAACAGTCAATTGAAAAAATAACATTTATAAATCAATAATAATGGAGATTTATTTACGAACTGACCTGAACGAAATTGTGTTACATTTGTATCCGACAGAAAAAAGTAAAAATTTTTCATTCCTGTAGAAGCGTAGTATATCATATAATATGCTAATCTGGCACCTGCGCCGCTACAGGGGCTACCAGCACCGGTAATGGTAGAAAAAGCGGCACCGGGACATCACTAATCCGTACCTTCCAGTGGTACCCACGTTTTATTTAAGTTACGTGAAGATAATATAGTCTCTGACCAAGACGTCTTAATCCTAACAAAAACTACCTTTCATTTATTGGGTTTCAAAATTACATAAAACTCCCTATAATTCTAAATTTTTCCCTTCGGCTAAAAATTGTTTTACCTTCTACTTTCATATCGTCGCTAGATACTGAAGGCCTCAAGTTAGTTTTTCCTCTAACGAGATCCATACATGTACACTGGGGGCTAAGGTGGATATTCCCCTACCACAATTTTTGAATGGCATACTCCCGTCAGGCCATTTGCGGACGAAATCCTATTGTTGGAATTATGAAAGAGCGCCAAACGATGCCCAGCAGTATAACCTGAAGTATTTTTCGAGTAGTACTCTGTCCATTTATTCATTCTGACACTTTTTGTCTATTATTCGCACCATATTTACATATTTCTTTACATATTTTATTTTTGCTTTGCTGCTTTTTTTCTATATTGCTTTACTTATTTCCTCGAAACGAATTCATTTCCATCTCTTTTGATTTCCTGGATACTGAAAGAAATAAATTTTTATGTACTTACGATTTCAAATCATACCAGAGAGCTCTTCTTCTTCGGACAAAAAATCCTATTTCACTTTTGACTTTGAACCTTCTACAAAAAGTTTCAAATTTTCGATCCAAAGTTCATTCGTTAATTTTGGAAATAAAATTTTTCATCAAAAAATTGGTATACCCATTATGGCTGATCTTTTCCTTTTCTACTGTGAACATAAATTATTGTCATCGCCTAGAAATAATGACCTTGCTTATTGTACGTGACTCGTTACATTGATGACAATGCGGTCATGAATATTTCAAGTTTTCGTGATTATGTAGAAGAGATTTGCCCTAAATCCTTACATGACGCGGAAACTCTTTCTACTTCAGGAGTAAGTTATTTAGCCGTTGAGGTTAATCTTTCTGAAGCGATTTCTTACACGATTTTCGGCAAAAGAGAACAATTTCAATTTCCTATTTTTAATTTCTTTTTTTGGACTCTAACGTATCTAAAGGTCTTTTGTATTCCGTTCTTGTAAGTCAGCTATGCGCCAAAAATACACCTGATTTTGCAGTAGCAGGCTTCCTGATTTTCCATCACATTCATATATTCAAAATGATTGTGTCCCGATTCTGCGACCATCCAGTTGTCCGACCGCCCCGTTTATCCTGCCATTCCGATTCTCCGACTATCCCGATTCTACGACTTTCCCGATTCTACAACCTTTCTGATTCTCAAGCTCTCACGTTTCTCCAACTGCGAATTCAAATGTTAAAGGTGGCACTAACCATACAACAATCAGCCGCTAAACAGTAATTTAATGTGTAAATTATTATACTAACTGCTTAAGATTATAGTATCTATTCTAAAGAATCTAGTGATACATAATAATTAAGTCCAATTTTGTATCCCATATTGTAGAAAATCAAAAACTTTGTATGTCGAATTGAACAAGCGCATAGTGCCTAATTGAAATCGTGTCCTAAATTATGTAGGTCAGGCTCTTGGATACTCGTAATAAAATTAGGTAGACATACATAATTGTATTACACGTCGGAAAACCGACGCCAAATATGTTTTAATGTGATGTCTAATTTGCATTTTCCATTAATTGTTTCTATTTTTGAATGTCGGAGTAGAATTTCGTCATATTTGTTGCGTTGGTAAGGTGAATAAATGCCTGCATCACACATATATGCTGGCGCATATTATGTGTCGTGCGGTTCGAATTCGTTTCGTAAAATTCACATGTTTCTCACGCTCGTCAACGTTTAGCATGGACAAATAATTGGGACGGTCGGAGAATGGCGACGAACGGGGGAACGGGACAGTTGGAGAATCGAGAATCCTAAGTGTTAAAAAATAATGTTTTATACAACTGTTCGGAGAAGCAGGATGGTCGAAGAAGCGTGAATTTCAGGAATCTAAAAATATTATATTTATCATTAGACGGAGAATCGTGACGGTCGGAGAAACGGGACAGAGCGTATATAATTTGCATAAGACCGTTTTGATATCATCGTCGCCTTTAGGACGCTGAATCCATCATTTGATATGCACATGAATAAGTAGCTTCGCATATCTTATGTACGCATGAAGGAGTAGGAAGGATAATCTGTTGCAGCTGTCACACACGCGTTGATGTTTGCTTGAGTTTTATAACATGATTGAGCTGGGTTGCTGGAGACGGGTATTTTTATTAACTTTTTCTCTCTGTTCGCCTAGCTTTTGTCAATATTGAGATTTTCTTAAGTTTTCCGCGTTCACCTAGTTTTTGTCATGTGCAGCAATGACCCAAAAATGCCAGGGTATGTGCGCATTGACTTAGATTTTCTGAAAAAATTTCGCGTTCGCCTCTGAAAATACTAGACTAGGGGCGCATTGACTTAGATTTTCTAAAGTTTTCCGCGTTCACATAGTTTTTGTCATGTGCAGGATTGACCCAAAAATATTAAAGTATGTGCACATTGACTGATATTTTCTAAAAATTTTCGCGTTCGCCTAGATTTTGTCATGTGCAGCATTATCACGAAAATTCCGGAGTATAGGCACATTTGAGATTTTTTCCAACTTAGTTGTTATTATTTTTTCGCGTCTGGATATTTTTTCACATTTTTGAATAAAATGTTTATTTATTTGTTTCGCTGTATAGCCGTCTAACCTGGTGCCTCTAGGTTGCGATGACAGTCAGAGGATTGAAGGCACGATGATTTTTTATGTGCTTTTTTGTATTTTTTCTTTATATAATCCTGTCTACTTCTTCACGCTCACTCAGACCATTGCGCCTTGTAAAACATTTAATCTCTCATAATATAATTTTCAGGTACATTTGGGCTATCCCACGCGTCTTTTTGTTTTTTTTTCATATTAATAGCAGACTTCCGTGTACGCGGCGGCCAATCTAATTTCGTCCCTAAACAAGTGCATGAAAAACACGATTTCAAGCTTTTCCGCATGTTTGGTTCTATTCCATCTTCACAGAAATGATTCGAAATCATTACATCGTTTTTGATGAAATAATTTTCAACGAGGCAACGCTCGCCTTACTGTGACATTACTTTCAATAGTTCTATGTACGATGATGTACAGTAAGTAGTGTCTTTCTTTGTTTTGTTATTTTGTTAAAGAGAAAGACGACGCATAAGCACTCGAATCTTTTGCGTCGTTCTTTGTTTTGTTATTTTATTGAATGAAAAACGACGCACGGGCAGTTAAAATGCTTTGCATCGTTCTTCGTTTTTTCTTTTTCATTTTCAAACACGACGCAGTGATCACGTCGTTATGTTGATTAGTAGATCGTATTTCATTAATCTGTTGCAGTCTTTTATGGCATCTAATGCAGACATGTTCTTGGGGGGAAGGTTAATTCCCATTCTGGGGGGTCAAACCCCCCAAAGACACGTCTGGTTTTGACTCCTCCCCAAAATGGTAACTGACATCCCCGCAAAATGGCTGCTACCCCAGAATTGACGATTTTTTGTAAAAGTTAATAAAAGTTGTAATAAGTGTTCCTTTTTTAAGCGTTTTAGCTCATTTTTTTTTGCTCAAAAGTCTCAAATTTTTCGGCGCTTCGCGTCATATACACAGTTTTTGACCATAGTTTGTTCGTTTTACATAATTTTTTAAATTTTTCTGAAAATTTTATCACGTTTTCATGTCTTTTGAAAGAATCCGGCATCGTCAGAAACGTCAAAAAAACAGTGTTTTTGGATGTGTACGCGATACCGATTCCTAGCACAAAAAGTCACTTTTTAAAAATTTTCTGTGTCTTACCCCCCCCCTCCAGAATCTTCCTATTCTGTACATGTATGGTCAACCCCCTTACCCCAAGAACATGTCTGCATTAGATGCCTTAAAAGAGTAAGGTTACAGATAAATGAAATACGATCTATTAATCAACATAATGACACGATCACTGCGTCGTTTTTGAAATGAAAAACGAGAAACGAAGAACGACGCAAAGTACTTTAAGTGCCCGTGCGTCGTGTTTCATTCAATAAAATAACAAAATAAGGACGACGCAAAAGATTCGAGTGCTTATGCGCCTTTTTTTCCTTCAGTAAAATAACAAACGAAGAATGACGCGAAAGATTTGAGTACTTGAACGTCGTTTTTCGTTCAAGAAAATAACAAAACAAAGAAAGACGCTACTTATGTAAGCACTGTACATCATCGTACATAGAACTATTAAAAGTAATGTGCACAGTAAGTAGAGCGTTGCCTCGTCAACAATTATTCCATAAAAAACGATGTAATGATTTCAAATAATTTTTTGTGAAAATGGAATAGAACAAAACGATGCGGAAAAACCTTGAAATCTCGTTTTTCAAGCTTTTGTTTAGGGACGAAATTATATTGGCCGCCGCATACGCAGTACGATTCGTAGGTAGCGCGATAGCGCTACCTATAATATACTTGGCCATCCTTTTTTCTTATATGTTTTTCACAGCGAGTGCGAAATTTGTGCCCCCCTCACAGCTATATCGGCACACGTCTGGGAGGTGCGGTTTTTTTCAATCGATGGATAATTTAAAAATTCGATGCCGGTGTTTTTTTTGTTTACACTCAATACCGAGTTAGCAATGAGTGTGTAAAGTGTAGACCGAAAAATCAAATAATTTGCGAGAGCCAATTTTTTTTTAAATGGTGCCCCCGAGCTGTAGATTATGAACCTGACCTTACAATTTCTTTACACTCAATGGTTATTGCACAAAAATGTAAAGTGTACGGGTTTTTACTCTTTGCTTGTTTTCAGCTTATCTAACTCAATTCTGGTTTCTGTGCAGTTCACTTGGTTTTATACTGTAGAGGGTTACAAAATCTCGTGGAACCTTGTTTTCTTTTCTCTTTAGGGCAATATTTCTTGATCTCTGATCGTTTTAGTGTAGAGGGTTCGAGACGGAAATCGATATTTCTTCAACTACTCCACTAAGTAGGCGGAACATGTTAATTATGCTTAAAAGGTGCCCTGACTTTAGCGTTAGAGATCCCAGTTTATTTTGTTTCTATACACCTAATATTGCGGTATTAGAATAAAGGTAAAGTTTACACTGAGATGCATTTTTGCGACCAGAGCGTCGTGGATGATGAATTTTCTTTTAAAATGTTCTCCGTAAGGTCAGAATAACGAATCTGACCTTTAAACTTTTCTACAGCCAGTGTTTGTTGAATTATGAAGAAGTAAACTTTGAATTATATCTACATCTATTTTCAAATGCCGATAGATAACTCCGTATTGCATAATTTTGATCAGATTTTTCTTATCTCAGAGGTTTTTGACTCTGTCTTTAATAAATAATTATTTGTTATCATCATAAATGCACTATTCTTAAACTTCAGTAGAATGATTGATATTTTCTAAAAATAGTATTATCAAGCTGAAATCTGCCGAAAGATCGAGTTGCAGGCGCGTATCCAGGATTTTTTTTTGGGGGGGGGGTTAAAGAAAAAATAATAGGAAATACCTAGTCAAAAGCCTGAAGGAGGAGCTCATTTTATAGTAGGTAGGTTTGATACCAATTTCAGTCAAAAAAGCTTCAGAAAACATTCATGCCAATCTGCTTTTCTCTGAATGTACTGTACAGCATCAAACATCGAGGGGGGGGGGCTAAAATTTCTAAAATTGCCAACCAGTTTATTTAAGTTATAGCCGCACATTCTCCAATAAATCATCAGAAAAAAAATACATCTTATACTTTAAAACGCGTACAAATGCAATTTTTTGAAAATTTTATTATGAAAAATCTTTAAAGTGACTTTGGGTATCATATTGAATTGGAGGTGCGTAGCACCTGAGCAACACGGCTGGGGTGGTCAGCTCAAATGCCCCCCAGTGGGCCTCGGGGCAGAGCCCCGGAAAAATTTGCATTTTAATGCTTTTTGAACAAAATGTATACACCAAAAATTTCATAAATTATTGAATTCAAAGATCATGTGTGTTGGACAATTGTACCAAAGTACCTACGTGATATGCTTAGTTGGCTAATGGCTTGCCATAACACAGATTTTTTAACTTCAGTTCATTTAAAACGGAATGTCAGTCACACAATTTACACGATATTTACAATTAAAAGTCTAGACGCCGATCGTTTAATGCAAACTTATTTATAATTTGATCAATATCAATCTGCTTTTCACGATGAATTGCCAATAAAGCCAAATTTGAGCATCTTTGTTCGGTCATGGTAGCTCTGAGGTAGGTTTTGAGCCGTCTCAAAGTTGAAAAGGTTCGTTCAGGCGTGGCTGTGGTAACGAGTATTGACAGCAAAACCTTTAAATGCATCATGATTTATTATTTGTACCTACAACATTTATACATATACATATGTATGTTGACATCATGGATGTGGAAAAGTAAAAAATGTAATTTTCTAAGATTTTTCACATTTTAAATCCAAAAATTCTAAAGTAATTTCTATATTACACTTTAAAAAGGACTGTTTTACAATACCACAAAAAAAACATAAAAATTGTTGAAAAATAGTGTTTTAATTTGTTGGGGGATTGAATATTACAATATGTGCCTTGGGGTGAGAAATTAGCTAAATGAATTGGGCACAATCTTTTTAAACAACACGATTTTTTAGTCATAAATCCCACACTGTGCGAGATACAGGCACGTAGCTCTTGGGAGAATGGAGGGTCCGGACTCCGGACCCCCCCCCAAAGTCAGAAAACTTGGAAAAATATGACTTTTTAAACGTTATTTTGTGATATTTTGGTCTTTTTGGGCTTAGCTTCCCCAAAATTGGTGGTCCCCCAAAATAGGACGGCCAGCTACGTGCCTGGTGAAATATAAATCTTTCAAATTGTAATTTACCTTTAAACCATTGCGAATGTTGGGCTCAAAGTTTGCATTGCATAATGACAAAGAGTCAGTCGCATTCCTTGGTCGATCTTGACAGCCATCTGAAAACTGCCGTTGCCAGGATCGGTATTCGGCCAAAAATGTCATTTCAGTGCATTCAAGCTCGTCGGACAAAAAACTGTAAATGCCTTTGATCAAACTTTCGTCATTCGCTGCAAAGATCTTAGCTAATTAATTTGTTGCTAAAAACGATAAATTCGCAGCTTTCGTCAAAAAATATAGATTCTAATTTAACATGTCGTTCAATTGAGTTTAATTAGTAAAAAGCCAAAAAAACTGGCACTTTTTTGTAATTTCATAAAAATGTAAAATATGGACGAACAATTTTTATATAAGAAAAAGACCCAGTAATGTAAAAAGTACAGCCCCACAATGATCACTTCTCACTTATGATCAGTACCATACATGTGCAGCATGTAAATTGGGAAGGGTAAAGTCGAGAAAATTTTTTTTTCGAAAAACGTGCACAAAATAGGTAAAAAACGGACTACGAGCGTTAAAACATCTTGTCCTGCATCATCTAAGATACTTTACAGAGAAATAAATTTGAAATTTTTTCCCATCGATTCTGAACAAATGTTTTCTTAACAGAAGTAAATTAATGACAGGTGTCAAAACACAAATTTCAATACATTTTAGTTACCCCAGGTAGCTTTAATATTTTCTAAAAAGTTGTAATTCTGGGGGGATCAGCCACAGGTCTGGTGGGGGCGGGAAGTCAGGGAACCCCCAAACCCCAATGCCCATGTATGGTCGATACTCACTCAGCACATTAAAGTCTTACTAAAGTATGCAGGTATCAGGTATTGCAACTTGAAAATTGATCGTGTTTGATGGTTGAAACGCAATTCCAACTGTTCGATCAATTTCGCCAAATATTTTTTGTAGACACAATTTTTGAACTCCTCTCGCGCACTTGGATAAAACTTCTAGTCAAAAGGAATGTGTTCACCAAGTTCTGCCTGCCCCATTGCTAAAATACACAAAGGATTTATGAATACATATGTTGGTCCCTGTCATGTAAAAAATGTATTTTATTGCACAAATGCGATACAAAGTTGTGATTTATTTCGAGCTTGCATTTTTTACTCAGACAAGCAGTATCAAAAATTTTGTTGAAGCACTTCTCATCTTCTGTAGCCAACCTCATCTTCTGTAGCCCTTTTTACATGGTATTCTACAATGCACCTTAAATATTTTAAAATTTTTAACGCTATTTCCGGCGAGAAATTTAGTTTTACACCATTTTTAGGGTGCCCTTTTGCCATTTTTTTTAACCAAAAATTTGTCATTTAATCCCCTCCTCTTAAAATAAGGCACTTTATTTCTGCCTACTTTTGAGCCGTTACATTAACGCCCACGGCCACTCTCAATCGACCAAAATTATGCGTACAAATGCCAGTGACTGCCTTGATAAGGGCTTTTACATAATGCGAATCCATAAAAGCAAGACTAGCCTAATGTATTTTATTTACATACATATTTTTAGCGCCACTTTTATGTCGACTTCTATCTACTTCGAAATTTTAATAAAAATAATCATAATTTTGATGATAATCAACTTATGGAAATAAAGTTTTGATAATTTTCCTGTAATAGGTAGTCAATAATGGATGATAATATGTAATTGATAATGGAAGATAGGACGTTTTAGACCAAATTCAGAATTTTTTCAAAGAATTTTGAATAAAAAACGGATCAAAAATAGGTTCAATATTATGCATGTAACAACTCAGAATTTCGAAAGGAGTTAAATCAATTGAATTAAATTAAATGGTTAAATTGAATTAAAGGACGGCTATTTTTTGGGAAGGAGAAGTTAAATGAAGTTCAAATTTTATCCAAAAATAGCAAAAAACACCTTAAATGGTCTGAAAATGTAAATTTTTGCTTAGAATCAGAAGAGGTAACAATCAGCTTGGGATGGACACGACCATATATGACCTTGAGGAAAGGGGAGGTTTGGGCTTCAGCCCCCCAGAAAGATTTTCAGCCCCGCAAAACAATTTTTCGTTCCCTAGAATTGGCGATTTTTTGAAAATTCCCAAAAATTTTCTAAGAATTTGTAGAAAAGATGCTTTTTAAGCGTTTTTAACTATCTATTTGCTGAAAAGTGCCAAATTTCGCTCATGTTTTGACTAAATTTTGTTCAATTTGTTACAACTTTTTTGATTTTTTCGATTTTTTCATCTTTTCATTATAAGGATGGCTCCGAAAATCTTTGTACGAGCCTCAAAATCTTTGTCTAGTAAAAAAACAGTGAATAAAACAGACATGATTCAACAAGATTTCAAGATATCAGAGTAGAAAAATGAATCAAAAAAGTTTATTGTGCATGTGCAGCATATAAATTCTGGGGGTCAATAAATTGGAAATTGTCTAAAAAATAGGCAGGCACATAACAGCATTTAGAAGCATTTATAAGCGTTTTTAGGTAAAAAATAGATTTTTTCCACCCCTAAAATTGACTATAGATCCCCTAACCCCATCCACCCCAAGAGGTTAGCGATAATAAGGATTCCACCTCCTGAGACTCCATTTAACCCCCAGTCAAAATGTCCATTAGATGTATGAATCAAACAATAGATTAAACTAACTCACAGCTCTCGATTTTTTTCCTTTGATCCTCATTAGTCACTCGTAACTGACTAATAACATTGGATTGTCCTGACGCTACTAGCAAGAAGTGTTTTGCTCTCTCCGAACTGAATCCGTGGTAATCTCGAGATTCATGGTGCTTGAACCTTTCAATCGCTTTCTGGAAAACATCATCAATCAGTCTTGCATTTAGCATAATCTTTTTGTGTAATCGGGTAATTAAATATCATTCTCTCAGCAAATAGAAGCCCAATGGACGATACCATGTAAGAAACATCCCATATGCTCCACCTCATACGGAATTTTCTATAGTTTAGCATTTGTAATTCTGACCTAAGCAAACTTAGCTTACATTACAAATGATTAAGTATTTTGGTACACGACACCCACCTTGTAATTTGTGAATGGCTGGGTAATAAATTCGCCAACATCATTATTACGTTGCTCGGAATTTGCAAACAAGACACAAAATTTGCAATAAGCACCCTGCGTTTTTTTGCGGTAAGATAGCCACCGAAATTCTTCAAACGAATCAAATTGATAACGTCGATTGGCTCCAGATTGTTTTATTATCGGAAATTGATAGGTTTTATCCGGCATCGACTTGTTTGTCAAAATTTCATGAAGCGTATTATCACATGGCCTATTGTTGACGTAATTTGCAATATCATTCCCTTAAAATATTAAAAACAAACCATAACGTAAGCAATTAAAAGGAAACTTCAGTCTTTGTATTCACATAAGCTAATAGCTGAGATAAGTAGGCAAAGGCTACTAGATAACCTAAGCTAGATGGGTAGAAAATAACCTTTTTCAATCATAAAATTGTCTCTTGTATCCAACAATAAAAAGTATTAGATAAAAGAAAGAAATTAAAATTTTAAAGCATTGACAACTTAGCAGTAAAATGCAAATTTTATTAACTAAGTTAATGCAAAGACAAGACAGTAAACAGCACACCTGGGCGTAGGGGCTTTGGGGGTTTGAACTCCCCCTCGAGAAACCAAAATACGCCCCCAGAAACCAAAATACCCCTCCAGAATTTAATTTTTGAAATTTTTTCTTCAATTTTTTGATGCGAATCGACAGCGCTCGATGAGAAATATTGAACCATAGTGTTTTTTGCCATACCACCACTTTTAGGGCCATTTTTTGACCTTTGAAAAAGCTTGCACCCTCCAGAATTTCGGTTGCCCACGTATGGTAAACAGGTATGTTATGTAATATGTATTTGGGATGCCGTGCCAACAGTTTCTGATGGGTAAGAACTTTGCAAACGATTTTCTACTGTTTCGGGGGCAGAGCGGATGATGATCGATCATCTTGAACAACTTCTGCAGACTCGGTTCTTGCTCGTCTTTTTAAAAAATAAAGCAGTCTGAAGAAAAATAAAGATATATTGGAAATTACTCATTCTTACTTGGAAAAAAGTTGCGTAAGGCTAGTTTGATGCTTCGCCATTTTCGCATTGTCAATTAATTAAAAATGGTGATCGATTCCACCACAATACCAACCTAAAAAATGATTGCAGTTAAATGTAAAATTGGCTAATCTCATTTTTCTGAGGCAATGAGAATTTACAAACACTGGAGAAAAGCTCCAACTTTATTTTTTGCACTTTGAAAAAAATATTCAAAAGTCAGGAACCATTTGAGAATCTGAAAACTAAATTAAATTACATTTAAAAGTGAAGTTTGTGGAATTTACTGTTTCAAAGTAAATGCTAATAGTAAAATTTGTTAAATGGCGAAAAGTAAACTTTTTGGAAGCAACTGCACCACCAAACACGCAACAGCACCCGTTTTGTTTGTTGAGCACAGGGATCTAATGCGCAAATATTTGGCGCGCAAATCACAGTAAGCAGATTCAATGAACATAATATGATGCAAATACTTACTTGAAAATCCATAATTTTCATGTACTCCCCCTTTGGTGCATTTTTCAAAAATTTTGGGGGGGTCAGATGACCCCCTGACCCCCCTCCTGGATACGCGCCTGGAGTTGGCGCAGTGGTTAGAACTCCGTTCTCGGATGCTGTATTAAGAAAAGAATGATGGTTCGAATCTTCTGAATGCTGACTTTTTTATTCTTTTAATTCTTTCTGCAAAACCATGTACCTTATTTGACTTATTCATCTATTTAGGTTCTGCAGATAACACTTTTTTAATTTTTGAATTTCGCCTCAGTTCTCGAATGGGAGTGTAAAGAGTGCGAAAATATGGGGGTGAAAAGACACATTCCGGCCGAGTTTTCGACCTGTTGATGTTTGCCAACAACTCCGGTAATGAGTTTTAGGAAATTTTTTCTGACAGAAATGTACTACGGATCAAGGGCTATCTTGTGCTTACCAGCAAACTCTTTTACAATCAATCCGCAGTTAGTACCAGGTGTTTAAACTTTACGCTCTAGTGGATGTGTAAAAAAACAGATTTTGTCCGAGATTTCTCTGCTAACTTTTTCGTTTAAGAGTTAGGATGAATTGAAAAAAATAGAAATAGAGTAACTTTTAATGGCTACACGTCGAAGCAAGCTGCGTTCAAAAAAACGTAATATTGACTTGTTTATGGGGTGTAAAGTTCGAAATCTGGGGTGTAAAATGGGCAAAAAAACGGGTTTTTTTCGTATTTTGATTGGTAAATCATATCAAATATTTTGCGGAACATAAGTTTGGCATACACAAACGTACTACAATCAAAGGGCAACAAACTGGCCCGAACCGAATTGATTTACATTCAAAGGGGCGTTAGGTTCAGATTTTCAAAGTTTACAATGTGGTGGACAGTGGAATGTGTTTGTCCATTTTTTGTTCGCCACTTTCTCTCTTCAGAAGTCGGGCGAGGTCGAATAGGATAAAAATAAAGTACTTTTCAAGGGGTACGCGTCACAGCGAATTGCGTTTGTTTACATCAGTATTTAGCTTTTTCAGGAGGTGTAAAGTCAAAAAGTGGGAGAGTTAAACGTGTTTCTGTCTTGTTTTTTCTGTAAAGTTCTTGGTTATGAGTCTGGACATGATCTCAAGTCTAAAAATGAACCAGAAACCAAATGTGATACGCCAGTTTGTTTGCACACAACAGTGGTGTAAAGTTGTTAACATGTGTTATTTATTTGTCCTCGGGCCATTGTGGAGACTTAATTTTTTCATAAATGTTGATCGTAATATCAGAGTAATATCAGAATTACGTATCCGACTGAAATTTTCTTTACACTCTGTGGTTGTGTAAAGTTTACCCCGCATATTAACTTTAGTTCTAGAGCCCTGGAAAAGCTTGACTTTTTCTAAAGTCTAAAAATGTACCAGTAAATCAAATGTGAGACGCTAGTTGAGCGCGTTTGCTTATACTCAACAGTGGTGTGAAGTAGTTTGCAACTGATGTTTATTTGTTCTCGGGTTATTGTGGAGACTCAATTTTTTCATGAATCTTTATCGTAATATCTGAGTAATATTAGAATTACGAATCCGACTGAAGTCTTCTTTACGCTCTGTGGTTGTGTAAGGTTTGCACTGCATGTTAACTTTAGTTCTAGAGCCTTGCGGAAGCCTAATTTTTTTGCAAAATGGAATTGGGAATCTGACTGTTACTTTTTCTACACCTAGTAGTTGTGTAAAGTTTGCACTATTCATTTGTTGTTAATATGTAGTTTATACTACAAATTTATTTTACTTCAAAATCTAAGCGTTAGTGCTCCTTACACTTGATATTTGCGTAAAGTTTTTGAGTTTTTGCTGGAAAGCCTTGATCTCTTTAAATAATGTAAGGTTGTCTTGTTTAAAAAGGATAATGCTGATGTTAAGAAGAATATTGTTTTCCACGTTCTTGGACTGCTGTCATTATTGTGGCATGTTACTGTATGTGTTTACTGACTGATGTACTCAAATCATGCTAATTTAAAGTAGGGTACTAGCAAAGAAAAATGCTCCTATGGAACAAAAAAGATGAATATACTTGGAATTGTGGATTATTAAGGATGTAAAAGGAGGGGACTAGGAAAAATCTACCTAAAGTCGCAAAATCTGCTAAAAATCACACTTTCTCTAAGCAACGCAAAAAATCGAAGTATATTCTGCGGCCTCTAAAAAGTTTCTTTTTTAAATAATGTCCAAAGTTTCAGATAAGAGTGTATAAACGAAATCTATAATGGTTACTTATTTTAATTGCTGGCAAGTAGCAACGCTGACTACCTTAGTATGTACATATGTATCCTGATTGATAGAAATATGACCATTATAGCAAGCAAAGCAGGAGCCGATTTATTAGTGCACACAATCGTAACGGGAATGCTGTACCTATATTTAGTCTGTTTCAAGTCAACTTACGCGTTTCCAACTGTTTTAAACCAACAATTTGTTCAATTGTCTTAGATGCATCGATGTTTGCTATTTCATTCAATTGGCTTAGAAAGACTGTTAGTTTACTCCATATCATTTCCCATAGCTACTGCATAGCTAACGTGCTACTTATTCAATCATTTTTAAGGTTAAATATTTATTTTAATCTGTTGGCCGCAGAATATACTTCGATTTTTTGCGTTGCTTAGAGAAAGTGTAATTTTTAGCAGATTTTGCGACTTTAGGTAGATTTTTCCTAGTCCCCTCCTTTTACATCCTTGATAATCCACAATTCCAAGTATATTCATCTTTTTTGTTCCATCGGAGCATTTTTCTTTGCTAGTTTTCATATATTTCTGATGCATTGCTTGCTGATTTTCTGGAATGGGTTATTTCCGATGGAAACAGCTGGTCTGTGGGAGTCAAACATTTAGTTTTTCTAGGCAAAACTCACGTCGAAATCTGGCATAAATGTTAAAATAGCTGGTAAACTGGTTAGTCTACAGTTAATAGTCAATTTCGAGTACATTTGAAACAATTTTTTCACGTTTTCATTGGTTTTTCGTCTTTATTTTGCCAGATCTTTCTCAGAAACTTCTTATTTATCCATTCTCCACACATTGGCGTAAGGGTTTACACAACCCCAGTCTCGGAAATCCCCCGCTCAAGTCGATAGATAAACCCCATAATTGAATTGTTAGTGCTATTTTTGACTATTTTGCACCATCTGACCCTACAGAATTTGGCCTCATAACCAGACGTGTTCTGGGGAGTTAGGGGGTTTTGACCATATGTGGGCGGCACTAAGATGCTGAGGATGGAGTGCAAGATTTTTCAAAGGTCAAAAAATGGCCTTAAAATTGGTGGTATGGCAAAAAATCTATTTTTCAACGCTTCTCATCGAGCACTATCCACTAGCTCAAAACTCGCGAAATAACAAAAAAAATTCATAAATTTAAATCTGGCGGATATCTTGGTTTCTATGGGTTGCACACCCTTTCCTAACCCCTTCTCCACGCCCAGGCATGGTTTTGTCCCCCCAGATTGGCAACTGACTCCCGCGAAATGGCTGCGACAGGATTTTTTTCAGGATGTCTAGTGAATCGCTTCGATACCAGCAAAACATGTGCAACGACCGAACAACATGGCCGATTTGGGGAGGAGTGGTGGTAAGCATATATGGGCGCACCGAAGTTCTAGGGGGGTGCAAGATCTTTCCAAAGGTCAAAAAATGGGCTCAAAACTGGTAGTATGGCGAAAAAACACCATTTGTCAACGTTTCTCTTCAAGCACTATCCATTGCCATGAGAAAATTGCGAAAAAAACAGCCCAGGTAGGGTAGTAAGCCGATCTCAGAGGGCTTCAAGAACTTAGGTTTTTTGGGCTTAAACGACCTTAAAAACCGGCAGCATTAAAAACTACATTTCTACGCAGTTTCTGGGTAATTGAAAGGATTTTTGAAGAAAATGTTTAGTAATTTTGAGACAACGAGTATTATTCGAAACGCCCAAAAACAGTGTTTTTGACTTGTACCTACTCTTTCTTATCACAAAAAGGCATTTTTTTAAAAATTTTGGGACCTCTTAGAATTTTCATACTGTACATGTATGCCTAGGCCTTATCCAAAAATCTTCTAATACCATGTGATGTGAAAAGAATGATTTTGACGTTGCCAGATCCAACGTTATGCTGAATATTATATTAGATTGCTTCATTATCAATTTAGCTGACATATACTGTACAATGATAAAACAGGGTTTTCTCGATAGTCAAGATTGAGCTATCCTGTATGATATGTTTTAACATCATTGTGGACCCAATGTATTGCTCTGGATGCAAAAAACTCGTCGGCTGCAAATCTTGTGTCGTAGAGTGGCGGCAAGCAAACGATAGTTGTAGTCACTGTAGGACTTGTCTGGCTGGACCACACATGGGTGTGGAGGCCTCAAACCCCTACAGAATCTAAAGCCCTCTCCGAATCAGGAGAAATTCACAAATGAATTATCGGCGGTTATATTTCGCAATTACCCCAGAATCATGTAGGTTGCGGCCCGAAGAAAAATACATACGGTTCTGACTTTTATATGGTCAGACAGTGAAAATTTGAGGAAGCACCGACTAAAAAGATTCTGGATCTGACTATACAAGTCGCATTCATACGAAAGACAGCAGCAACCAAATTCTGTAGAATTCTGTGCCCTGAAAATTCATTTCTAAGAGTATAAATTTTTGGGGGTCTTTAAGATTCTCAGGGGTCCGGTCCGGACCAGAAATGCATGTAGGGAGAGGGTTAGGGTCTAGAGCCTTCAGAATGTAAAAGTTGGAAATTTTCTTTGGAAAACGAGGAAAAATAAAGGCTAAAAACGGATTGAAATTTGTTCGAAAGTGCTTCAAATTGGCCGAAAACTGCGTAATAACGTACATCGTTTTTACGCTATTTTAGTGCTTACATTAGTTTTCGAGATCATTTTGGCCCTAAAAAAGCAAATTTCTTGACCTCCAGACTGGTCATGCTTTTCATCTCTAATGCTGCGGATAGATGCACTGAAAAGCATGATGATCATACGTGGGCAGCAAGAAAATTCTGGGGGTGCAAGATTTTTTGAAGGTCAAAAAATGACCTTAAAAATGGTGGTATGGCGAAAAAAACAACATTTTTCGACGTTTCTCATCAAGCACTATCCATTGGCATCAAAAAATTGCGAAAAAAACGGAAAAAATTTTTAAAAATTGAATTCTGGGGGAGGTATTCAGATTTCTGGGGGGGTGATTATTTTGGTTTCTGGGCGGTGCATACCCCCCAAACCCCCACGCCCAGGTGTGATGATGACAGATCTGGAGGTCAGTCAGTCTGTGGCGTCAAAAATTGAGCTTTTCTTGATTATTCTCGAAAGTGCACAAAAAATAAATTTTATTCACAGTACATTTCACGCGGAGCCACTGTTCTCGCTTGTGGATACCCTCGCGTGTGTACGAAGCCGCCAACCAATTTTTTCCAAAAAAAATCTGAGATGAAACAAACATTTTATCCAATTTTGCTTTTGTTCATCAGATTGTTAATTTAATATGACGAACGACGAATTCTGTGCGTGCCCTCAACTGCCAAAGCTCCCCGCGACCCGAACGAGAAACGAACTGTCAACATTTTTCCATTTTCAAAGCGGTTGCGCGCCTTCAAAACGACAATTGTGAGTTCGTTTTTGGAAAATGGTCGCGCGCATTGAAAAACGAGAAACGAATGCACGCTCTTGACCACGCCCACTCATAGTAGTACCAACTGCTCTGTGCTAAACAGTGTACCTAGACTTGATGCACACACATTCTTAACGAGCGTACATAAGCCTGTCACCAGTGACGGATGTGGGATTTATTGAGTGGGGGCTGGAACCCAGAATTTGCCCAAAATTGTCAAAAATTGGGACTAAAAATTCGTATTTTATGCTCAAAGTACCATTTTTTGTTATTTTTTGATAGGCTAAATTATTTCCGACGCAAAAAAAGCACAATTTTTTAATGAAATATCGGCAATTTTGGGAAAAACGCAGCTATTTTGCGGGATCTGTAGCCGTTCTGGGGGATGGGGGTCAAATCCCCACCCCATTTTAGTAACACTTACATGCGTGCCACTGATATTATGTATTACGTGTGGCGAATCTGGGATTTTTGTGGGGATGGCACCATATGTGAGCAGCAAGAAAATTCTAGAGGGTCAGGTCGGAAAAACTTGCAAAAATGTTACTACAAATAGAATTCTGGGGGTCCATAGTAATCTGGAGGGAGAGGGGTTTTCTTCTGAGTCGGGGGTACAAACCTACCTTAGGTGTGGATGGAACCCCAATTTTTTCTAAAACAGTCAAAAATTAGTGCAAAAATCAGCTATCCACAGTGCAGAATATCGTTTTTAGCCGTTTTGTTTTGTCTGCTTTTGTTCAAAATGATTTCTAATGCAAGAATTTTTCGGAAAATTTAACAATTTCAAGCAATTTTATGCAAAAAAATGAATAACTTACTTTCACTTAAACTAAAACTGGCTGTATATAGACAGGAAGACATATCGAGACTTTAATTACTTTATTATTCCCCATCTTTCTGCATTCAGAGCGAATTCATTCAATCGTTTTACGCAAAATTATAAACTTAGAGAATTTATGCTAATAAGTGGAAAAAACTACAGAAAATTCATTCCACAACCCTCCAACAGACAAGATAAATTTGAAGCATCGACAATTCTGGGGAAAACGCATATCCCTAAGTCTGTCCCAACAATTTGAGAAATTACGATAGTTGATAGCCCTAAATCCTTGTAAAGCATGTAGATATAAATATATTCGTCTTTTACGTAGCCAACTACTTTAGGCAATTTGGTGAGTGGCCCCCCCGCGATTCCTTCTTCTTCTAAAGCCATGCATCGCGCTGACATCAACAACTAGAACTGATATATCACGAGCACTGGCGGATTTAATGGGGCTGGAGGTGACTGGTCAACCCCTGTCGTCAAAAAGTATTCATGCGCAATAGAAAATAGATGTGTATTTTTCAATCATTCCAGCCATTATCACAATTTTTCAAATTTTTCCAGCGTTTCGCGCTGAGTCGTTGTAGCCCCTACAATACTTTCTCGATCGTTTTCTAGCGATTTGTTCTGATTTCAGCATTAATTTTGCTAGTTTTTCATAAAAAAACTTTAGAAAGTTCAGAAAAGTTTTTAGTATTTTTGCGTCCGAAATAATGTAGCCAATCAAAGGACAGCAAAAAACTCTTAGTTGGTAGCTGGCCGTCCCATTTGGGGTACCAACACCAATTTTGGGGGGCGGGGTCCAAAAAAGCCAAAAAATAGCACAAAATGACGCTTAAAAAGGCCTATTTTTCCGGTTTTTTCTGAATTTCGGGGGGTTCGGACCATACGTGGGCAGCAAGAAAATTCTGGGAGGTGCAAGATTTTTTTAAGGTCAAAAATTGGCCTTAAAAATCTTAAAAATGGCGATATAACGAAAAAAACACCATTTTTCGACGTTTTCCATCAAGCACTATCCATTGGCATCAAAAAATTGCAAAAAAACGAAAAAAATTTAATTGTTGAATTCTGGGGGAAGTATTTTGATTTCTGGGGGTTATTTTGGTTTCTGGGGGTGCATACCCCCAAACCTCCCACGCCCAGGTGTGATTCGGACCACCCTTTCCCTTCTAGAGCTACGTGCCTGAGTTTGAGCACAATATACGAATTTTTAAACATAATTTTTGACAAATTTAGGAAAATTTTGGGTTCCGCCCAAAATTTTGTGCTAAAATAGTTTACCTGTACTTGATACATACACATATTATTAACGTGTATACACATTCAAAGCGTACAAAAGCCTGTCACCAGCGACGGATTTAGGATTTAATGACCAGGGCGGATCCCAAAATTTTCATAAATCTGTCAAAAATTATGTTTAAAAATTCGTATATTGTGCTCAAACTCAAGCACGTAGCTCTGGAGAGATATGGGTGGTCCGAACCCCCCAAAATTAAGGAAAAAAAACCGGAAAATAGGACTTTTTAAACGTCATTTTGTGCTATTTTTGGCCTCTTTGGACCCCGTCCCCCAAAATTGGTGTTGGTACCCCAAAATAGGACGGCCAGCTACGTACCTACTCCAACTAAGAGTTTTTTGCTGTCTTTTGATTGGCTATATTATATCTGACGCAAAAAACCAAAAATTTTTCTAAACTTTCCAAAGTTTTTTTATGAAAAACTAGCAAAATTAATGCTGAAATCAAAACAAATCGCTGGAAAACAATCGAGAAATTATTGTAGGCGCTACATTATATTTTTCTGTACATAAACTACTCTTCTGACGTAAATTTAATTTTTTAGAGCGCCAAGAGATAGTAAATGATTGCGTACGACTCAGCGCGAAACGCTAGAAAAATTTGAAAAATTGTGATAATGGCTGGAATGATTGAAAAATACACATCTATTTTCCATTGTGCATGAATATTTTTTGACGACAGGGGGTTGACCAGTCACCTCCGCCCCCATTAAATCCGCCAGTGCTCGTGAAATATCAGTTCTGGTCGTTGATGTCAGCGCGATTAAATAGCAAGGGGTGACAGTCACATGCATGGCTTTAGAAGAAGAAGGAATCGCGGGGGGCGCCCACTCACCTTATTGCCTAAAGTAGTTGGGTACGTAAAAGATGAATATATTTATATCTACATGCTTTACAAGGATTTAAGGCTGTCAACTATCGTAATTTTTCAAATTGTTGGGACTGACTTAGGGATATGCGTTTTGGCATTGGTGTAGTATGTCTCCACCTTTCCAAAAATGCATCCACCTAGGTGTAGCATGTCTCCACCTCAACTAAATTAATTTTTTATGGATCGGAAGACATCCAGCTTCCTTGGTGTGTCGCCATCTCGATAAAATTTTTTTTTGTTTTTTTGTTGTTTTTTGTGTTTCTTTGTTCTTTTTTGTTTTTTGCTGTTTTTTTGCAACTGGCCGGGTTACAACTACAAACACCAAACAGTGAACCACCAGCAAAATTTCATAGATCCCATTACAGGTGCACACACCCAAAGCATTGAAGCTCACTGGGGTCATGTAAAAACTGAAATTGTTAGAAAAATGCGAGGCACGTCGCTTACTTTGCTTCCAGGGCATTTAGCACAATATTCTATATAGTTCTTTTTTCTTGAAATTATCTCGCAATAATTAACGATATAATTTTTTCCAGTGTTGAAAACAAAAAAAAAACAAAAAACCAGAAAGAAAAAAAACAATAAAATAAACCAAAAAAACATCAAAAACAAAAAAACAAAAAAAATTTTATCGAGATGGCGACACACCAAGGAAGCTGGATGTCTTCCTATCCATAAAAAATTAATTTAAGTGAAGTGGAGACATGCTACACCTAGGTGGATGCATTTTTTGGAAAGGTGGAGACATACTACACCAATACCATGCGTTTTTTTCAGAATTGCCGATGTTTCAAATTTATCATGTCTGTTGGAGGGTTGTGGAATGAATTTTCTGTAGTTTTCTTCCACTTATTAGCATGAATTCTGTAAGTTTATAATTTTGCATAAAACGATTGAATGAATTCCCTCTGATTGCAGAAAGATGGGGAATAATAAAGTAATTAAAGTCTCGATATGTCTTCCTGTCTATATTCAGCCAGTTTTAGTTTAAGTGAAAGTAATTTATTCATTTTTTGCATAAAATTGCTTAAAATTGTGAAATTTTTCCGAAAAATTCTTGCATTAGAAATCATTTTGAACAAAAGCAGACAAAACAAAACGGCTAAAAACGCTATTCTGCACTGTGAATAGCTGATTTTTGCACCAATTTTTGACTATTTAAGAAAACATTGGGGTTCCATCCACACCTGAGGTAGGTTTGTACCCCCAACTCAGAAAATAAACCCCTAGATTACTATGGACGCCCAGAATTCTATTTGTAGTAACATTTTTGCAAGTTTATCCAACCTGACCCTCTAGAATTTTCTCGCTGCTCACATATGGTGCCATCCCCACAAAAATCCCAGATTCGCCACACGTAATACATAATATCAGTGGCACGCATAAGTGTTACTAAAATGGGGTTGGGGATTTGACCCCCATCCCTCAGAATGGCTACAGATCCCGCAAAATAGCTGCGTTTTTCCCAAAATTGCCGATGTTTCATTAAAAAATTGTGCTTTTTTTGCGTCGGAAATAATTTAGCCTATCAAAAAATAACAAAAAATGGTACTTTGAGCATAAAATACGAATTTTTGGTCCCAATTTTTGACAATTTTGGGCAAATTTTGGGTTCCAGCCCCCACTCAATAAATCCCACATCCGTCACTGGTGACAGGCTTATGTACGCTCGTTAAGAATTGTGTGTGCATCAAGTCTAGGTACACTGTTTAGCACAGAGCAGTTGGTACTACTATGAGTGGGCGTGGTCAAGAGCATGCATTCGTTTCTCGTTTTTCAATGCGCGCGACCATTTTCCAAAAACGAACTCACAATTGTCGTTTTGAAGGCGCGCAACCGCTTTGAAAATGGAAAAATGTTGACAGTTCGTTTCTCGTTCGGGTCGTGGGGAGCTTTGGCAGTTAAGGGCACGCACAGAATTCGTATTTTTGTTGCTAAGCGGTTTTTATTTCAAAACGAAACAACGAACGACAAACGAACTTTCGTTTTTCGTTCCGCTTTTCGAAAAGTAAAACGACGAACAAGAAATGAAATTCGTTCGTCGTTCTTCGTTTCATATTTACTATTATTAAAACAACGATCAAACACGTAGTTTTAGACGCCGGGCTATAAATAGACTTGCGTTCAAAAGCGCGACATCACAAGCGCAATGAAATCGGAAAGTGTACCTACAATGACATTTCGTGGGGGAAACAAGACAAAATAAAGGGGGGCCAAAACAGATGAAAATTGAAATTTTTCTTCAAAACAGCTTCAAATTGACCAGACACTGTGTAAAAGAAGTTATAACGTTATTTTAGATGTTTTAACACTTATTTAGTGTCCGTGTATGCGGCGGCCAATATAATTTCGTCCCTAAACAAGTGCATGAAAAACGAGATTTCAAGGTTTTCCCGCATGTTTTGTTATATTCCATCTTCACAGAAATGATTTGAAATCATTACATCGTTTTTTATGGAATAATTGTTGACGAGGCAATGCTTGCCTTACTGTGCACATTACTTTTAATAGTTCTATGTACGATGATGTACAGTGCTTACATAAGTAGCGTCTTTCTTTATTTTGTTATTTACTTAAACGAAAAACGACGTTTAAGCAAGCAAATCTTTTGCGTCATTCTTCGTTTGTTATTTTACTGAAGGAAAAAAGACGCATAAGCACTCGAATCTTTTGCGTTGTTCTTTATTTTGTTATTTTATTGAATGAAACACGACGCACGGGCACTTAAAATACTTTGCGTCGTTCTTCGTTTTTCGTTTTTCATTTTCAAAAACGACGCAGTGATCGTGTCATTATGTTGATTAATAGATCGTATTTCATTAATCTGTAACCTACTCTTTTATGGCATCTAATGCAGACATGTTCTTGGGGGAAGGGGGTTGACTATACATGTACAGAATAGGAATTCTGGAGGGGGTGGGTCAGACCCAGAAAATTTTTAGAAAGTGCCTTTTTTGGGCTAAGAATCGAAGGGTATGTACACATCAAAAACACTGTTTTTTGACGTTTCTGGCGATGCCGGTTCTTTCTAAGACATGAAAACGTGATAAAATTTTCAAAAAAATTTAAAAAATTAAGTAAAACGAACAAAATATGGTCAAAAACTGTGTATATGACGCGAAGCGCCGAAAATTTGAGATTTTTGAGCAAAAAATGAGCTAAAAACGCTTAAAAAAGGCACACTTATTACAACTTTTATTAACTTTTACAAAAAAATCGTCAATTCTGGGGGTAGCAGCCATTTTGCAGAGATGTCAGTTACCATTTTGGGGGTGGGGTCAAAACCAGACGTGTTCTTTTGGGGGGTTTGACCCCCCAGAATGGGAATCAACCTTCCCCCTCCCCCAAGAACATGTCTGCATTAGATGCCATAAAAGACTACAACAGATTAATGAAATACGATCTACTAATCAACATAACGACGTGATCACTGCGTCGTATTTGAAAATGAAAAAAGAAAAACGAAGAACGATGCAAAGCATTTTAAGTGCCGGTGCGTCGTTTTTCATTCAATAAAATAACAAAACAAAGAACGACGCAAAAGATTCGAGTGCTTATGCGTCGTCTTTCTTTTAACAAAATAACAAAACAAAGAAAGACACTACTTATGTAAGCACTGTACATCATCGTACATAGAACTATTGAAAGTAATGTGCACAGTAAGGTGAGCGTTGTCTCGTTGAAAATCATTTCATCAAAAAACGATGTAATGATTTCGAATCATTTCTGTGACGATGGAATAAAACAAAACATGCGGAAAAAGCTTGAAATCTCGTTTTTCATGCACTTGCTTAGGGACGAAATTAGATTGGCCGCCGCGTACACGGACAGTGTCCTGTACCCGGCGGCCAATCTAATTTCGTCCCTAAGCAAGTGCATGAAAAACGAGATTTCAATCTTTTTCCGCATGTTTTGTTTTATTCCATCGTCTCAGAAATGATTCGAAATCATTACATCGTTTTTCGATGAAATAATTTTCAACGAGGCAACGCTCACCTACTGTGCACATTACTTTCAATAGTTCTATGTACGATGATGTACAGTGCTTACATAAGTAGTGTCTTTCTTTGTTTTGTTATTTTGTTAAAAGAAAGACGACGCATAAGCACTCGAATCTTTTGCGTCGTTCTTTGTTTTGTTATTTTATTGAATGAAAAACGACGCACGGGCACTTAAAATGCTTTGCATCGTTCTTCGTTTTTCTTTTTTCATTTTCAAACACGACGCAGTGATCACGTCGTTATGTTGATTAGTAGATCGTATTTCATTAATCTGTTGTAGTCTTTTATGGCATCTAATGCAGACATGTTCTTGGGGGAAGGTTGATTCCCATTCTGGGGGTCAAACCCCCCCAAAGAACACGTCTGGTTTTGACCCCACCCCCAAAATGGTAACTGACATCTCCGCAAAATGGCTGCTACCCCAGAATTGACGATTTTTTTGTAAAAGTTAATAAAAGTTGTAATAAGTGTGCCTTTTTTAAGCGTTTTTAGCTCATTTTTTTGCTCAAAAATCTCAAATTTTCGGCGCTTCGCGTCATATACACAGTTTTTGACCATATTTTGTTCGTTTTACTTAATTTTATAAATTTTTTTGAAAATTTTATCACGTTTTCATGTCTTAGAAAGAACCGGCATCGCCAGAAACGTCAAAAAACAGTGTTTTTGATGTGTACATACCCTTCGATTCTTAGCCCAAAAAAGGCACTTTTTAAAAATTTTCTGGGTCTGACTCCCCCCCTCCAGAATTCCTATTCTGTACATGTATAGTCAACCCCCTTCCCCCAAGAACATGTCTGCATTAGATGCCATAAAAGAGTAGGTTACAGATTAATGAAATACGATCTATTAATCAACATAATGACACGATCACTGCGTCGTTTTTGAAAATGAAAAACGAAAAACGAAGAACGACGCAAAGTATTTTAAGTGCCCGTGCGTCGTGTTTCATTCAATAAAATAACAAAATAAAGAACAACGCGAAAGATTCGAGTGCTTATGCGTCTTTTTTCCTTCAGTAAAATAACAAACGAAGAATGACGCAAAAGATTTGCTTGCTTAAACGTCGTTTTTCGTTTAAGAAAATAACAAAATAAAGAAAGACGCTACTTATGTAAGCACTGTACATAATCATTTCTGTGAAGATGGAATATAACAAAACATGCGGGAAAACCTTGAAATCTCGTTTTTCATGCACTTGTTTAGGGACGAAATTATATTGGCCGCCGCATTTGTCTATTTACGCGAGATTCATGTAAATTCGATTGGTAAAAATTCTGGGATTGATTAATCAAAAAATTTTGTTTTTGGGGCTTTTTGAATATGAATGAATTTTGATTTTGCTCATTATATCGAGAAAATGAATTAAAACGATTATTTTGCGACGGTCAATAATCATTTCGAATTTTAAATCTACACTGTGCTTCTTTGTGACCCCTCCGTCCGCAAAAATAGCAATTAATGTGAAAATTCCTTGAGTTTTCACCTACAAGGCCTTGATTTTTCTTGTTAAAAGATGATTTTCTCCAAGTCTGTTCACAAAATTGCCGTTTTGGGATTGGATAAGGTGCTCTTGAAATATTGAAATTATTCCATTTTGAGTTTAAATCAGTCAAATCATCATTTCTTTCGTATTTAGGTAGATTATTATTTGATAAATTTCGAGAGAAAAATGCGTTTTCCGGTTTAGGTGTAGAATTTAACATAGGATAATTCAGAACATTTTGGAGATTATCATAGAATTGATTTACTTCTTGTTTATACGCTTCTGGAACCGCTTCTTCAAACGTTTTAGGGATGAATTACGAACCCATAGTCTTAAATTAGGCAAAAATTTAGATATGAATTGACTTTTTATAAAATCATTTTCCTCGTGGCCAGTCTATCCAGGTTGTGCCTTCTTAGCCAGCCTTCTTATATCTGTTGCGAACTGTAGCACGGATTCGTTGGCGAGTTGATATCGTGCAACTAAATGGTCTCGCTTAATAAATATATGTTGATTGTCGGGGAATCTTAATTTAAATTGCTGAGAATAATCCTCCCAGTTGGTTATTGGTGGTTCTCGCTGATTTTAATCTTGGAAAAAAGTTAAAGCTGCTCCTTTTAAATTAGTTGAGACTAAGGCTATTTAACGGTCTAATTGGTTAGCATCCGCTAAAATAGAAAAATTATTGAATTGTTTATCCCATTCAGTCAAATTTTCTTCGCCGTCTCCGCTAAAAACACTTTAAAGGGGGACTTGCTACAAACGATACGGGTCTTTGTTCACATAAATCTTGAATTCGTGCGACAGTTTGCTGTAATAAAGCTATCGCTTGTTGATCCATATTTATATCTTTTTGATTACCTTGATTAGGCTGGGAAACGTTTGAATTTTCACTTTCCTTCAGAGATTTTCTAGATACGCTCACCGAAATATCACTTTTATTACTAGCTTCACTTGAATTACTAAAATCTGATTTTAAATCACTAGAGTTTAATAATGATTTATTCTTTAAGTCTTGAGGCCAAATTTTACTAAACGTGCTAGATCGTGTCTTACATTTCCGCATTCCAGAGGACACTCCGCTTGACTCACGATTATTTCTTCAAATTTCTGGGATATCGTTAATTTCTTTCGATCGTCCGTTTTAGCCAATTAATAATAAATTTATTATCAACGGGAATTGAACAGTTATAATATTTTTTTAAAGCAATAAAATTCAATATTTAAACTATTCGGTCGAGTCCACTAACACACCAAATTGTAATAAAGCTGCCGTGAAATATATGTATAAACGGACTAGCTTTATTAGTATACGCCGGGTTCACAACGACTGAATAGTTATGCAATAAACGGAATATAGAAATTGTCCGACGTCCGATACCAAAAGCGAATAGCGAATAATACGTCAAATTATTAATACAACGAATATTTATATAAACTAACTTTGCTAAACATTCACGTGGTGAGCTCATTGCATGTACATACCTAACTTTTTATAGTTCCTATATTTTCGGGTCGAGCTGAGAGATCTTATGATTAGGTTGACGCACGAAAATTCCTGTACTACGACTCGAAGATGGCCGATAATAGATTGACGCAAATACTCATATGATGTGAGCTCGTGACTTTAGTTCGTGGTTTCTAATGAAATATCAACTTAAATACTAAATTACTAAAAGTCGCTAATTCAAGTGATCAGATTAAATAGCTTCTTTACAAAAATATTGCGTCATAAGTGATTTTATGTAAAAGTATACAATATAAGACACCGAAAAAACGCTATTTCGCGCGTTAAGGACAAATTTTTGGACCTATTTTTAGCTGATTTTCGATAAGTTTTTGATACCCCTCCTCTCATGAAAATTTTAGATTCGCAACTGCATATGAATAATGAAGTACCCCGTTTGCGAGCACTAAATCCCCTTCAGTGGGAGAAAATTTGCAGGAAACGGGGTTAGGGATGTTCACTGCCTCAACTGGGGTCAGCTAACCATATTAATAATGGGGAACCCCGTTTCCGAGCCCCTAAACCCTCTTCGCTGAGAGAAACTTTGTCGAAAACATAGTTGAAGGTATCAATACTGATGTTCTCTACGTGGGGAACTCCTGTTAATGTACTTTGAACTATCCTCAAAGCAGAGAAACCCCCGACGGAACCAGAGGTCAGCTTCACTTGTGAATAATGAGGTACCCTGTTTTCGAGCCCCTAAAGCCACTTCAGTGAGTGAAATTCACCCCCAGGGCGGAGAGACCCTTACGGAACCGGGCTTAGCTTCACATATGATTAATGTGTAACCCCGTCTCGAAGCCCCTAGACCCCCTTCATTTGGCTATTATAGAGTTGGGGTGTTCATCCTGATGAGCCCTACTCGAGGAACCCTGTTTCTGGCACTTTGGACTACCCCTGGGCAGAGAAACCCCTGATGGAAGCGTGGACAGCTTCACGCATGAATAATGGGGTACCCCGTTTCTGAGCCCCTAAACCTCCTTCAGTGAGAGAAATTCAGCCGGAAACAGGGATGTTCACCCTCATGGGCCCTACCTAAGATACCCTGTTTTCGGTACTCTGGACTAACCCAAGAGCGGAGAAACACCCGACGGAACCGGGGTCAGTTTCACACATGAATAAGGGGCACTCATTTCCGAGCCCCATCATCCCCTACAGTGGGAGATATTTTGCCGGAAACGAACTTGAGGGTGTTAATCCTAATTTGTTCTACTTGAGGAACCCCGGTTCTAGCATTTTGCTTTACCCCCAGGGCGGAGGAACCCTGGACAGAATCGAGGTCAGATTCAGATAATAATAAGGGGCACCCGTTTCCGAGCATCTAAACCCCATTCAGTGGTTTAGGGGCTCGGAATGGACCCTTTCGAGGGAATCCCAGTTCCGGAACTTTGAACTATCCTTAGGGCGGAGAAACTCTTGATGCCACCGAAGTCAGCTTCACATATAAATAATGGTGTACCCTGTTTCCAGCCTCCTAAATCTTTTTTAAATATGGTCAAACTTTTGCTGGAAACGGAGTTAAGGTTATTCATCTTGATGTGCTCTACTTGGGAAGCCACGGTCCTGGCACTTTTAGACTACCCCAGACTGGAGAAACTCCCCGACGGAATCGGGGTCAGCTTTACATTTGAATAATGGGGTACCCTGTTTTCGGAGCCCTAAAACCTCTTCAGTGGAAGGAATTTTGTCGGAAACGGCGTTAGAGGTGTTCATCCTGATGGGCCCTGCTGGGGCAAACCAGTTTCCGTGCACTTTTGACTACCCTCTTTTCAGACACACAGGATTAGGGCTATGTTTGTGCATGTGTTTGCGTATTATTTGTGAAAGCAATATTATTTTGACTGTCTCTAAATCGATATATGACATCAATTGATGATATTACCTTCTTCTCATTTAAAGCAAGCGTTACTTACATCGCGTGGTCATATTTAGCACAAAAATTTATAATAAGGTCACATTTGAATTTGCAGGTTTGTAGGGCGAAATTCGTTGAATGCAGGTTTCGGAGCCAAAAATTAGTGATTACGATATGCGCAATCAGCACATTTCTTTGTATGACTTTATTAACGACATCGTTTTGCAGTAAGAACTTTTTTAAATTCTTTAATAAAGAATTCAATTTATCTATTTAATCATAATCGATTGAACAATTGAACAATTAATATCGAAGTAAGAGACAACGAAACGTAAAAATCGTAAGATTTTTATTTCTTATCATTATAAATTTTTTTTTGAAGTTACATAGATATGAATGTATAATCTTAGGAGTAAAAAAGAAAATGTAGCGAAGGAAAAGAATGGAATTTAAAACAATATTAAAAATAAATCGAAGAAAAAATTAATAAGAGCAAATCAAATGTATCTGGGAGTCTAAATTTTTACCAATTTATCAAATCTCAAATTTTGACCAATACTGTATCTAAATTATGTCATTCATTTAATTCAAAGACCTCAAGGCATTCCCATTGAAATTATGCCCTAACATATATTTATTCAATTCAGCACATAATTTTACAAAACAAGCCTAAAAAAAGATGTTAAATCCCTGGTTTCTTATTGAGCGGATAGAAATTTTACAAATTTAGATTTAGAAAAAAAGTTGAGAAGAATATCAGGTCCAAAGATGACCAGACATGCAATAGGAAGTTTAGGGTTCAGAATCACAGAATGGAAACCGTAATTTTTTTGAGGAAAATGACGAAAAATAAATACAATAGAAATTAAAAATTTTCTAAAAGTTCATCATATTGATCAGAAACTGCGAATTAACATCATTTTCATATGACTGTGGCATTTATACTACTTTTTGATACTTTTTTGAATACAAAGCTGTTTGACTGACCAGAAGCCGTCCAATCCATCCACAAGACAGGCCATGCAGTGTATCTGTCGAAATTTAGCGCTGCTTTTCAATTCAGTTGGTTTTGCTATTTTTTGGATATTTCTTCTTATTTTGTTCTCTTTACTTTTTCAAAAACTTTTCCTGATTGTATGCGTTATAGGATTAATTAACGTCCAAAGTTATGAGCGTAGGATTGAGGAGAGTACCACAACTATTGGCATTAGGGCGCTGGTATCGCGCTGTGTTTTTGGCTATTTTTTTCATCATCGTCATAATGCTCTATCGCCATCTTTGGGGTGTTGAACGGAAAATAGGTCCAAAAGTGATCATTGTTGAGAATATCGACCGATTTTACACGAAACAAGATCAGGCAAGCGTTTATTTTTTTTGAATTAAACATCACTCGATTTTAAAAAAACACAAAAAGAATAAAAAAATAATAGAAGTAAAATTTGGAATCATAAAAATATATTAAGAAATAATTATTGAAAAATCTAATATGAATGCCTAAATTTCTGACTAACTGAATGTCATTCTAAAATAATTGAAGCTTTTACGTAATCTCTGGTCTGATTTATTTAATACAAAAATTTGATAGAATGGATTCTACGGTAATTAAGAATCCGCTGTCGATTATCGATTAAACATTGACAGACTGTCAACACACTGGACTGACCTGTTCTTATTTACAGACTGACTTCTCTTCGAGAAGCCAACGAAGGGATTATGGAAAAATAGAGCAACATTTTGTGCTGAATTTTGTAAAGTTTGTTCGGAGATTGTGTAAAGTTTACAGTTGTGTAATTATGTAGAATTTACAGTTGTGTAAAGTTTACATTGAAAATTAACTTTAGCTAAAGAGCATTGCCGAAGGTAAAGTTGTTTAAAATGCTCTCCGAAACATAAGGATTTCTTCTTACTATTAGGAATATGAACTTGACTGCAATTCTCACCCTCTAGTTGTGTAAATTTTACGCTTTAGCTTAACTTCACGACTGTCAGAATGCACGTTGTAATGGAAGCGTAGTTTTATTACAAACTTTTTTCTGGAAAATCAGGATTACGAATCTGACTTAGCTTTTTTTGCGACACAATGGCCGACTGAAGTTTACGCTGAAAATTAATTTTGATTTTAAACGGTTAAGACCTATTCAGAAGTACCAATCGGCTACATCGCAGAAATCCTATTAATCGTAGCTGATTCACAAGGGGCAATCGGGAGGATCGCCGACGTTGCCGATTTACTCGACCAATCGGCAAAATCGGGAAAATCGCCGACTACAATCGGCAAAATCGGCGATATCGCCGATTTTTGGCTGCGATTTTCCCGATTTTAGTCGGCGATTCTCCCGATTTTGCCGAAAAATCGGGAGAATCGGGAAAATCGCAACAAAAATCGGCGATGTCGCCGATTTTCCCGATTTGAATCGGCAGAATCGCCGACCAGAATCGGGGAGATAGAACTCGTTTCTATTTCTCCCGATAATCGAAAGAATCCTACATGATGAAGGGGCACACGGGGCTAATTTATGCGTGTGTCGTCAAAAATTATGTAATTGTGTACAGGTACTCATGTTGCGTGCAGTTAATGCACTTTGCTGGTGTGCCAAACTATGTATGTATATGTTGCAGTCACTCTCTAGGCGGACTCTGCTCTCTAGGCGGGCTCTGCAAACTCGGCGGGCTCTGCAAAGCCTAAAAATGGGTATTTTTTCATCATATTAAAAGTTTTAAAAACATTTCAAAAAATTCAAAGAAAATAACGGTTTATCTTGATCGGAAGTTGTTATCAGTTGTGTTGTGACTGTGAAAAAATAAGGAAAATGCAACATTTTTTCAAACTCGAGCTACATACCTTGCCCCCGAATTTCGATACTGACATTATAGTTCAAATCGTGAAAATTATCATTTTCAATCTAAAATTAAGGCCCGTATGCACAAAGGCCGATTAGCGCTAATCGGTGATTAAACATGAACTTTAATCTCCGATTAAATTTTTTGGTATGCACAAAGGCCGATTAGTGGTAATCGGCGATTCGGTTAATCGGAGATTTTAATCCTACCCCTCCCCAGGTTTAAACGCCGATAGTGTGAGTTCCTTTCGTTTTGTAAGCCAGTTGGTTTCTGTTTTCTCTGATTATGGACGTTCCTGACTTTCTTGACGATTTGGACAAAAATTATGACGAAAATTTGGAAAACGTGATTCCATGGAGGGTATTTCTGGAACGAGCAAATCCGCTAGAGAGTTACGCTAATGATAAATTTTTGTCGCAAATACAAGTTGATCAAAAACAGCGCTAGGGAATTAATCAATTTACTTGAAAACTTTGCTGCGATCTTTCACGTTAGGATTCGCGTTGAAAGCTTCTTCAATAGCACCCCATGCCTTGCTTTCAGCAGTCGCCGTTTTTGAATCCGTTTTTTTTATTTTCGATAATTTCAGCTTTTTCGGAAGCGCGTTCAAAGAGAAATTCGATTTCTTCATTGTCAAAATTTTACATACTTTCGCGAAGTTTATTACTGATGTCCATTTTTCGCAGTTTTAATTATTGCGATCAAATATGACAAAAAATTTCAAAACCACAGCTTCCCACCCAACCTGTTTTTACTTTTGTACTTTTATCAATCCTGTCCAGGCATGCCAAAAAAGAACCGAATCATAACAGAAAAATCACTGACCTGCATAACTCGTTTTTCTACCTACTGAACTTTTCAGTACCCGAAATTCCAATCGAAATTGCTGTTAATCGGCGATTGATCAACGATTAGAAATTTAATCTACGATTAGTCAATCGGCCTTTAATCGGCGTTTGTGCATACAGATTTTAATCGGTCGTTAATCTTCGATTGATTCATCTACGATTAGCCTTAATCGGCGATTAAATTTATCGGCTTTTGTGCATACGGGCAAGGTTTAGGCAAATTTGGTTGAAAACGTAAAAATGGTTAAAGGTTGGAAAATAACATCGTGTTCGTGCATTTCAGTTTACTACTATATCTCGTGGTGAGTTCTATCAGTGGCCTTCAAAAAAATTTCTGAAATGTTTAAAAAATGTTTAATTTTCTAAAGAAGAAGTGATCTTTTGGCCCGAAGCACCGAAAATGTTTTGTGTTCAAAAGTCAAATATTGATGATAAACAATAATAAGTCGCCACTTTTTTGGGCATTTTTTCCGAAAATCCCCAATTGCTAATCCCCAATTTTTTGGGAGGGGGTTAAAACCATACGTGGACAGCAAGAAAAATTCTGGGGCTGCAAGATGTTTCAAAGGTCAAAAAATAGCCTTTAAAATGGTGGTATGGCGAAAAAATACCATTTTAACAAAATAAAAAAATTCCATTCCACGCCTAACCCCCTCCCCAACTCCCGTGCTTGAACATCAGTAAACTGGTGTTGTAAAAGATATCTTTACCTTTATCTTTTTAGCAAGATAAAGATAAAGATAGAGATATCTTTATCTTTATCTTGACGATTTTTTTATCTTTATCTTTATCTTTGGAAAAATCACAGGCTATCTTTATCTTTATCTTTATCTTTTTGATAGGAATTTATCTTGCCAAATAAATAAGGTTTGTACATAAGTTAGCATGAAATCCAAAATGCAGGTTTGACGTGAAAAACATTTAGACGCTTTCAAGTTTTGTTGTAATACAAGATAAGAAAAGAAAATGATTGTTTAAACCCTATGGCGTGCGGCCCAAACTCCCAAACTACTGTGTGTATATCAATCCAAGTAAGCGGGAGTGATACCGATCTAAGCGCGAGTACTACTACTAGCAACCACGTTGATCTAAGTCCAAACCTAGGAAACAGAGAGAAGTTTGAAAAATCTAGTTTTTTCCATGCCACATATCTGGAATATGCATGATGGGGACACAATCGGCCGGAACAGCCCACTAAAACGGGCATAATCGGCTTTGTTAAGAAAGAAAATCAGGAGAATCGCCGACCATGGCGATTCTGCCGATTTTAGTCGGCGGTATTGCCGACTTTGCCGATTTTAATCGAGAAAATCGCAGAAATCGCCGATTAAAATTGGTAAAATCGGCGATGTCGCGGATTTCGCCCACCAAAATCGGGAAAATCGCCGACGTAAAATCGGCAGAAATCGCCGATTTTGCCAATCAAAATCGGGAAAATCGGCGACATCGCCGATTTTTACTTCTGAAAAGAACTTTAAGGAGGTAACTTAAGACTGTTCTTGTGTTATTCTAGTATTTCATTCGGGAAGTTACCTCATGAGTATATTGTGCAAGATTTTTCAAACGTCAAAACATGGCCATACAAAAGGTTGTATGGCGAAAAGACACTGATTTTGAACGTTTCCCATCGAGCATTATCCATTAGCATCAAAAATTTGCGAAAAAAAACAGAAAAAAAGTTTTCAAAATTGAATTCTTGGGGGGGGTTGGTTTCTGGGAGTGGGAATATTTAACTTTCTGGGGTGCATATCCCCAACCGCTTACGCCCAGGTATGGATTGCACAAGGAAAAAGTTACCTATATGCGCAAAAATCATCAAAAACTTCTAAAAATAAGATTTATCTAAACAACACAAAAAATCAAAGTCTAAGCGGCGGTGACATTGATGGCATATAACAAAAACTACGTTGTTCCATGACTGATTCTCATCAGCTCTGTCTTAGTAACTATAAAGTCAGTCCCAAAAATTGTGTTCCCAAGTCCGTGTTCCCAAGTCCATTTTTAGGCTTAACATGTATGGGCAATCGTCGAAAAAGGACATTTTTCCTTTTTGACAATGCTCTTCCGCTCATTGAAATTGAGCCAAAAAGTCGATAAAAACGTACAAAACAGCATACTTTTTTGAGATCTGATAAATTAGTAATTCTGATACACCCCTGCGCCCAGAAATCAAAATATT
>JAVLUZ010000377.1:296799-356799 GCA_036768485.1 Mermis nigrescens | reverse complement strand
TTTCAGGTGAAGGTGGTCCCGGGCGACTCGCTTAAGCGTTGCGCTTAACGGTCGTGTACGTGCGTATGGAAATTGAGCACAAGAATGTACATCTGGGGCAATCTATTGGTTTTTTTCATCTGTTTAAAAAAACCCCAAACCGATTTTTTCCCAAAATATTTTTTTCAGTGTAAAGCTGACAAACATGAGTTTGGCACATACAAACGTACTACAATCAAAGGGCTACAAACTGACCCAAACCGAATTTATTTACACTCCACTTTCTCTGTTCAGGAGTCGGGAGAGGTCGAATAGGATAAAAATAAAGTACTTTCTAAGGGGTGGCGAACAAAAATATGAAGTGAAGAAGTCGGGAGACGTCGAATTGGATAAAAATAAAGTACTTTTTAAGGGGTGGCGAACAGAAATATGGATAAACACGTATTTTCACTGTCCACCACATTGTAAACTTTAAAAATCTGAACCAAACGCTCCATTGAGTGTAAATGAATTCGGTTTGGGCCAGTTTGTTGCCCTTTGATTGTAGTACGTTTGTTTGTGCCAAACTTATGTTCCGCAAAATATTTGATATGATTTACCAATTAAATACGAAAAAACCAGTTTTTTTCGCCCATTTTACTCTTCAGATTTCAAACTTTTTACCCCATAAACAACTCAATATTACGGTTTTTTGAACGCGGTTTGCTTCGACATGTAGCCCTTAAAAGTTACTTCATTTTTATCTATTTAAATTATCTTAACTCATAACCGAAAAAGTTGGCAGAGAAATCTTGGACAAATCTGTTTCTTCACTCATCCACTAGAGTGTAAAGTTTAAACCCCTGGTACTGTGTATTGATTGTAGAAAACTTTGAAGGTCAGATTCGTTATTCTGACCTCACAGAGAACATTTTTAAAAAAAATTCATCATCCAGGACGCTCTGGGCGGAAAAAATTTTTCAGTGTAAAGTTTACACCTGCACTAATAACGCAATATTGATTGTAAAGAAAGCAAAATAAATTTTGACGTGTAGCGCTTGAGACGAGGCAGATTTTAAAGGTAATTACCACGTTCTTTCTACTATGTGGAGAATATGGCAGGGAAAAAATATTTTTTGTATCAGACTCTTTACAATAAACCGCCTCTAAATTCGAAAATATTACTTTTTATGAAAAAATAGGAAAAGTTTCTCCCAGATTTTATAACCGTCTACCTTTTGAAACCAATCAGACTGCATAGAATGTAAAACTGAGTTTGATATGCTCTTGCACATGAAAACAGTAAAAAACCGTCTAATTTACACTCCTGTGCAATAACCAATGAGTGTAAAGAAATTTTAAAGACCAGATTCGTAACCTACTAATTAGGGAAAACATTTTTAAAAAAATTCATCATCCACGACGCTATGGGTGGAAAAAATTTTTCAGTGTAAAGTTTACACTTGCACTAATAACGCAATATTGATTGTAAAGAAACAAAATAAATTTTGGCGTGTATCGCTTAAGACGAGGCACATTTTAAGGGTAGTTACCACGTTTTGTGTACCAAGTGGAGAATATGGCAGGTAAATAATTTTTTTGTCCCAGACTCTTTGCAATAAACCGCCGCTAAATTTGAGAATATTACTTTAAAAAAAAATTAAAAGAAGTCTCCCTAGATTTTTTAACCGTCTACATTTTGAAACCAATCAGACTGCATAGAATGTAAAACTGAGTTAGATATGCTTGGCCACATGAAAACTGTAAAAAAACCGTCTAATTTACAATCCTGTGCAACAACCAATGAGTGTAAAGAAATTTTAAGACCAGAATCATAACCTACTAATTAGGGTAAAACATTCTTTAAAAAATTGGCCCTCCGCAAATTATTTGAATTTTTGGTGTAAACTTTACACACTCACGACGCACTCGGTATTGAGTGTAAACAAGAAAAAAAATAGGGGCACTAAGTTTTTTTATTATCTACCTTTTAAAAAAAACCGCACCTCTCAGATGTGTGCCGTTATAGCTGTGAGGGGGGTACACAAATTTCGCACTCGCTGTGAAAACATATAAGAAAAAAGGATGGCCAAGTATATTATAGGTAGCGCTATCGCGCTACCTATGTATATATATATATATATATATATATATATATATATATATATATATATATATATATATATATATATATATATATATATATATATATATATATATATATATATATATATATATATATATATATATATATATATATATATATATATATATATATATATATATATATAATATATATATATATATATATATATATATATATATATATATATATATATATATATATATATACTTAGCAAGAAAAAATGCTCTGATGGAACAAAAAAAGTAGAATATACTTGGAATAAAGAATTATCAAGGACGTAAAAGGAGGGGACTAGAAAAAGCTCCTATCTATAAATGTCACAAAATTTGCTAAAACTCAGAAATTTCCTAAACAAAGGAAAAATGAAAGTAAGTAAATCAAAGAAAAAACCTACCTGTGCCTAAAACTGCAAGATCTGCTAAAAATCAGACTTTTTCTAAGCAACGCAAAAATCGAAGTATATTCTGCGGCCTCTTAAAAAAATAGGTGAACCTTCTCATATTGTCCACCATACAGTGGGCAGTTCCAAAATTCTGAGGGGGTTTCAAATTGGAATATTGGCCTTAAAAATAGTGCTATGGCGAAGAAAACACCATTTTTGAACGTTTCTTGTCGAGCTCTATCTATTGGTTACCAAAAAAAACTCAAAAAGAGCAGAAAGATTTAAAAAATTGAATTCTGGAGGTATTGTTGGGTATTTGCGTTTTCTTGTTGGGTATTTTGCCTTGGGGTGCATACTCCCCAAACCCCCTACGTCTAGGTATGGTGTCCAATGCTTAATATAAAGCTTATAAAATAAATCTCAAATCTGCGTTTTTGCTAATCACTTGCAACATTAATTTATTCGATATTGTGGCCAGATAAATATTACAAAAAGTTATATCCTATGATTATTTGTGATACCGCAACGAATGACTGTGATTTCTATATAATGCATGCGTCCATTCAGTACTCTTCTGGCGTTTAATCCCACCAGACCACCCGGATTTCATTCCTGCCCATGTAAACTGATAACCATTAGGCATGGGAGGTCAGGGATATGCACCAGTGTTCAATCAGAAACGTCGGAAATTGCCGTTTTTCCAACATACCATAATTACTATTTTTTGACCCAGAAAAATATTGCAACATGGCGCTGCTCAGCTATGGCGATATCTGCTTTTGCAGAGTGAGTGTTTCAGTTATCAAGCCTCAATCTTTTATATTTGTTCGACAGGATGCTGCTTTCTTCTGCAGGCCGCAGAATATACTTCGATTTTTGCGTTGCTTAGAAAAAGTCTGATTTTTAGCAGATCTTGCAGGTTTAGGCACAGGTAGGTTTTTTCTTTGATTTACTTACTTTCATTTTTTCTTTGTTCAGTAAATTTCTGAGTTTTAGCAAATTTTGTGACATTTGTAGATAGGAGCTTTTTCTAGTCCCGTCCTTTTACGTCCTTGATAATTCTTTGTTCCAAGTATATTCTACCTTTTTTTTGTTCCATCGGAGCATTTTTTCTTGCTAGTATATATATATATATATATATATATATATATATATATATATATATATATATATATATATATATATATATATATATATATATATATATATATATATATATATATATATATATCTATATATATATAATAATTTTATATATATAAGTAATTCGTACGATTTTCCTTTGTAGATTTTCGAAAAAAAGATGCCGGATGCGACCAATATGCAATCAGGCTGCAAACTTTTGGAAATGAAATTAGATGATCCGGAGCTCGCGTATTTTTTCGAGAAACCGGAGCCGCTCAAATGCGATAGTTTAGTAATTCTTCGGAGATGTTTTATAAATCTAAAGTGGCTTACTTTGTTTGCGCCGTATTGCTTGGAGTAAATATGAGAAAATAGAAAAAGAATGATGATTCGAAATTAATCCTTAAAAAAATAATAAAATTAGACATATATGTGGCAATTATTCGATGCTGTAAATTATTTAAGTTATAATTCACTGAGCGCCTGATAGATAACTCTCATACATTATTGCAAATTGGGATCCGCATGCCGACTAGTAGAAGTTGACGAGCTACCGGGTATCAGTTGATTCTATTCATTTTTCAACTTATATTTTTCTCATATTTACCTTAAGCATACATATAAACTAGCAAAGAAAAATGCTCCGATGGAACAAAAAAGATGAATTTATTTGGGATTCTGGATTATTAAGGATGTAAAAGGAGGGGACTAGGAAAAAGCAACCTTTGTATATGCCTAGCGTCCAGGGACGTAGGTGGCCGTTCTATTTGGGTGAGGGACCGACACAAATTGTTTGGAGAGGACCAACACAAATTCGGAAAATCTGTCAAAACTCAGACTTGTGTAAGTAACTCAAAAATCAAAAAATCTATCTTCCTAGAGCGTAAATACAGAAAAAAATAAATTGAATCATTCAAATGAATTGAATACAATATAATCAAAAAAAATCAATATAAGTAAAATAATATAATTACAATTCCGTACTTTTTCGACGAATATTTTGAAAATTTCCGGGAAATCACTGAATCCTAGTAGAGTTAAAAAATTTCGAAAATCTATTCTGACGCTTTAAGAATTTTCAGCTTTTTTTGGCGATCCTTTTGTAAGAAATATTGGTATTTTCATCAAAATTCTGGGAGCACTAGCCTCTACTATTCACCAGTTACGTGCCTTATCTCTATGTACCTCGATGAATATATAAGCGAATGAGCCGTATCAGGAGAAAGATAAAAATTTTATCGGCTAAGTGAGCACAAATTTTTTTGAATTTTTCATGATATTAAGGGTGTCGAGAGACGCCAAAAACATTTCTAGCACTTGTTAAGAATTGCACCGAATTGCACTAAAGTTCACGTTTTTGCACCACCAATTCGCTCATTTGTCCAACTTTGAACCAAATTCAATGACAGTCAAATCCAAACTCTCACACTTGATAGCAGTTAGTCTCCCTGGATCGCAATACAAAGTATCGATAGTGCTCAAGCATAGGCTGTGTTGAAGCATAGACTATAAGTTTTTTGTTGCGATCTAGGGGATGACGTCAGGCTATAGTTAACCTCAACTATTGGTATACTGAAGACTATTTTAAATTTGCGGATCAAGTCAACCAGGTATACTTTACACTACAGTAAAAGTACCTATTTAATGCAGGGGAGGGGGAGCTATCAGAATTTTATTATTACTTTACAATATTCTAACTTGCGTATCACTTGACCACTTTACACTTTACACTCAAACACTCAAGTAGTTTACACCATATCATAAAACCGCTATAAATCATGAACCAATAGTTGAATCGAGCTGAAATGTTCAGAATATAAAGACTACATGCCAAAAATAATATGTATGGAAAATCGTGTATCGGCTTACTGTAGCTATGTTATAACACGTATTTTTTACTAATGGCCGGATCGGACTAACAATTTATGAGTCTGTAAAGTATATATTAGGTATGCCATGTACACAATGTTAGCGCCCAACCTACAGTATAATAGCATTAGTTCACTCTTTGCATAACTCAAGAACCAATGGCCGGATTGAGCTCAAATTTGAGAAACAGCATATACGCGAGTCACTTTTGCTTTATACATTGGCTTACTGTAGGAATACTGTAGCTTTCTGTTTTTTCTATATCTCACAAGCTAATAGTAAAATAAAGCTGAATTCAACAAATTAGATGTATATGAGTCAAAATTAATGTACGTAAAATACAGTGCATGGGATTACTGTAGGTATGCTACAACACGTATCTTTTGATTCGCTGAGCTAAAAATTTGAGAGCTTTAACAAACACGATTGAAGAGTGCACCAGGAATACTATAAGCGACATTTCGCAACCCATAGTGAGGAAATTGTGGTTGTGAAAAAGGTTACAAAGGGTCTACTGTCTCGCACAGATCTCTCCCAACCTAAAGCTAGAGGATCACTCTGTTGACTGCAGATCTTTTGTATGAACACACTGTACTTAATAAGATTATGAGACAATAAAACATGAAGATACGGGTTTAACGGAAAAATCAGACGTATTTTGCAAAATTTGGAAATAATTTTGTGAAATTTACAAACTTTTTTATATGGTTAAGTATAGGTATTTTGTGAAAATTTGGAAATTATTTTGCAAAATTTGGAAACTTTTTTGTAAAATTTGGTAATGATTTCCTAAAATTTGAAACTTTTTTGTAAAATTCGGAAATTATTTGGAAAATTTGGGAATTATTTTGTAAAATTTAGAAATTTCAAAAAAAAACACAAAGTATTTACAATTTGACTACCGTGGAAACCCATGAGTCAAATTTTGATGGGTCCTCCCGCCAGTGGACCTGATATTCGGTCTTATTATTCCTCCTATGCGTATTTAGATTGCTGATTATCAATCGCATGCTCAATATACGGACAAAGTTCGCTCGGTTCCATCAGGAATCATGAGAATGAAATTGAGGCGTTCCATCTAGGAGGCATAAAATGCCTCTGCAAATGATCAACAAAATTTCGAAAAGTAATTATAACAGCTGGATATCGCTTCGTCTTGATCTCTCCTGGTATACCCATTGTTAACTGGAGGAAAAAAATTCAAAATTCGATATGTTGCTATGTATTCTGTAGTGTATGGAAAAAAGGACAAAAGGTTCACAGTCTTCCAACAGATCTCCCCCAACCCTAAGCCAGAGGATCACTCAGTAGACTGCAGATATTTTGCATGAACACACTGAAAACGTGCTTAATACTTAATAAGATTATGAGACAATAAAAAATGAAAATACGGGTTTAACCAAAAATGAATAAAACAGCCTATGCATTGTTCGGCTAAGTACTAAACTGAACAAGTATGTGTCAGGAGGGGTCTACAACCTCCCAACTTAAATAAAACTCAAAATTTTCCCTTAGGATTTTCAAAAATTGAAGAGAAACTATCAAAGTTGATCAATCAGACTAACTGACCATAATTTATACTTATGGTTGCAAATACGATATATTTCAAAGAAAAATACTATACCTACCTAGGCACTGCTCTCTCAGTGTTTAGCAAATGTAAATGATAATTTTACCAGATAAAAAGCACAACTCTACAGAATTTCAAAATCATCAATATTGCGCAATGTTATACAATTCGAAGATGAAAAATGAATTTTAGTCCATAACGGATACAAGAACGCGGGCGATGATTCAAGGGCGTAATAATTAACTTTTGAAAACAAAGTTTCCACGAATTGTTAAAATCGATTACCATTTATATATCCTAAATCGTAAAGAGAAATATAACTGAACAAGTTTGACGACGATCAGTAAATATATCAATTAAATCAACAAGGCATCCGAAAAAATTGTCATCGTGATTCGAACAGACAAAACATATAGATAAAACTTCAAGGCACTTGGCATCATAGAAAAAACTTCGAACAGCATTTTTATCGCTATCGAAAAAGCCAAAACTTCTTATACATAGTTCGCGCGGATTAAAATACTTTAAAACGCGGTAAAAGTCTTTATTTAAATCGATTGAATGCAAACACAGTCTTTGCAGTAAATGGCGATACGAAGGTATCCAAGAAGCAGTAAATAAAGTTACTACTTTCAATTCGACCGTCTTTTGGTCGCAATCGTTCATCAGATAGGGCTCGAGGATTTCGCCTTCCCAGTATTCCATAATTCGCATGTGTCGTAACACCAATTTTGATGGGTTGCATACCTTTAGTATCTTCTTCAACAGCCGATTCTCTTTGCCACTAGGGTAGATCGTTGTAAGCTGCTTGTATATGTTTATTTCGATGGTAGCATCGCCTTAAGAGAAAAAGAACCAAAAATAAATTATTTGTATGAAAAAGAGTGATACCAATGATAAAAACTATTAATTAATCATAAATAAATGGTTCACATTTACTTTAATGTATATTCTTATCTGTTTTCATGCACGTATATTATACTCATACCATCAAAACATGGCAAGGGTGCATACCTTGTAAAGGTTGCAAATGAGGATCATGCGTTGGATTTCCAGGTTTGTACTGGATGGCCCATTGCTTAAATGTTGTGCCGTATAAATCGCAGACTAAAACCGTGATTGCCGAATTTTGTTGCAACAGGCCATCGTTGCTGACGCTCCAAAATTTTCCGCCAATCCTTGCATACGCGCTCAATGCGCATACGGCTGGCAAAGTCGAGGTAACTGAATATTCGTGCGTGCAGTTCGGACGGTAGACTGTCGAATGTTGCTGGAAATTCACATATAATCGGAAATAAATTAATACAGCGTTTTTGTTACATCACAAATATTAAATTTGAATAAATTTACATAGGAATATATATATATATACAAATTCGCATACCTAAACTAACGCTGTTGTTCGTATAATCCACGATAAAAATAATAATTTAGAGAGCCGAACAGCTCAAGACACAACGTCCTGAGTAATATTTTTCATTTTGTCGTGCCTTATATACCCTGTTTTTCAACCCCTCATACACTCTCACGCCTTATTGGTCCTGACAAAAAGCCAATTCTAAGATATCATGCATTGTACATTTTAATTTTTTCTTTCAGTCCTACCTTACATAGCCCCTTTTTAACTTTTTAACATATACTTAACAGACTCTTAAAATTTTAGTCCGATTCGGCCATTGGTTGGAAAAATACGTGTTATAACATAGCTACAGTGGGCCGGTACACGATTTTCCATACACAATAGTTTTGGCATGTAGTTTTTATATTCTGAACATTACAGCTCGATTCAACTATTATTTCATGATTTATAGCGGTTTTATGATGTGGTGTAAACTACTCGAGCGTAAAATGTAAAGTGGTCAAGTAATACGCAAGTCAGAATATTGTACGCATTTAGTATGGCAAGCTGTGCTCATAGTTATCCCCAAAAAATAAAATTCTGATAGCTAGCCCTCCCCTGCATCAAATAGGTACTCTTGCTGTAGTGTAAAGTATACCTGGTTGACTTGATCCGCAAATTTAAAATAGTCTCCAGTATACCCATAGTAGAGGTTAACTATAGTGTGACGTCATCCCCTAGATCGCAACACAAAACATATAGCTAATGCTTCAACACAGGACTATGCTTCAACACAGCCTATGCTTAAGCACTGGCTATACTTTGTATTGCGATCCAGGGAGACATGCTTAACTACTGTTGATTAAGAACACGAACTATTATTACTAGATGGTGAACACGGATCATATGCCTTTTTGACTACTGTGAAAATTTTTCAAATATTGCATCGTTTTTGAATGCTTTGGCAGATGACGACACAGCTGCAGTCCGGGCTGCATTTTTGCTGTGTACTTACATTTACTAGCATCAATATAGAGCAGCTGTAACACAAAATTTGATCGATTAGGAATAGTGAAAAAGTTCAATCGGTGTGTCGAAATGTTTGGATGGATTCACTCATGAAAAATTGGAATTCACTTGTGTAAAGTTCACCTCCAGCGTGGGCAATCTAGCATTTTGAATTTGTTCTTTCAGAAATAAATCCCAAAATGCAACTTAGGCTTTATAAGCTACTTTAGTTTAATCAACGTAGAACACTTGTTTTCGCTGTACAAGTAACTTTCAGCCAATTTCGTAGGCAAAAATTTTTGTTCGAAAACATCGAGCTTCGCAGTGTTATCACTATAGATGTAAAAGATCATCTGGATCTGATCTTTATATTTAGATTCAGATCCAGATCCAGATAATCTGGATGTGGTTATTTCTGATCTGATTATTTGATCTGTATCTGGATCTGCCATAAAATGAGAACCCGATGTTTATTTTGATGTGGATCCGTTAAGTCAAGTTATATCTGGTTAAACAGATCAGAAAGTTACTTTTGCGCGATGGTATTCTTTCTGTTATATTATCTACTCTAGGTGGGTTATCTAAGTAGTTGTAGCCTACTGGGAAGGCTGCTGGGGGTTCCGATCTCTCCTCTCCAAGATCTATGCTGACCCCTCCCCCAGAATGGCCAAAAAGTGCCGCTGACCACCCATAATTTTTTGCTTTCAGCAAATTTTTAAAGCTCTGCAGAAAAGTTACTTTAGTGATGAAAATATATTAAAGGTTGTTTTTTCACTTAAATGATCATCAGAATTGACCTTTGATAAACTTTTTTGCCTGAAAATGGGAAATATATGTATTTTTTTCGAAATAATATTGTTGAAAAAGTTGTTTCAGTGGATGCACGACATCGAGAAACGTCTTCAGTCATATATTTTGTTCGTTTTTTTATGTTTGAAAAAAATTTGACGTTGACCCCGCAAAATTTATATGCTGTTTACATATGGTTTTAGTAGATGCATCTGCTATTTTTCAAGAATTTTAACAGCGTGCTTTTTTGTTGAATTAAATTAAGCAGGTTTCTTAAAAGTGTTGCATTTGATATTGTTAGGTAATTTTCTTTGGCTCTTCCCAGAACCCTCTGGGGGCTGTTGTATTAGTTCCGCCACCCGAAACCCCCTCCCAATCCATTAGGATCGGGCGCTTAACGCCCTCCTTTTTAGCAATACAAATTGCTGCACAAAAATATTTTTATCTGGATCTGAATCTGTATCTGCATCTTTTTAAATTTTGATCTGGCAAAACATCTGGATCTGGATCTTGTTATTTTCTAATCTGGTTATCTGATCTGGATCTGGATCTGCTAGAAAATTTTAACTCGATCTTTGTCTGATCCTCGATCAGGGTATGAATCTGAATCTTTTACATCAGTAGTTATCACGTTTAACAAGGTTTTGCTTGAGTAAAAGCAACGAATTATGTATGTTCCGAATTATTGGAGTTTTTCGCACTGAATTTCGAATTAAATTGTGTGAATTTTCGTACCAAATCCTGCACCGAATAAATTCTATTTTTGCATCAAATTTTGACTGCTCTAGTAATAACGTAGTTACTACTCAGACCGCATACTCCCTAGATCAGTCAGGCTGTGCATCTATAGCCTTAATTTGTCGCAGGAGCCGAATTGGGTCTACATTCACAACGCTACGCTCTACATGAGCGACCACGCCAAACGCGCCTATTCGAATATATCGTGCACTTTGACTTCAGTCGAACGCGGTGAGGATGACAACGCACCATTAAAACACGGAAAATTGAAGGCGATTTCTGAAGGCGGTCGAATCGACGACGACATCGTGCAAATTCAATGCATTTCAAGTTCGCAGGTACAATTTCTAGTACGTAAATTACGGAAAAAGTGATTTGTGAAAAAAAAATTCAATGGTCAAAGGCCATAAGCATCTTTGGGATAAGAGTACACATGATCTGCGGGTTTCAACCGACAGGAATGCTATCAATCGTTTTTCCAAAATTTTTACCATCCCCAGAATTCGCAGTTTTTGAAGAATTTTATAGAAATTTGAAGAAAAGCTGCCTCTTAAGCGTTTCTAGTAATCCGTTCGCTAAAAGAAAGTAAAAATGTTCGGCTATACATATTTTTGATTATATTGTGTTCGATTTAATCGAATTTTCGCATATTTTTTTATAAATATTCTTGTATTTCATTGCCTTAGAAATTCGAAGTATCGTGAGAAAAAACGCTAAAAAAATGGTGTCATTGACGCGTATGTAGTTTTTTGAGCCCAAAAACGATATTGAATGAATTTTAACCCTCGTCCATCTAGAATTCCTATGCAATGCATGTTTGGAGCAGGGCGTGCGCGGACAGCCATCAGGTCCTGGGTAATGCAATTTAACAAACTTATAATTAACACTTCCTGAATCAATTGATACTCGTGAGCCAAAAGTCGCTATAAAAAGCGTAAAATAACGTATTATTTTCTTAGGTACTCGGGAGCTAATCAGACGATAGTACAAAATCGCCAAAAATCGCATGAATTATGCAATTCGAAGTCATTTTTGGGAGTCTTTCAGGATCTCAGAGGGCCAGATTCTTCACGCCAAAGTGTGGAGGAGAAGTTATACCCCTGCAGAATAGATGCTGATTTCCCAGCAAAAGTCTGCTTAGCTCCCAATAAAATAATACGTTCTTTTAAGCTTTTATAGCGTCTTTTGGCTGAAGAGTATCCATTGATTCGGGAAGTGTTCATTATTAGTTTTTTAGATTGCATTACATTTTACAACGGTTTTTTTCACCTTTCTATGTACGTTCAAGAAAGAAGAGCATCGTCAGTGTACATGGCAGCGGTAAAATTCAGGGGTGGTAGGTCTGGCTAATACAAAATCGGCAAAAATCCGAGAAAACATGTCAAAAATTAAATTCTAGGGGTCTATCAGTTCGGAGGGGTCTACCAGATTCTAGGGTGTGCGCACACACCTCCACGCCCATGTGTGATCATCAGCACTAACGCCAGTTCTTTTGTGATGTACATTAAAACCTCGGTTTTGAAGGACGAAATAGCTATAATTGCAAAAAATTTTGAAAATCTTACTAAATATTTACATAAATTCAAGTAGAATTTTTAGGTACGTCTGAGGCCCTTCTTCTGGAAACATAAAAAACAAGTTTTAAATCTCAAAATTTTCCCCAAAGAAAACAAGGAAAAACTCAGGAATTAGGTCTAAAACGCCGCCAAAACAGGTTTTTCGGGTACTTTCGAGCTAGAAAACGCATAGTTTCAGCCTTCTAATGGGCTCATAATACCTCTAAAATTTAAGTCAGATATGTAAAAATGTCAAATTTTTTTAGCGCTTTGGGCCTACTTATCTATTTTCTGCATTGCATTTCTTTGCAAGACACAAAGTTTATATACAAAGCCAAAATTTAAATAGTTATTTGTCAATTAAGTGTTGTGAAATCAGTGGTATGGATAGTTTGTCAGTTGGATAAGCTTTATTTCAGAATGCTTTGAAGTTGAAATTCATAGAGCTTGCTGAGATACGCTCAAAAATGTCCTTGAATTTGCACGTCTCCTCATGGTTTTTGAGATAGCTGACTTAAAAGGTTTCGCCCTTCCCTGAAAAAATCCTTCACACGAGCTTGATTATGCGTGTTATGAAACATGTAATTCTTGAGAAAGAAAAAACGTACTCGAACGTACATGCTGTCGCTGCACCGAACTATGAATCAATTCGGCGGTCGATCACCAAACGAGTCAATGATGGAATAGGGCCAACTTTAAACGTTTATTTGCTGGTATTTGACAGCCTTTCACGCATGATGTTTATGTAAGCCTTACACTACTAGCACATTAAAAGATATTAATTAGTTGTTTGTGCATTACTTCAGTACTGCATTTTTCGGCCATCACTGCCACAAACAGAGAGACAAAATAAAAGAAATCTGAATAAAAATAAACTAGCAAAGAAACGTGATCTGATAAAACAAAAAAGACGAATATACTTGGGATTGTGAATTATGAAGAAAGTAAAAGGAGGGAACTAGGAAAAAGCTACCCATGTATATGAGTAGTATGGAGAGAAGGTCGCAAAGGTATTTTGGAGCTACCACTATGTTATAACGAGAGGACGGTCCGCCTATCTTTTTAAATAGTGGTACCACTTTTTGACCTGCTTTCTGGCCGTACAATGCATAATAGACTGATACATCATGATTATAATAGCCCTGAGTATTTATAAACAGACCCAATCAGGTAGTAACTAGCAAACAAAAATGCTCCAATGGAACAAAAAAGATGAATATAGTTGGAATTGTGGATTATTAAAGATGTTAAAGGAGGGACTAGGAAAAATCTACCAAAAGTCGCAAAATATGCTAAAAATCAAACTTTCTCAAAGCAACACATAAAATTAAAGTATATTCTGCGGTCGCTAAAAAGTGTCCTTTTTAAATGATTTTAAAAGTTTCAGATAAGTGTGTATAAACGAAATCTATAATGTTTACTTTCTTTTAAATTGCCGGCAAGTAGAAACACTAAGTAGCTTCATATCCTGATTGATAGAAGACTAAGTGGTATTGTGTTTAAAGTTGTTTTATTTTGATATGAGCATTATAGCAAGCCAAGCAGAGGCAGGTTCACTAGTGCACACAATTGTTACGGATATGCCAGTGTACCTACATTTAGTCTGTTTCAAGTCAACTTACGCGTTTCCTACTGTTTTAAACTATAGCTACTGCATAGCTAATGTGCTGCTGTTTCAATCATTTTTATGATTGAATATTTATTTTAATCTGTTGGCCACAGAATATACTTCGAATTTTTGGCGTTGCTTAGAGAATGTGTGATTTTTAGCAGATTTTGCGACTTTTGGTACATTTTTCCTAGTCCTCTTCTTTTACATCCTCAATAATCCACAATTTTTAATATATTCATCTTTTTTGTTCCATCTAAGCATTTTTCTTAGCTAGTACCCTACTTTTAATTAGCATGATTAGAGAGCATCAGTCAGTAAACACATACAGTAACATGCCACAATAATGAGAGCATTTCAAAAAATGTGGATAATAATATTGTTCTTAACATCAGCATTATCCTTTTTAAGCAAGACAACCTTATATTATTCAAACAGATGAAAGCTTTTCAGTATAAACTTTATTCAAATATCAAATGAAAGGAACACTAACGGCCAGATTTGAAAGTAAAATAAATTTAAAGTATAAACTACATATTGAGAACAAATGAATAGTGCAAACTTTACACAACTACTAGGTGTAGAGAAAAGTAACAGTCAGATTCCCAATTCTGATTTTACGTAGAGCATTTTGACAAAGGAATGAGCTTCCGCAAGGCTTCAGAACTAAAATTAATATGCAGTGTATACTTTACGCAATCACAGAGTTCGTAATTCTAATATTACTCTAATATTACGATTGAGATTTATGAAAAAATTGAGTGTCAACAATATCCTGAGAACAAATAAACATCAGTTGTACACTACTTTACACCACTGTTGAGTGTAAGCAAACGTTCTCAACTGGCGTCTTATATTTGATTCCTGGTACTTTTTCAGACTTTAGAAAAATCAGGCTTCTGGAAGGCTCTAGAACTAAAGGTAATATGCACTGTATACATTACACAAACAGAGTGTAAAGCAAATTATAGTCGGATTCGTAATTCTGATATTACTCTGATATTACGATCAACATTTATGAAGAAAAATTAAGTCTTCACAATGGCCCGAGGACAAATAAATATCAGACGTAAACCACTTTACACCACTGTTGAGTGCAAACAGACTGGTGTATTACATTTGGTTTCTGGTTTATTTTAAGACTTGAGATTATGTTTAGACTCATGACCCAGAATGTGACAGAAAAAACAAGACTAAAACATATCTAACTCCCACTTTGTTTTTATTTTACACCTCCCGAAAAAGATAAATATTGATGTAAACATACGCAATTCGCTGTGACTCGCACCTCTTAAAAGTTACTTTATTTTTATCTTGTTAGACCTCGCCCGACTTCTGAACAGAGAAAGTGGCGAAGAAAATAATATACAAACCTGTATTTACCACTGTCCATTACATTGTAAACTTCAAATATCTGAATCTAAGGCGCCATTAAGTTAAAATAAATTTGATTCGATGCAGTTTCTAGCCCTTTGATTGTAGTACGTTTGCATGTCCAAACTTATGTTCCGCAAAATTTTTAATATGATTGACAAATCAAAATACGGGAAAAAAACCTGTTTTTTTGCTCATTTTACACCTTTGATTTAAAATTTTACAGCCTTATAAACAACTCAATATTACCTTTTTTGAACGAAAATTGCTTCGTCATATAGCCCTCATAAGTTACTTTATTTCTGTCTTATTCAATTCATTCCAACTCACAACCGAAAAAGTTGGCAGAGAAATCTTGAACAAAATCTGTTTTTTTACTTATCCACTATAGTGTGAAGTGTATATCCTTGGGGTACTAACTGCGTATTGATTGTAGAAAAGTTTGCTTCAAAGCAAAAGATAGCTCTTAATCCGTAGTACATTTTGGCAAGAAAAAATTTTTAGAACTCATAAACGGAGATGTTGGCACACATAAACAAGTCAAAAACTCGACCAAAATATGTCTTTTAACCCCAGATTTTCGCACTCTTTACACTCCCATTCGAAAACTAAGGCGAAATTCAAAAAATAAAAAAGTGTCATCTGCAGAATTCCTTCTTCTACGAATCTATGTAAATTGTTTGAAGAATCCATACTTAGTTGTCCACAAGCCTGGTTAAAAAACCACAAGATATATGTAATAATGTTAAACCAAAACTTTACACCTTCTTTATACAGTCAGTTTTGAGTGCAAAGAAAACATAAAGAGGTCACACAGCATATTTTTTAGCTAAAAGAATAAAAAATAAAAAATTAAGTATCCAGAAGATTTGAGTCATTATGCAATTTTTAAATCCACATGTGAGAACGGATGCGTCAGCCACTTGCATGGACTTTACATATTGGCGGATTTTAATACTTAACCACTCATAATTTCGCTGTATTGTGGAGACAATAGATAAAAATCTAAAATCATTTTCCTACTTTCAAACAACATCCAACACTTATTACGCTGCAGGTTTTTTAACATGGCGACATATAGGAACATATGATTAGGTGCCTGTCTATCGACACAATGCACATTAACTCAGGCTTGCAGTGAAGATTTTAGCTTGATTATACTATTTTGAAAAATATTAATCATTCTACTGAAGTTTAAGAAGAGTGCATTCACGATAATAAAAATTATCATTCCTTAAAGATGAGTCAAAAACCTCTGGAATAAAAAAAAAAATTGATCAAGCAATATGCAATATAGTGAGATCTATTGGCATTAGAAAATGGATGTATAACTCAAAGTGCACTTCTTCATACCTCTACAAACACTGCCTGTAAAAAAGTTTAAAGGTCAGATTTGTTGGTCTGACCTTACGGAGAACATTTTTTTACGACGCTCTGGGCAGAAAAAATTTTTCCAGTGTAATGTTTATACCTGCAGTAATAATGCAATATTGATTGTAAAGAAAGAAAATAAATTTTGATGTGTTCCGCTTAGAACGAGGCACATTTTAATGATAATTACCATGTTCTGTCTACTAAGTGGAGAATAGGGCATGAAAAAAATATCTTTTTTGTCACAGACTCTTTACAATAAACCGGCTTTGAATTTGAAAATATTACTTTTTTGGAAAAATAAAAAAACGCTTCCCTAGATATTATAACCGTCTACCTTTTGAAACCAATCAGACTGCAGAGAATGTAAAACTGAGTTAGATATACTTCTGCATAAAAAATAGTGAAAAACCATCTACTTTACACACCTGTGCAACAATTAATGAGTGTAAAGAAATTTGAAGACCAGATTCGTGACTTATTATCTACCTTAAAAAAAGCGCACCTCCCATGAGGAGGGGCCATATGTTTGGGGGTACCCAAGTATATTATAGGTAAACGCTATTGTGCTACCTATGATAAACGTTCAATTCTAAGCTTAAATAATAACCCTATCACTGTAGTATTCACCAATAATCTTTGAAATAAGAATAAATTAATTAAGATGCAATCAATATGGAATTATTTACTGGCATTAGTAGAATTTGCTTAATAATTGAAATTTTGCATCTTTACAATTGAGTTATTACAGGTTGTAAGGAGATTTTAAGGCCAGATTCATAATTCTAAAGTTACAAATATAATTTCTTCAAATTTACAATCCACAATGGGCTGGGTGAAAAAAAAATTTTCATTGTAAAGTTTATACGTGTGCTAATAACGCGATAGTGTGTGTAAAAGAAAGAAATAAAGTGGAATGTGTTACGCTTATAATCAATAAACACTCAAAGCATAATTGACATCTTTTCCCTACTTCGCAGGAATGGCTGAAAAATTTATTTTTTGTCTAGAACGTTTTAAACTGAAACGATAGCTGATCAAGAAATATTGCAAGGGAAGAAAAAAATGTTTCTGTAATATTGTGATCCTCTACATTATAAAACCAGTTGGACTGCACATGAACCAGAATTGAGTTAGAAAAGCTTTATGACAGGCCAAGAGTAAAAAAGCTGTATGCTTTACACGTTTGTGCAAAAACATTGGAGTGTAGAGAAATTTTATTGTCACGTTCGAAATCTACAACTGGGGCAACATTTTTTAAAAAATGGAATTGGCCATCCGCAAATTGTTTGATACCCAATGCTTTAGGCGGAAAAGTGCTTCTCAGTGTAAACTTTACACTTGTGCTAATAAGGCAATATTTGGTGTAAAGAAACAAAATAAACTAGAATTTGTAACCCTACTATCATAGCATGTTTCGCATACTTAGCGGAATAGCTGAAGAAATTTCGTTATTCACCTCTAATCCTTTACACTAAGACAATCACAGATCGAGAAATGTTGTGTTAAAAGAGAAAAAATCTCGCGTTTTGAGATATTGTAATCACCCTCTTCCTTATAAAACCAATCGGCTGCACAGACACCAAAATTGAGATAGATAAGCATTAGGACACGCCAAGAGTAAAAAAATTCGTATACTTTACACTTTTGTGCAACAACCATTAAGTGTGAGAAATTTTATTGTCACTTTCGTGATCTAAAACTTAATGGCAACATTTTCAGAAATGAAATTAGCTCTCTGCACATCATTTGATACCCAATGCTCTGGGCGGAAAAAAAGCTTCTCCGTGTACACTTTACACTTGTGCAAATAACGCAATATTGAAAATATAGAAACAAAATAAACTAGGATCTGTAAGGCTAATGTCAGGGCACATTTCAAGCATAATTAGCAATAAAAGCAATTGATCTGCTCTAAAACCAAAATTAAGTTAGATAAGCTTTAGGACACTCTTACAGTAAAAAAACCACTTTGCAGCAAATATGAAGTGTAAAGAAATTTTAAGGTCAGATTCGTAATGTACAACCCAGGGGCGACATTTTCAGAAATGAAATTGGCACTCCGCAAATTGTTTGATACCCAATGCAATGGACGGAAAAGTGCTTCTTACTGTAAACTTGATACTTGTGCTAATAAAGCAATATTGGGTGTATAGAAACAAAATAGTATCTGTAACGCTAAGTTTAGGGCACATTTTAAGCATAATTAGCATGTTTCGCCTGCTTAGCGGATTAGCTGAAGAAATTTCGTTTTTCACCTCTAATCCTTTACACTAAGACAATCACAAATCGAGAAATGTTGTGTTAAAAAGAAAAAATCTCACGTTTTGAGATATTGTAATCACCCTCTTCATTATAAAACCAATTGGCTGCACAGACACCAAAATTGAGATAGATAAGCATTAGGACACGCCAAGAGTAAAAAATTCGTATACTTTACACTTTTGTGCAACAACCATAAAGTGTAGAAATTTTATTGTCACATTCGTGATCTAAAACTTAGAGGCAACATTTTCAGAAATGAAATTAGTTCTCTGCACATCATTTGATACCCAAGGCTCTGGGCGGAAAAACGCTCTTCCGTGTACACTTTACACTTGCGCTAATAACGCAATATTGAATATATAGAAACAAAATAAACTAGGATCTGTAAGGCTAATGTCAGGGCACATTTAAAGCATAATTAGCATGTTCCGCCTACTCAGCGGAGTAGCTGAATAAATTATGTTTTTTGTCTCAAACCCTTTAAACTAAAACGATCATAGATCAAGAAATATTGCTTTAGAAGAGAAAAAATGGTCCTCGAGATTTTGTAACTTTCTACATTATAGAACGAATTTGACTCCACAGAAACCAAAATTTAGTTAGATAAGCCAAAACCATGCTGAGTGTAAAAAACCGTATACTTTACATTTTTGCGCAACAACTATCTAGTGTAAACAAAGTTTATGGTCATATTCGTAATCTACAGCTCGGGGACAACATTTTTTAAAAAATTAGCCCTCTGCAAATTATTTGATTTGTTGATTTACACTTTACACACTTATTGCTAAATTAGTATTGAGTGTAAACACAAAAAATAGTAGATTGAGTTTTTTCATTATCTATCGCTTAAAAAAACCGAACCCCTGAGGTGTGTGCCGCTGTTGCTGAGAGGGAGGTAATGAGGGCCCAAAATTCAAACATATAAGAAAAAAGGTGGACAAGTATATTATAGGTAGCGCTATTGTGCTACCTGTGATATCGCAAATTTGCTAAGCTGCTTGTGACTCAATCAAAAAAATTTCAAAAGTCCAAAAATGGTTTTAAAAGTGGTCCTATGTTGGAGAAAAACACCATTTTTTTGACGTTTCTCATTGAGCACTATTCAAAGGCATCAAAAATTGCTAAAAAAGCAAAAAAAAATTTCAAAAAATTTAATTCTGGGGGAGAGTATTATAATTTCGGGGGTGTATTCCAGCTTCTGGAGGGTGCATACCCTCCAAACCCCCCATGCCTACGTTTGATTATAACCCAAAATGGTTTACACATTGTTTACAGGGGCTACACACACTTTACAGGTGTAGTAAGAGCTAGTAAGAGTGAACCCCTGCCTCAGGTTGGTCAATTTATCATTATTTCTTATCACTAAAGTGTGTACAGGGGTAGGGAGAGTAGACCCTTGCCTCAGATTTGTCAATCTATCATTAATTATTATCATGCAAATGTGTACAGAGGTAGCAAGAGCGGACTCCTTCCTCAGATTTATCTATTTTTTATTGCTGAATATGATGGCGACTCCCAGGTTACCCTGGATCCAGGATAACGGCCAACTACTCCTTTTAAGCCTATTGTAAAAAAATTGATTTGCTAGTCAACAAAATGCGTCAATAAATTTGTTTCATAAAAAATGCTTCGTTAATGCGCTTATTCTAAATTTCAAACAGGCTGCCAATGTGCGTATATCAAACAGAGCCGCCAGCTGGAAAAAATGCTTCATGAATGAGCTATATTACTAAAGTGTCACACTGCTTCACCAATGCGCAAAATAACGTTCACATCATATAGCCAATGTGTGATAATAGCACCTAATTGTGTCTGTTTATGAGCTATTATAATCATGATGTTTCAGCCAATTATTCAATAAACGGCTTATAAGCAGATTAGAAAATGGTACCCTCATGTACAAAAGATAAGTGGACTGTCTCCACGTTATAACAGAGCGGTACCCTCAAAATGCAATTGCGACCATACACTCCATACTACTGTCTTATTGTGACATAAATATGCTTCATAACATTTTCGGACAAGTTTAAATCCAAGCACAGTTCAGCTTTCCCACATGTGCGATATAAAAGCCAGTTTTTGTTGGGTGTAACATGCACTGCTAAATGTGTTTTTATCACACAGCTTTGATGGATTAATTGAACAAAATAGGTGTTTTCACCCAAGTTTGCTAGGTGAATAAAACAATTTTTTACAGTTTGACAATTGCTTCTTTTACCACAGGCGAAAGTTGCCCAAGACTTACCACCATTTAACAAGCAGCATGAATGGAATCGTATTAGAAGGGTATAACATAGTTGGAGATGGTACGCCGAGTGCTCCATTACCGATTCTTACTGGGAGAACCGCATTAGAACTGCAAATAACAAAAGAACGTTTTCCAGATGCTAACTACCTCGATGCATATCCATTCATATGGAATGACTATTCAGAGAAAGGTAGTCAAATGAAAAAAGCACGGGCATGAAAATATGTGCTAAATCCCAACAAAAACATTTTAAGGCTTTCTGCATGATCTCTAATATGCACATGGTGAATATGTCCTGACCTGTCTATGCCCTTGGCGGCCTAGACGCGCAGCGATGCTCTACCATGTCAAAATTGTCAATTAGCCTAACATAAAAAGCAAGTTAATGTAAATGAAAAATCTCGCATTTTTGGTTGCGCTTCCGGAAAAGCGAGATCACTTGCAAAATGCTCGCTTTTAAAAAACGGTCGCGCATCCCTAAAAGCGAGAATTTTTACGCTCTGTGTCTAATAATAAAAAGTTATTTTTAGATGCACAAAATCACTTTTCCCCGACCGTCCCAATTCTTCGACCATTATACGTATAACAGCTTAAAATTTTGGGCGTGAGGGTCCTCGGCCATTTTACAGGGCGGGCAGAAGGGTAATTGAACTCTAATTTTCGGCCTAAATGATCAGAAAACACCTAAAAACGGCCAAAAAATCAATTTTCTCAAAATCGGTTAGTGGGGTCGAAATTTTCTGGCTTTTAGGAAGGGTAGGGACTCTCAACTTTGGATGTAGCAACATCTACCGTACCCATGTTACATGTATGGTGAAGCGACCATTCCAATCCTCTAACTGTCTTAATTTTTCGACCGGTGCTATAAGAAGTCATTTTTTCAGACACAAATTGGTGATTCATTAAGAGTCAGTGTCCGGCAAATTCATTGAGGGAAAATTCATCGTCAGAATTTGTCGGGAAGTAAAATTCATCTTCTTGAAACTGTATTATAGGAAAATTTATCGCCAAAACAGGATACGAGTATAAAACTGCTAAATTTTATCGTCAAAATAAAACAAAAAATGGATGGAGAAAATGTGATTAAAAGTTAAAATTATGAGCTAAGCATCAAAGATAATTCATCCTGTCACGGTTAACGCTCTGGAAGTAAAATAAATTTGTAGTGTAAACTTTATGCATTAACAATAAATAAATAGCCCAACTTTAAGCAATTTTTGCTTTCCTTTCTCACTGAGAAAATATTTGAGCGGCATGACATTATGATCGACAAAAAGTACTTGAATAAAGAGACAGAAATCAAAGAGTGACCTCTTCACTCCAGAAGTTAACAGTATCTAGCTTTCCTTATTTGTTTACGAAACAAATTGAATATTACAACAAAAAATTTTAACACCTTCCTTAATACGTCCACACGATGAATTTTCTCACGATGAATTTTTCGTACATTCTAACAGTCCCGTTTCTCCTTCCATCTCAATTCTCAGACCGTCCCGAGTTTTTGACACCATTAACTGTTTTTTTGATACCTAAGCTTTCATTTATTTTTAACATTCTTCTGCTTACTCTTCTCTAATCCGATTCATTTTATCCTGATTTTTACACCACCATAATGTTACGGTGAATAATATGGATACTAAGAAGCTAAAAATATTTATAGTCTGTTTCATTTATTCGAGAGCTTTTTAGTCAATTTTTTAAGGGCTACAGTAAGTGAAACAAGACGAATTACAGTAATTCATCAGATCAGCTCAGTGAGGGCAAGTGGCTGGATTTCTTCCATTTTCATCGCACTAATCCGCCCATATAAATTTAATTTAGGCATATAATCAGTGCTGGGACATACTACAGTATAGGCGCTGAACAAAAGCCGCTAGCTGGAATCGAACCCGGGTTGCTTCAACTACTAGCAGAAGTTTTACCACTGTGCTATGCAGAAGTTTGCGAGGTTTCTAAACATCTTAATCTATTGTGGTTAAAGTGCCAACTTAGGATAAGTTGAATGCGCGATTTTTATCTTTAAGTTAATTGATCTGCTGGCAGACGAGAATAAATTATGCAGCAGTAATGTTATTGAAAAACCCTTCTTTACTATGTAGCTATAGTGAGATCTAGCGACCTACAGAAAATAAGAAAGATGGGGTTACTGTAAGCTCCGAAAACACGTACTGCAAAAGCTCTCGGATGAATTAAACAGACTATAGTCAAGTACTTAACATATTATATATTTGCATATCTATATATATATATATTTAGCCTCTTAGTATCAGTATTAAACACCGTAACATTACGGCATAAAGAAAAGATTATTTAAGATTGGATTAAAAGAAGAATAGGAAGAATAATGTAATAAATGAATAAAATTGATAGATATCAAAAGCAGTCAATGTGGTCGAAGAATCGGGATTGACGGAGAATGCAGCCGGACAGAGAAACGGGACTGTCGGCGAATTGAGCATTCCGTGCGCTTAAAACTAGTTTTTATAGCACATGTCGGAAAATAAAGACAGTTAGAGAAATGGAATGGTCGGCATACGTGTAAAAGGGAAATGGGGGACCACTTTTGTCCCAATGCCAGGAAATTTTTGAGCCCCTAACTTTTTGGAAAAAAATGAATTTTTCTGCCGTTTTTAGGTGTACTTTGACCGTTTATAGCCAAAAATTTGAGTTTATTAAACCCCCCCTCCAATTTGGAAAATAGCCGGGCCCCCACCCAAAATTTCAAGCCGTTATATGTAAAATGGTCGCAGAATCGGAATGGTCGTAGGAAAGCGATTTTCGTGCATCTAAAAGTAACTTTTTAGTTTAGACACAGGGCGGAAAAATTCTCACTTCTTAGGACATGCGACCGTTTTTGAACAGCTGGCATATTGCACGTGATTTCGCTTTTTGGTTGCGCTTCCAAAAAGCGAGATTTTTCATTTACATTTACTCCATTTTTATCTTAGGCTAATGCATAAAAAGCAAATAATGGCTCAAAATGGACAATTTTGACGCGGTAGCGCATTGTGGCGCGTCTTGGCTGCCGAGGGCATGGACACTGACCACCTCCAAGAATAGTAGAATGGAAAACGTTGGAAGGTAAAGGAGGCGAAATGAAGGCCTAAAACGGTTAAAAATTAAAATTTTTTTTGAATTGCACTCAAAAATGACCGAAAACTTTGAAATAGCGTAGTTCTAACGCTATAGTAGCGCTTTTATTAGTTTTTAATGTCATTTTGTCCCCAAAAAGCCCAATTTCGGCCATGCTGTGCACCTATGTCTCTAACTCAACACAGTCGCAGCATTTGGTGCGCTGCCTGTTTATGTTTAAAACCGAGGTACACAGTCTGGGTGATACATCCGTCAGGACGGGATGTAAGCCAAAAGACAAGTCTTTCATTCGAACTAAATTGCCCAAAAATTGGCAAATCTCTGTTTACTGTGCCCTATGCCGGAGGCATGATGAATTACTTTTTCTTTGCATTTTGCTGTTCTTTCTTATCCACGTTTCCAAAACATTGTCTTGCCTCGTTTTGGCTTCAGTCATATCGTTTTTAATGGTCCAGCATGATGAGAAGTTATGGAGTAGTAAAAAATCAGGAATATTTTACCCATTTATAGTAATTTCACAAAATTTTAAAATAGCAAAATAAGACTCTCATGGAAGGTTTAGTGGTTTATTCCTTTCCAGCTTTTCAAATGCAACCCCTAGTTGTGTTTAACATGACAGAAATGTATTTCTTTCTTGTTTTTGCATGGATATCTACTAGGCGCCTATTATCATGCATTATAATAGTTATTTAGCTGTAGTCCTTTTGAAAATAATTTTCACAGAAAATAACATACATATGCATTCAGATAGAGCATAAAAAATTGTACTAAATGAAGGTACATAATAACTATCACGGCATGTAAAGAAGGTGTATCTTAATATGGAATAGCAGTTTTTGATAAGATTGTGCACTTCGACTGCAAAACCCTTATGGTAAATAAAGGCTAAAGTGTTTCAGGAGTTAAACGATCGAGAACCTAGTGTAAACTCTAAAATAGCATAAAAAGAATTTTAATCTATAGTATGTAGCTAAAGTTCATGCAGTCTTATTGAAATTCGTAATTTTTTGATCATTTTTGGCGTTCATTTTGCCACCTTTTGCTCTTGAAACATTTCTCAATTTTGCATTCTGGGGGTCTAGACCATTGGTGGGCAGCACCGAAATTCTGGGGGGGAAGAAAAAATGTCTATGAGGGGTGAAAAAATTATCAAAGGTCAAAAAATGGTCTTAAAAGTGGTCGTATGGCAAAGAACACCATTTTTCGAATTTTCGCATCGAGCACTATTTAATGGCATAAAAAAACGCTAAAAAAAATTTAAAATTTGAATCCTGGGGGTAGGCTTTTTTGATTTCTGCGAGGAGGTATTTCAACTTCTGAACTTCTGGAGGTCCATACCCCTCTAACCCCCCTCACACCCATATCTGGTCCAGACCATCCCTAAACTCACAATTGTGTATCTGCATGACACCACGACACATGAGTGTAGATAGTTTGAGGAATTAGACTCCAGAGTACAAAATTTTCCCTGCAGATTCCCGTTAAACCCCGAGAATTAAGATTTCTAGGTACTTTTTGTCAATTTGGCACAATCATATCCCGAGGATATGGTTGCTGCCCAAGGACGTTTGAGATATCCGTCAAAATCTGACAGGTTGCTCACAAATGTGCGAATGATAAAGGTCACTGTTTCATAGCAGCTATTTCGTAGTAAATTATATTTTTTCTCCGATTTTACTTATTGTTTTTGTGTGAATTTTAGTGTTATAAAAAGTTTCAGGATACGTGACGCTGTATGGCGAAGATAATGCAATGGGAAGATACATACTCATTTGGAGACAAGCACTTTAAACAGAAACCCACCGATCACTATATGAATATGTTTTATTCCGAAATCGGAAATAAAACTAACATGGACAATGAATATTTGTATTGTCAGGGCAGCGAACCGCAGCACGCTGTCCATTTTCGTTACGTGGAGGATTTTTTCGACAATTATCCTAAAATAGTGCCCAAATTCGCCTTTCAATTTCACAATTCGTACAGTCACGAAGACTTCAATCTCGTGCAGTTGGCCGACAATTACATGGTGGACCATTTGAAATTTTTCAAGTTAGTCACGACCAGACATGCATGCGGAAGGAGTTTGGGGGATCTAAACTTCCCAGAATAAAAAAAATGGAACATTTTTTGAAGAAAATAGGGCAAAATAAAGGTAGAAAACGGATAAAAATCGAAAATTTCCTCTAAAACTGTTTCCAAGTGACCAGAAAACTTTAATTAAATAACGTACTCGTAGTTTTGACGCTATCAGGCGCTTATACCTGTTTTTGAGGTCATTTTGGGACGAAAATGTTCAATTTTTGACCTCCTATCCCCAAGCCCGCTGATCCCTTGAGAGCAGCCATTCTGTGCATCTATGGGTTGTAACAACATGTGGGCGTGGGGGATAAACCACCCAGAAGGCTGGATACTCTCCCCCAAGAACCAAAATACTCCCTTCCCCCAGAATTCAATTTTTGTAAATTTATTTTTGTTTTTTTCGCAATTTTTGGTGCCAATGGATAGTGCTAGATGAGAAATGTTAAAATATAGCATTTTTTCGCCATGTCACCTTTTTTAAGACCATTTCTGACATCACCGCCTAGCATTTCGATGCTGCCCACCTATGATGGTGACCCAATTTTTCCAAAACCAGTTTAAAACAGGTCTAAAAATCTGCTCTTCACGTGCAAAACAGCGTTTTTCGGCTGTTGTATGCTTTGATTTAAAATCGCTTTTAGTTTACCTATCTAGGAAATAGCGAAACTTTCGAGGATTTCGTTCAAAAAAGATTAAAAAAGTTGCTGGATTCTTGTTGAGAAGCCTAAACTAGTGCTTGATTCTGTGTATTTATAGCATTTGACGCTTAACATCAAAATTTTTCTAAAATGTATGCTGGACGGTAGAAGAAACTTGCTGAAAAAGCTCTTTCTGCGCTTGAAATCATTTTCAAATTTATCCTCTCAGCAAAATATGGCTTCCGGCCGTCAATAAAATGAAGGATTGTCATTAATTGGCGTTGCGCCGAAAAAAATTTGCAAAGTCATGATCATGGACAGCCATTCATCTCGCTAACTATTGTATGAGGCAAATCGGGTAGACGGTCGCCCTCCTTGAATCTGCTCATGAGTTCAATTATTGCATTTCTGAAATATCATTTAGTTGCTGTTCACGATTTTCAAAGATATCTTATCTTTTGACTCTGAGAGATTTACAGTGCAGAGCGTCGCCCTCGCTATCCTCGAGTATTTAAAAATATTAGTATATTAGCTTAAAAATTAAAAAATGAAATTTCAGACAAATTTTTATCCTACATTCACCAATATAGCCGCGATGGCCGGGGCTGGGGCCCCGGTCAATCACTAATGAGCATTCATGTAACAGTGGGAAAAAGTTAATCCAGTCATTGCTCTTACATTCCCTGCCACATCCACCCTGAGGTCAAAAACTTTTGAGCGCGCTTCGTCGAATTTTGGCGAAAACTTGCGTTTCTTTGATCATTTCTAGGTGCTTACTTGTTTAGCCTTAAATTGGTGATCATTCACTCCCTTCCACCTAGAAATGACCTTAAGAAACGCTCACACTCAATTTTGAGCCGTTGCATGTAACTGTACGTACAGGCGCAGGATAGTAGAAAATATGTAGTTTGAAAAAATAAGTTTGAAGTTTGAAATTTCAAATTCCTAAAATTCATTGAAATAATTAAAAATTACGTAACAAATAAAGAATAATTATATTGAATGCAAAATTATATCACAGAATCAGAATTACGTCAACAATACAATATTGATAGTGATGTCGGATCACGGCCATAGATATCATTTGTTGCGCCAAATGCAACAGAGCAAATTGGAAGAGCGGTTGCCTTTCATTTCGTTCAGTTTGCCTCAATGGTTCGAAAAGCTATTTCCGTCCGAGACGGCCAATTTGAGAGCGAATGTCAAACGCCTTACAACGCCGTTTGATCTACGTTAGATTTAAAATTTGCCTTAGTCGTGGTTTAAGGACCTGTCCACACGTTGGCGAGGGTGGTTTACCTTCTCTTCGCAGAACTTTACTGCACCCCCCGCAGATTGCTATAGACCCTCAGAATTCTACCTTTAGTAAGATTTTTAGAGGTTTTTTGACAATTCCACGTAACTGACTCCCTCCTAGAATTTTCTCACTGTTTTTGTAAAAAATTGTATTTTCGACTATTTTCAGGTGTTTTTTGGCTGAAAATTGGAGGTCATTCCCCTCTCTCCCTCCTGGAATTAGCTGGGGACCCTCACCTAAAACATCGAGCCGTTACATGTATAAGGGGCAACCCAAAATTTTCTGAATAGCGTCGAAATTGTTCGAAAAATTCTCCATTACGTTTAAAGTCGCATTTACTTGAGCGCCAAATAAATACTCGTGAAACATTATAGGAGTAACAGAATCGTTGTGACAAAAACTACTTTTTTGACTTAAACATAAGTTTTTTATAGCTCAAAGAAAGTATGCAATTGTTATTCATTAATGCGTACTAGAGCGCAGAGCGCCATAAAAATTTGAAAAATTATGAAACAAACGGCTGAATTCATAAATAAAGGACAAATATTCTTCAATGCACCCGAATATTTTTTAAAGAACCCCTGCCCCTCTAAATCCAACCTTAATTGGGACTATCGACTCTCAGAGACTGAAAAACTCATAGAATATGGGAAGAACATCCGGAATTATATTTTTAATTTTTTCGTTCTTTTCTGCAATTTTACGAGCTAATGGACACAAGGGGATGCGGAAGATAAGAAAACAGAGCGTTATATGCGCCACTGGCACCATTTAGCCTTCTAAAATTTTTGTAGCCTCAGACCCGGTTAATTCAGACGATGCCAAAGATCATTTTTGAGAAGAGTCTGACTTCCTCAGGAATTCAGTCCCGAGAATTGGCGATTTGCCAAGAAATTTTTAAAGAATGTGTCAGTTTACGCACTGTTTCTTGATCAACCGTCTGATTCTTAACGCTTCCTGAAGCCATATCTTCATTCTTTTGAGCAGAAATAACAAGACAGAAATAAGTTTAACATGCCCAATTTTTTACATCACACCTCCTTAGAAAGCTAAATATTGATTTGAATAAACACGATCTGCTGTTTGTGACGTGTGGCGAACAGAAAAAGGGACAAAAACGTATTTTTGCACCTATTTTAACGTTGTAAACTTCGAAAATCTAAACCTAATTTCTCATTTAGTGTAAAGAAATTCGGTTTTAGGCTGCTCTGTATCTTTTAAGTCGTAATACATTTTTTGTTCAAAATTCAGTACAGCATACCCATTTGAGATATTAACTATTCAAAAAAGGGATAAAACATGTTTTCCCGCTCAATGTTTCACCCTGATTTCGAACTTTACACCTTCAAGATATAACTCAATTTTATTTCTTTCAAAGCTATTTACTGCAACGTGTAGACTTAAGAAATCCTTCATTTTTATTCTATTCAAATTGTCCTGACTAATATAATTAGGGAGGTTAGCAGTGAATTCTTTTGACAAAAGCTGTTTCTACACCACATACTGCATTGTCAGCTTTAAACGCCTGGCATTGACTCTGTATTGAGTGTAAAATTTTGTTGAAAAAACAGAAAGTATCCTCTAAGTCGTAGTACATTTCAATCAAAAAAAATTGTTGAATTCATAACCGGAGTTATTGGCGGACATAAAGATGACAAAAATGCGATCAAAATCTGTCTTTACACTAGCAGATTTTGACACTCTTTACAGCTTCCTCGAGAAATAAGCAAAACTGAAAAAATTCCATCTAGAGAATTTCATAATCTACAATTCTATGCCATTAAAGTGTATAAGGAATTCATGCTGAGTTTTTATAAGGTGTCCGAAAAAAACTGTCAGAAGTTTTGTATCTTTTAATGTTATGCAAAACCTTTACACACTCATCACATGCTATATATCGAATGTATTAGAAACAAAAACCACCCGCATCAAATTTTTTATTATCTTTTATAAAAACTGTACATGCATCGCGTTATAGCAGTAGAGATTAGACATATGTCGGTAGTACCCAAGTATATAACAGGTACACGCTAAAGTGCTACCGATGGTAAAATGACAGCTGAAGAGTTAAGAAAACATTCCTTAATAAAACGACGTGTTTTTTAATCCTTGTATCTTCTCATTTGAGTAATTTCGTATACTGTAGCTCAAGAGCTAGTGTGAATTTCAAGGTTTCTTGGAGTTGTTAATGCTTTGTATACAACCTTTTGTCATATATGTTTACACAGAGTTGTTTACGAGCATCTGACAGAAAAAAATCAGATGATATTATTTGTTGTTATGTTGCTCAAAAATTCTACACATTCAATACAAGCACCTAAGTGAATGCAGAGAAACATTTAAAAAACATTGCACAAAATGTTCTATTAGATAATAATAAAAAAGTGAATTTCCCAAAATATGCTCCATCATAACTTTATGACATTGCCAATATAAGGGCATCAAAAACCTTAAAGGTGGATAAATAAATATAATTTTATAAATTTTATAATAGAATACATAATTAATTATTAATAATCAATAAAAATTCCATAAATCACCAAAAGCTATACTAAAAAATAGAGTTCTAGGGTATGCAGTAATCTGCGGTGGTGTTGAAACTTGTGGAAGGGAAGGATACAAACCCCTTCCAACACTCATGTCTATGTATAGTGGGTACCTGTGTTGTCTATGATTTTTTGTAATTAATATGAAAATGGTATTTTTACTGTTTTATATTTATTTTAATTTAGTTTTTTGGCTGAAAATTGGAAGTCTGAAAATTGGAAGTCTCCCCCTCCTCTCCCTCCTGGAATTAGCTGGGGACCCTCACCTAAAACATCGAGCCGTTAGATGTATAAGGGGCAACCCAAAATTTTCTGAATAGCGTCGAAATTGTTAGAAAAATTCTCCATTACTTTAAAGTAGCATTTACTTGAGCGTCAAATAAATACTCGTGAAAGATTATAGGAGTAACAAAATCGTTGTGACAAAAACTACTTTTTTGACGTAAAAATAAGTTTTTTCATAGCTCAAAGAAAGTATTCAATTGTTATTTATTAATGCGTACTACAGCGCAGAGCGCCATAAAAATCTGAAAAATTATGAAACAAACGGCTAAATTCATAAATAAAGGACAAATATTCTTCAATGCACCCGAATATTTTTAAAGAACCCCTGCCCCTCATAAATCCTTCCTTAATTGGGACTATCGACTCTCAGAGACTGAAAAACTCATAGAATATGGGAAGAACATCCGGAATTATATTTTTAATTTTTTTGTTCTTTTCTGCAATTTTACGAGCTAATGGACACAAGGGGATGCGGAAGATAAGAAAACAGAGCGTTATATGCGCCACTGGCACCATTTAGCCTTTAAAATTTTTGTAGCCTCAGACCCGGTTAATTCAGACGATGCCAAAGATCATTTTTGAGAAGAGTCTGACTTCCTAGGAATTCAGTCCGAGAATTGGCGATTTGCCAAGAAATTTTTAAAGAATGTGTCAGTTTACGCACTGTTTCTTGATCAACCGTCTGATTCTTAACGCTTCCTGAAGCCATATCTTCATTCTTTTGAGCAGAAAAAACAAGACAGAAATAAGTTTAACATGCCCAATTTTTTACATCACACCTAATTAGAAAGCTAAATATTGATTTGAATAAACACGATCTGCTGTTTGTGACGTGTGGCGAACAGAAAAAGGGACAAAAACGTATTTTTGCACCTATTTTAACGTTGTAAACTTCGAAAATCTAAACCTAATTTCTCATTTAGTGTAAAGAAATTCGGTTTTAGGCTGCTCTGTATCTTTTAAGTCGTAATACATTTTTTGTTCAAAATTCAGTACAGCATCCCATTTGAGATATTAACTATTCAAAAAAGGGATAAAACATGTTTTCCTGCTCAATGTTTCACCCTGATTTCGAACTTTACACCTTCAAGATATAACTCAATTTTATTTCTTTCAAAGCTATTTACTGCAACGTGTAGACTTAAGAAATCCTTTATTTTTATTCTATTCAAATTGTCCTGACTAATATAATTAGGGAGGTTAGCAGTGAATTCTTTTTACAAAAGCTGTTTCTACACCACATACTGCATTGTCAGCTTTAAACGCCTGGCATTGACTCTGTATTGAGTGTAAAATTTTGTTGAAAAAACAGAAAGTATCCTCTAAGTCGTAGTACATTTCAATCAAAAAAAAATTGTTGAATTCATAACCGGAGTTATTGGCGGACATAAAGATGACAAAAATGCGATCAAAATCTGTCTTTACACTAGCAGATTTTGACACTCTTCTACAGCTTCCTCGAGAACTAAGCAAAACTGAAAAAATTCCATCTAGAGAATTTCATAATCTACAATTCTATGCCATTAAAGTGTATAAGGAATTCATGCTGAGTTTTTATAAGGTGTCCGAAAAAAACTGTCAGAAGTTTTGTATCTTTTAATGTTATGCAAAACCTTTACACACTCATCACATGCTATATATCGAATGTATTAGAAACAAAAACCACCCGCATCAAATTTTTTATTATCTTTTATAAAAACTGTACATGCATCGCGTTATAGCAGTAGAGATTAGACATATGTCGGTAGTACCCAAGTATATAACAGGTACACGCTAAAGTGCTACCGATGGTAAAATGACAGCTGAAGAGTTAAGAAAACATTCCTTAATAAAACGACGTGTTTTTTTATCCTTGTATCTTCTCATTTGAGTAATTTCGTATACTGTAGCTCAAGAGCTAGTGTGAATTTCAAGGTTTCTTGGAGTTGTTTTAATGCTTTGTATACAACCTTTTGTCATATATGTTTACACAGAGTTGTTTACGAGCATCTGACAGAAAAAAATCAGATGATATTATTTGTTGTTATGTTGCTCAAAAATTCTACACATTCAATACAAGCACCTAAGTGAATGCAGAGAAACATTTAAAAAACATTGCACAAAATGTTCTATTAGATAATAATAAAAAAGTGAATTTCCCAAAATATGCTCCATCATAACTTTATGACATTGCCAATATAAGGGCATCAAAAACCTTAAAGGTGGATAAATAAATATAATTTTATAAATTTTATAATATAATACATAATTAATTATTAATAATCAATAAAAATTCCATAAATCACCAGAAGCTATACTAAAAAAATAGAGTTCTAGGGTATGCAGTAATCTGCGGTGGTGTTGAAACTTGTGGAAGGGAAGGATACAAACCCCTTCCAACACTCATGTCTATGTATAGTGGGTACCTGTGCTGTCTATGATTTTTTGTAATTAATATGAAAATGGTATTTTTACTGTTTTATATTTATTTTAATTTAGTTTTTTGGCTGAAAATTGGAAGTCTGAAAATTGGAAGTCTCCCCCTCCTGTCCCACCTGGAATTAGCTGGGGACCCTCACCTAAAACATCGAGCCGTTACATGTATAAGGGGCAACCCAAAATTTTCTGAATAGCGTCGAAATTGTTAGAAAAATTCTCCATTACTTTAAAGTAGCATTTACTTGAGCGTCAAATAAATACTCGTGAAAGATTATAGGAGTAACAAAATCGTTGTGACAAAAACTACTTTTTTGACGTAAAAATAAGTTTTTTCATAGCTCAAAGAAAGTATTCAATTGTTATTTATTAATGCGTACTACAGCGCAGAGCGCCATAAAAATCTGAAAAATTATGAAAAAAACGGCCAAATTCATAAATAAAGGACAAATATTCTTCAATGCACCCGAATATTTCTTAAAGAACCCCTGCCCCTCATAAATCCTTCCTTAATTGGGACTATCGACTCTCAGAGACTGAAAAACTCATAGAATATGGGAAGAACATCCGGAATTATATTTTTAATTTTTTTGTTCTTTTCTGCAATTTTACGAGCTAATGGACACAAGGGGATGCGGAAGATAAGAAAACAGAGCGTTATATGCGCCACTGGCACCATTTAGCCTTTAAAATTTTTGTAGCCTCAGACCCGGTTAATTCAGACGATGCCAAAGATCATTTTTGAGAAGAGTCTGACTTCCTAAGGAATTCAGTCCCGAGAATTGGCGATTTGCCAAGAAATTTTCTAAAGAATGTGTCAGTTTACGCACTGTTTCTTGATCAACCGTCTGATTCTTAACGCTTCCTGAAGCCATATCTTCATTCTTTTGAGCAGAAAAAACAAGACAGAAATAAGTTTAACATGCCCAATTTTTTACATCACACTTAATTAGAAAGCTAAATATTGATTTGAATAAACACGATCTGCTGTTTGTGACGTGTGGCGAACAGAAAAAGGGACAAAAACGTATTTTTGCACCTATTTTAACGTTGTAAACTTCGAAAATCTAAACCTAATTTCTCATTTAGTGTAAAGAAATTCGGTTTTAGGCTGCTCTGTATCTTTTAAGTCGTAATACATTTTTTGTTCAAAATTCAGTACAGCATCCCATTTGAGATATTAACTATTCAAAAAAGGGATAAAACATGTTTTCCCGCTCAATGTTTCACCCTGATTTCGAACTTTACACCTTCAAGATATAACTCAATTTTATTTCTTTCAAAGCTATTTACTGCAACGTGTAGACTTAAGAAATCCTTTATTTTTATTCTATTCAAATTGTCCTGACTAATATAATTAGGGAGGTTAGCAGTGAATTCTTTTTACAAAAGCTGTTTCTACACCACATACTGCATTGTCAGCTTTAAACGCCTGGCATTGACTCTGTATTGAGTGTAAAATTTTGTTGAAAAAACAGAAAGTATCCTCTAAGTCGTAGTACATTTCAATCAAAAAAAAATTGTTGAATTCATAACCGGAGTTATTGGCGGACATAAAGATGACAAAAATGCGATCAAAATCTGTCTTTACACTAGCAGATTTTGACACTCTTCTACAGCTTCCTCGAGAACTAAGCAAAACTGAAAAAATTACATCTAGAGAATTTCATAATCTACAATTCTATGCCATTAAAGTGTATAAGGAATTCATGCTGAGTTTTTATAAGGTGTCCGAAAAAAAACTGTCAGAAGTTTTGTATCTTTTAATGTTATGCAAAACCTTTACACACTCATCACATGCTATATATCGAATGTATTAGAAACAAAAACCACCCGCATCAAATTTTTTATTATCTTTTATAAAAACTGTACATGCATCGCGTTATAGCAGTAGAGATTAGACATATGTCGGTAGTACCCAAGTATATAACAGGTACACGCTAAAGTGCTACCGATGGTAAAATGACAGCTGAAGAGTTAAGAAAACATTCCTTAATAAAACGACGTGTTTTTTTATCCTTGTATCTTCTCATTTGAGTAATTTCGTATACTGTAGCTCAAGAGCTAGTGTGAATTTCAAGGTTTCTTGGAGTTGTTAATGCTTTGTATACAACCTTTTGTCATATATGTTTACACAGAGTTGTTTACAAGCATCTGACAGAAAAAAATCAGATGATATTATTTGTTGTTATGTTGCTCAAAAATTCTACACATTCAATACAAGCACCTAAGTGAATGCAGAGAAACATTTAAAAAACATTGCACAAAATGTTCTATTAGATAATAATAAAAAAGTGAATTTCCCAAAATATGCTCCATCATAACTTTATGACATTGCCAATATAAGGGCATCAAAAACCTTAAAGGTGGATAAATAAATATAATTTTATAAATTTTATAATAGAATACATAATTAATTATTAATAATCAATAAAAATTCCATAAATCACCAGAAGCTATACTAAAAAAATAGAGTTCTAGGGTATGCAGTAATCTGCGGTGGTGTTGAAACTTGTGGAAGGGAAGGATACAAACCCCTTCCAACACTCATGTCTATGTATAGTGGGTACCTGTGCTGTCTATGATTTTTTGTAATTAATATGAAAATGGTATTTTTACTGTTTTATATTTATTTTAATTTAGTTTTTTGGCTGAAAATTGGAAGTCTGAAAATTGGAAGTCTCCCCCTCCTGTCCCACCTGGAATTAGCTGGGGACCCTCACCTAAAACATCGAGCCGTTACATGTATAAGGGGCAACCCAAAATTTTCTGAATAGCGTCAAAATTGTTAGAAAAATTCTCCATTACTTTAAAGTAGCATTTACTTGAGCGTCAAATAAATACTCGTGAAAGATTATAGGAGTAACAAAATCGTTGTGACAAAAACTACTTTTTTGACGTAAAAATAAGTTTTTTCATAGCTCAAAAGAAAGTATTCAATTGTTATTTATTAATGCGTACTACAGCGCAGAGCGCCATAAAAATCTGAAAAATTATGAAAAAAACGGCCAAATTCATAAATAAAGGACAAATATTCTTCAATGCACCCGAATATTTCTTAAAGAACCCCTGCCCATCATAATTCTTTCCTTAATTGGGACTATCGACTCTCAGAGACTGAAAAACTCATAGAATATGGGAAGAACATCCGGAATTATATTTTTAATTTTTTTGTTCTTTTCTGCAATTTTACGAGCTAATGGACACAAGGGATGCGGAAGATAAGAAAACAGAGCGTTATATGCGCCACTGGCACCATTTAGCCTTTAAAATTTTTGTAGCCTCAGACCCGGTTAATTCAGACGATGCCAAAGATCATTTTTGAGAAGAGTCTGACTTCCTAAGGAATTCAGTCCCGAGAACTGGCGATTTGCCAAGAAAATTTTTTAAAGAATGTGTCAGTTTACGCACTGTTTCTTGATCAACCGTCTGATTCTTAACGCTTCCTGAAGCCATATCTTCATTCTTTTGAGCAGAAAAAACAAGACAGAAATAAGTTTAACATGCCCAATTTTTTACATCACACTTAATTAGAAAGCTAAATATTGATTTGAATAAACACGATCTGCTGTTTGTGACGTGTGGCGAACAGAAAAAGGGACAAAAACGTATTTTTTGCACCTATTTTAACGTTGTAAACTTCGAAAATCTAAACCTAATTTCTCATTTAGTGTAAAGAAATTCGGTTTTAGGCTGCTCTGTATCTTTTAAGTCGTAATACATTTTTTGTTCAAAATTCAGTACAGCATCCCATTTGAGATATTAACTATTCAAAAAAGGGATAAAACATGTTTTCCCGCTCAATGTTTCACCCTGATTTCGAACTTTACACCTTCAAGATATAACTCAATTTTATTTCTTTCAAAGCTATTTACTGCAACGTGTAGACTTAAGAAATCCTTTATTTTTATTCTATTCAAATTGTCCTGACTAATATAATTAGGGAGGTTAGCAGTGAATTCTTTTTACAAAAGCTGTTTCTACACCACATACTGCATTGTCAGCTTTAAACGCCTGGCATTGACTCTGTATTGAGTGTAAAATTTTGTTGAAAAAACAGAAAGTATCCTCTAAGTCGTAGTACATTTCAATCAAAAAAAAATTGTTGAATTCATAACCGGAGTTATTGGCGGACATAAAGATGACAAAAATGCGATCAAAATCTGTCTTTACACTAGCAGATTTTGACACTCTTTACAGCTTCCTCGAGAACTAAGCAAAACTGAAAAAATTACATCTAGAGAATTTCATAATCTACAATTCTATGCCATTAAAGTGTATAAGGAATTCATGCTGAGTTTTTATAAGGTGTCCGAAAAAAAACTGTCAGAAGTTTTGTATCTTTTAATGTTATGCAAAACCTTTACACACTCATCACATGCTATATATCGAATGTATTAGAAACAAAAACCACCCGCATCAAATTTTTTATTATCTTTTATAAAAACTGTACATGCATCGCGTTATAGCAGTAGAGATTAGACATATGTCGGTAGTACCCAAGTATATAACAGGTACACGCTTAAAGTGCTACCGATGGTAAAATGACAGCTGAAGAGTTAAGAAAACATTCCTTAATAAAACGACGTGTTTTTTTATCCTTGTATCTTCTCATTTGAGTAATTTCGTATACTGTAGCTCAAGAGCTAGTGTGAATTTCAAGGTTTCTTGGAGTTGTTAATGCTTTGTATACAACCTTTTGTCATATATGTTTACACAGAGTTGTTTACGAGCATCTGACAGAAAAAAATCAGATGATATTATTTGTTGTTATGTTGCTCAAAAATTCTACACATTCAATACAAGCACCTAAGTGAATGCAGAGAAACATTTAAAAAACATTGCACAAAATGTTCTATTAGATAATAATAAAAAAGTGAATTTCCCAAAATATGCTCCATCATAACTTTATGACATTGCCAATATAAGGGCATCAAAAACCTTAAAGGTGGATAAATAAATATAATTTTATAAATTTTATAATAGAATACATAATTAATTATTAATAATCAATAAAAATTCCATAAATCACCAAAAGCTATACTAAAAAAATAGAGTTCTAGGGTATGCAGTAATCTGCGGTGGTGTTGAAAACTTGTAGAAGGGAAGGGTGCAAACCCCTTCCAACACCCATGTCTATGTATAGTGGGTACCTGTGTTGTCTATGATTTTTTGTAATTAATATGAAAATGGTTTTTTACTGTTTTATATTTATTTTAATTTAGACGCAACATTAAAACACATTTTGGCCTTGGGCAAAAAGCGTGAAAGCAATATCGCGGAATCGCTTCCACGAATGATCAGCTTATTCTGATGCTGTGCCAGATGAGAGAAATTGTGCCCAAGCGTTTATTGAACCGCACTGGTAATAAATTATAAAATGCTCTAATAACACTAGTCAGCAGCAGTGTTCGCATCATTAACAAAATTAATTGATTCTTCATCAAATTTTTGCGCTCATCCCGAAGCTGGCCTTGTAATTTCTCCATCTTGTCAACTTTTTAAGATACTTGCTCATTAGGCCTATGCAAATAGGGGCTTTCATTGATATTAATTATGGAAATCTTGGAGCTACAACAATTTTTCTTGTGCTTTAAAATCTGAAATTCATTTTATACATTTTTAGTAATTTATATATCAATGGTGTTGCCTACTTTATTCTCAATTGTGAAACATTACACCTAATTTGCACATTTATTGCAGTGTAAAGTATGAAGCATATGTTCGGCATAATAGTTCTACATATAGAATATTTTGAATGTCTTCTAAAACAGTTTTACACGCTCATTACGAATCTATTTGCGGTTTCACAGTAGCAAATCTAGTGTTTTTGGAACAATCGTGTTTTCAAATATATTGCAGAACAGTACAGGTTGATTAATAACCTTTTGCTAGGGGATTAGTGTTATAACTATAGATATAGGGATCATAACAAATATTCCATTAGATAGATAATTTAAAACGAAATTTATTGATGCCAAATTAAAAATCAATGTACCTAAGACCGGCAAGAGGAATAGTTTTTGAACGATCGGGGTGTGAACACAATTAATAAATGTCGATTTCCGATACTTATTAAAATTTTTTTCACGTATCTGTACAAACTTCTATATCAATATCAAATAGGTTCTATTTCGGGCCTTGTATAATATTTGGTCGTTGGTCAGACTATTTTTGTTCATGACAAGGCGCCTTGCATGCGAGCTAATGCAAACCAACATTTCATAAAACAATCAAACATCGAATTTTGGGGTAACAATATATAGCCTGGAAATTCACTCAAGTTTAATACCGCCAAAACCATTGGGCCTTTCATTAAGATAAAGTCGAGGGGCAAATACTTGCTAAAATCTGACTGGTCGATAATCGCATGAAATTTCGCACGGTAACGTGGAAAATATTTGGAAAAGTCAAGAAAATCGACATAGTCTGTTTATTGGTTTGTGTTCATACCCAGTTCTGGCACAAGTGAGAGGTACACTGATCATTAATCTAGCATCAATAGATACAGTTTTCCATTCTCTATCTAATGGTATATTTTGTTTGATCCCAAGCCCTATAGATATAGCGCTTACTCCCTAGCAAAAGGTTGCTAACCACCCTGCATATGTGGTGCGAGAAATTTTATACAATTAGAATTTTTGAAACAGGTTCCAATGTAAATGAGAATTCATAATCATTGCCTTATTCGCATATTTTAGTATTGACAATTATCCTAACTGTTTGATAGAGTTGGGAGTCAATAACTGCCCAGTTTTGAAAGTTTATACTATTCAATTTGAGTTAAAAGTTTTACTTTATAATTTCTAGACTGTGTCAATAAATTATCAGAAAAATGCTTTGCTCATGCAATTTTTTGTATGGAGTAAATGGATAACACAAAAAGAGCACATTTAGAAATCAGCGCAACAAAATTAACTAAGAAAGTGTTTAAATTATTTAGATGCAGACATACTAGGCAGACAACGATTTATATATTACACTGTGTGAAATATGCAAATTATGTAGTTTATCTAACAAACGTGAGTAAAATAGGCTACAGGAACAGTTTTAAATTTAGAACGGAATCAAGTAAGAATAATATTCTAAGATTTTGTCTTACTGTGATCACTTTGCCCTGCCCAATTTGATATTTACACACAAAGAAATCATAATTAGCATAACTTTTAATATAATAATATCTTAAAAACTTGACGTGCTACAGAAATTCAAAGGCTAGATTCGAAATTAGCTCAAAAATTTTACCTAGAAACACTTATTTTTGTTTCTAATGCAAACAAATATTTTGACTTTATTGACCAGTGCATTCCAACCGCATTGAATTTGCTCAGTACCGTCAACTAGATTCAAATCGCCACCTTTTTCGTCATTAAACAAATAGTCTCTTTCATATAACTTTGTGCATAATTTCTACTTACTTTGCTTAACGGCCATTCCGCCCATAGTGGGCATTGACCATGTTTTTTGAAATTGTGCGCCACTGCGACCGGTTGGCGGCATTTGATCTAAGATGATGTAGCCACGAAACGTTAAATTTCTTTCGATTAAGGTTGAATGGGATCATGATAAGTTCCTCCGCTTTTTTGGGGAAATATCGCTGCATTGTATGTCAAACGCCTCCTTTGGGGCGTTTCCAAGTTGGCCCCTGTGAACTAGTAAATGTTTTATAGGGCAATCGAGAATCAGGCATCCTCATAACATGACCGATCCATTTCCAATGGCGCAAAATCATCGCGGCGGCTAGTGGGTGTTTCAGACCGCATCGTTGGCGGACAAACTCATTGGTAATAAAGTCTGACCAACGTACTTTTGTAATTCGTCGGTGACAACGATGGTCAAAGGCTTCCATCTTTCTAAGCTGATCTCGTTTTATGGTCCATGCTTCTGTAGCATATAACAGCGTGGCTCGGACCGTGGCACAGTAGATTTGGGTTTTCGTTTTGTTCCGTATATCGGGTCTACTCCAGAAATGTTTTAAGGCTGAAAAGATTGATGATGCTCTTGCGATTCTGATCGGCATTTCTTCATCCAGTAGCCGATTGGGAGATATTCAGCTACCAAGATACGTAAAAGAGTTGACTAGTTCAATGCAATCATTTCCAATCGTTGAGTTAACATTTAGCGATGCAGGATCTAGATTGATTGCAAAATATTTTGATTTGTCGCAGTTGAGCTTGAGATCCACGGTTGATGCTGTTTGTTTGATGCGGTCTACCATTGCCTGCATGGTGTCTGGGGAATCTGCAAGCAAGGCTATGTCATTTGCAAAGGTAAGATCCATGATTGAATGTTCACTTGGGTATATTGTAATGCCACCGGGGCCATTATCGAGGGCACTTTTTAGCACATGGTCGATACAGATGTTAAACAAACAGGGGGACAGAACACCCCCTTGACGCACGCCGGTTTTAATGAAAATTCCTGACTGTCCTCTCCAAAGGCTCTGATTTGACAGTTCGTTTTGACGTACATAGCTGCACACAGCCGTTTTAATTTTGAAGGCAGTCCTTCTAATTCAAGTAGAGAACAGATTGATTGTCGGTCAATACTATCAAAGGACACTGTAAAGTCCAATAAGGCAACAACTAATGATTGCCGGAATTCATGGCAAAGTTCTAAGATTTGGCGCAGTGTGAAAATCTGGTCAATGCAACCGCGACCTGGTTTGAATCCAGCTTGATTTTCTCTGGTGTTTCTTTTGCGGTTTGGTAATAGTCGATTGAGCAGAATTTTCTCCATCAATTTATAGGCAATATTTAGCAGCAAAATACCACAATAGTTGTTGCAACATTTTTTGCCACCTTTCGTATACAAGGGTAAAACTATCGCTGTTTGCCAGTCAGTTGGAATTGATTCATCTTTCCAGATCATATAATACAGTTCGTGTAAGTCGGTAATAAGTGCAAGATTGTTGATCTTAAATAAGTCGGGTGGAAGGCCATCACTTCCTGGCGCACGTCCGCTTTTTAGCTGCTTGACAGCTCTATTGATTTCTTCAATAGTTGGTGGTTTCTCATTGATATCATAAGGGATCATCTGAGTTGGCGCAGTCGGCTGAACAATGGCTTGCAAAGGAGGATTGTGGTTCAGTAACTCAGAAAAATATCCACACTATCTTTCAAGTAGTTGCTTTTTTCAATGATAGCCTGGTCATTTTTATCTAAGATAGTTCCACTAACTGCCGGGGTGTAATTCCGGGCAATGATCTTAACCAGCCTGAACAATTTCTTTGTATCACCCCTACTTTGCGCACATTCCAGTTCAGTGGCCTGGTTTGACCAATAAGCCTCCCGATCTAGCCTAGCTGACAATTTAACCTTCTTCGCTAGATTGGACGTGGGTGCATGGTTATTATTGCTGCATGCTATTTTCCTTTTGTCAGAGAGTTGCAATGTTCGATCACTGATCCAGTCTTGGTTCAATTTCTTCCCGTGACCAAGGACAGTTTCAGCAGCTTTTGTCAGAATTGTTTTGATTTCAACCCATTTGTCATTTAGCGTAGTCGCAGGATTTGTAAGTTTATTGTGCTGATATGTTGATGCAAATTCAATTTGTTTATCTGGAATTTTAAGTTGAGGAAGATTGAATTTCCTATCCAGGGTTGGACGTTTTTGGCTCCATGGCTGGATTTTAATCTTCACCGAGAGCAAAGCGTGGTCAGTGATTGTGTCCATGCCCCAAAACGAACGAGCATCTATCAAGGAATTTCGCCAGCGCTGTTTGATTAAAATATGGTCAATTTGATACCGCGTTTTACCATCAGGACTAATCCATGTTTGGAGGTGGCGACGTTTATGTCGAACGACAGTATTAGCGACGAGCAGATGGTAATTTGATGCTGGATCTAATAAGCGTTCACGATTCTGACACAGACGTCCAAGTGTATTGGGCCCAGTCTCCTTCCTGCCTTTTACAGGAGGCCCTAGTTGAGCATTAAAATCCCTCGCCACCACTAGATAGTCGTTTGATGGTATTTGGGCTATTTCACGATCTAACGTGGCAAAAAACTCATCTTTATCATTTTGTGTCCTGTTATAGCTGTAGGGGGGTGCACACACAGGTGTTAGGGGTACCCAAGTTTATTATAGGTATGCGCTAACACGCTCTGGGCCATGGTACACTTTCAAACAACTGTTGGCTAGATACCGCAAGGGGACGCCAGTCCCAAGGGTTGACTCTTCTTTGTCAATCGTAAATGATTGTTCAGGCTAGGTACGCGACGTGGACGCGAGAGTCAAATGTACCGCCCATATATAGGTAGCACATTAGCGCCACCTATAATATACTTGGATACCCCTAACACTTGTGCACCCCTACAGCTATAACAGGACACATCTAGAAGGTGCGCTTTTTTTAAAGGATAGATAATAAGAAAATTTGCTGCCCGTGTTTTTTGTTTTTCTTGAAACTCGAAACTGGCTGTGTAAAGAAGGTGTAAAGTTTTTGTGTAACGTTATAACATAGGATAAATCTTGGGAGGTTTTTTAGGCGGCATGTGGACAACTCAGTATTTACTCCTTAAATAAATTAGTAGAAGAGATTTGTAGAGGAAGGGATGCTCCAAATTAATATTTTTTTGATGCAATTCGCATTAGTTCACGAATGGTAGTGTAAAGAGTGCGGAAATCTGGGAGTGAAAAAGAACATTTTGGTCGAGTTTCCAACTTGTTTATGTCTGATACTAACTCCGATTATAAGTTATTGAAAATGTTTTCCAACAGAAATGTAGAACGGATTAAGGGCTACAATCTGCTTACAAGCAGACTTTTCTACGCTGAATATGGAGTTAGGTCCTGGGGTTTAAAGCTTTACACTCTTGTCGATGGTGTAAAAAACAGATTTTAACTGAGAATTCTCTGCCAGCTTTTTCCGCTCATAAGTCCAGCTTAAATAAGAATAACAGTGATCAAGCAGCTTCTAGGGGCTACACGTTGCAGCAAACCGCGTTAAAAAAACACAATATTGAGTTATTTATGGGGGTGTAAAGTTCGAAATCAGATGTGAAAAATGGGCGAAAAACACGTTTTTCCCCAATTTTGATTGGTAAATCATATCAAATAATTTTTGCAACAAAATTTTTGCACATAGAAAGGTACTACAACTTAAAAGCTACAAACTGTACTAAACCGAATTTCTTTCCTCTCAATGGGGAATACGGTACGGATTTTTAAAGTTTACAATGTTCTGAATGATGTGAAAATATGTCTTTGTTAAGGTTTTGTTCGCCACTTTCCTCCTTTCAGAAGTCTGGATAGGTCCAATAGAATAAAAATAAAATGCCTTATATAGGGGTATGTCATAGTGAATCGCGTATGTCTAAACCTAATATTAAGCGAGTGTAAAGTCAAGAATAGGGTGCTTTAAACAGGTTTATGTCTTGTTTCTTTCTGCCAGCTTCTCCGCTCATGAGTCAGGGACATGATTCTCAAGTCTGTAAATGAACCTGAAACCAAATTTGGTACGCAATTTTAACGCGTATTTTTACACTCAACAGTTCAGTAATGTGGTTTAAACCAATGTTAATTTATCCGTATGACAATATGGAGACTTACTATTTTCCTAAAAGTTGGTCGTAATATCGAAGCAATATTAAAATTACGATTCTGACTAAAATCTTTTTTGCACTAGGTGTTAACATATCGTTTACACTACATATTAATCTTCGTTTTAGAGCCTTGTGGAAACCTATTTTTCCCCATATGACTGGAAATTTCTAAGGAATCAAGTGTGAGAAGTCGGTTAGACACATTTTTTTACACAACAGTGATGTAAACTCTTTTAACCCAATGTTAATTTGTCATCAAACCATTGCTAAGACGTGATGTCTTTATAAATGTTGATTGTAATATCCACGTAATATCAGATTTACGAATCCGACTAAAATCTTTTGTGCATTCTGTGTATGTAAGTAAACACTGCATATGAACTTTTTTCAAAAAGTGGTCTCATGACGATTAGAACATAGGTTATGGCTTACTGTTGATGCTACAGTCTTATGTATTTCATGTAATTCTGCGCATGAGAATCAATTTTCAGCTCATCATCAAGTGACCACAGAAGTGATTGAAAAATTGCCTACAGTAATATAGTTCTAGAAAAGTGAACATTCACATGTCATGTAATTGTTAAACACAATATTATGATTGTTGCTTCAGCTAAAGTCACTTCAGTTTTTTGAGTAGAGTGATTCAAAAATTGTTATTCATGCCTGTTGCTCCGCATTCATAATGGTTTGCTTTAGAAATTGTTATAATTGTTGGTTACGTTATCATACATGTGTAAATTTATGATGAATGCTTTGATCTGCAGGTAATTGATTTGTCAATCTTTGACTTGTTGAATAAGCTCAATTACTGTACGTAGTCTTAATGCGGGCATTGATAGAGTGAGTTGAGCGAATGCGAATGCAAGTATAAAATGCTAAGATGGAAGCAGTATCTAATGACATTCGCTACAAGACTGACAAAGATAGGAATAGCTACTATTTTTTGCTAATAAAAAATTGGCTACTAGCAAGAAAAAATGCACCAATGGAACAAAAAAAGTCGGAATACACTTGGAACAAGAAGTATCAAGGACGTAAAAGGAGAAGACTAGAAAAAGCTCCTATCCACAAATGTCACGAAAATTTGCTAAAACTCAGAAATTTCCAAAACAAAGAAAAAATGAAAGTAAGTAAATCAAAGAAAAAGCCTACCTGTGCCTAAAACTGCAAGATCTGCTAAAAGCAGACTTTTTCTATGCAACGCAAAAATCGAAATATATTCTGCGGCCTCTGAAAAAAATAGGTGAACCTTCTCATATTGTGCACCATACAGTGGGCGGTTACAAAATTCTGAGGGGGGTTTTCAAATTGGAATATTGGCCTTAAAAATAGTGCTATGGCGAAGAAAAACACCATTTTTGAACGTTTCTTGTCAATCTCTATCTATTGGTATCTGCCAAAAAACCCAAAAAGAGCAGAAACATTTAAAAAATCGAATTCTGGAGATATTGTTGGGTATTTGCGTTTTCTTGTTAGGTATTTTGCCTTGGGGTGCATACTCCCCAAACCCCCTACGTCTAGGTATGGTGTCCAATGCCTAATATAAAGCTTATAAAATAAATCTCAAATCTGCGTTTTTCCTAATCACTTGCAACGTTAATTTATTCCGATATTGTGGCTAGATAAATATTACAAAAGTTATTTCCATATGATTATTTGCGATACTGCAACGAAAGACTGTGATTTCTATATAATGCATGCGTCCATTTAGTACTCTTTGGGCGTTTAATCCCACCAGACCACCCGGATTTCATTCCTGCTCATGTAAACTGATAACCATTAGGCATAGGAGGTTAGGGGTATGCACCAGTGTTTAATCAGAAACGTCAAAAAATTGCCCTTTTTCCATCATACCATAATTACTATTTTTTGACCCAGAAAAATATTGCAACATGGCGCTGCTCAACTATGGCGATATCTGCTTTTGCAGAGTGAGTGGTTCAGTTATCTAGCCCAATGTTTTATCTTTGTTCGACAGGATGCTGCTTTCTTCTGCAGGCCGCAGAATATACTTCGATTTTTGTGTTGCTTAGAAAAAGTCATGATTTTTAGCAGATCTTGCAGTTTTAGGCACAGGTAGGTTTTTACTGTGATTTACTTACTTTCATTTTTCTTTGTTTAGGAAATTTCTGACTTTTAGCAAATTTTGTGACATTTGAAGATAGGAGCTTTTTCTAGTCCTCTCCTTTTACGTCCTAAATAATTCTTTGTTCCAAGTATATTCTCACTTTTTTCTCCAATTTTTTTGTTTCATCGGAGCTTTTTTTATATATATATATATATATATATATATATATATATATATATATATATATATATATATATATATATATATATATATATATATATATATATATATATATATATATATATATATATATATATATATATATATATATATATATATATATATATATATATATATATATATATATATATATATATATATATATATATATATATATATATATATATATATATATATATATATATATATATATATATATATATATATATATATATATATATATATATATATATATATATATATATATATATATATATATATATATATATATATATATATATACATATATATGTATACGAAGCTACATTAGATAGGTGACCATATCCTTATTTGATCAATGTTAAAATTTTGGCCAGCTTTTAGTCTCAACTGCAACACGTCAATTTTTCTACACCTCTTTGTTTAAATTACAGGGTTTCTACATTGTATTTCATTACTGTGTATGTTGTTATCCTATGTTGACAATTCTGACAATATACCCTGTCACAAAAACTAAATAGCACCTTTTTTTAACCTCAACAATAGATATGTGTCCTACTAAGTGCTAAAATCTCAGGATATTGTTAAAATAGGGTGCACATTGATGGCAGGATCAATGACAGTAGTAAGGTTTGTTATCCTGGTGGAAAAGTTATAACATACACTAAGCTAAAAGATATGCAACATCCATAAAGACACTTGACCTATTCACTGAGTTTTTCATAAAAAAGAATATTTATAAAAACTGAGCTAGCCTGTGATTGAGGTATGCTACAGAATACACAGGGAAAGAGTAGGGAAGGGAGTGGCCCTGAAGGAGAATAGGTAGCTGAGCAGGCTTGAGGAAGGGAGCAGCCATGTGCGGCAGATAGTATGGAAGGGAGCAAGCCTAGGGGTGGGGTGGGGGCAGGGAGCAGCCAAGAGGGCAGGGAGTATGGAAGGAAGCCAACCTAAGAGGATGGGTTAGAGCCGTTGGCTGCCATGGGGAGAGAGCATATATGGAGGGAGTGGGAAGGGAGCATCCATGGGGATAGTGTCAGCCATCAATTTTTTTAAATTTTTCATTTTTTTTGCAATTTTTTTATGACAATGGATAGTGCTAGATGAGAAGCTTTGAAAAATTGTGTTTTTTGCCATATCACAATTTCTACGTCCATTTTGACCTTCAAAAATCTTTGCGTCACCATAATTTTCTTGCTGCCCACGTAATATGTTGCCAGGTGACCGATCAACACTCAAAGTGGCGGTCAGGTAAGACTGCTTCCAGCTGTCGTATACAGGCGGAGCAGCTGTAGATATTTACACTGGCCAACAGCAGCATTTACACTTACTTATTTTCTAGTCTGTTTTTCTGGGCCTACAGGTGATTTGGAAAAATGGCATCTTTCACCTTAGTAACTTTGCACTACTGTTCATTTTCGCCTTCTGATTAAAAGTTATAAATAGTAATAGTAAGAAATTATTTAAAAAAAACTGTATAGATCACTCTTATATTACTAGGCTAATCACTGTAACTAGTAGTGAAAATAAGCCTATATGATGAAATTTGTAGACTTGATTAAAATTAGGTGTATAACTTTGCTTTGATGTTCTGCAGATAGAAGGCATGCAAGGAATCAAAATGTGTGCATTTTCACTGTTTTATTTACCTTTCAAAACGTGCTTGAGAGAAATTCTTATATTTATAGTCCGCACATGGCCCGCTGCACTTGTAATCACGTAGGTAATGAGCAGGAAGCCATTGCTCTAGACTGATATTAAAACCCCCAAATTTTAAGCCATTTTTTACCTTCTATTCAAAATGGCTCAATTTATTCTATGTTGGCTGATTTTTACAGACAACGGCACTAAGTAATTATAGTTACTACATCTCCCTGTACTTAAACAGACACATACACAGAAGATAGCCATCCACGCCTCTATACTACTACACAATAAAGCACGCTACATGTCAAACTATCGTTGCAAAGCATCACACTCGAGCATTTCATTTTTGCACAGTCAGTTATCCTGGACAGGCGGAACCAATTAATTTTAATTGTCTTTAATTTGCACATAAGTAGGGGCAGCACCGACGAGAAACCTTAATGCTACTGTTCACAGCCTGTCCTAATTTTAGTTCAGATCATCAGCTATATTGATTAACTGAACGTTGAAGCTTGCGTCAAGCATCTATCTGCTCTATTTTTAGGCCACAATGCATGCAGATGATGACTCATAAAAGCACGTGACAAAGTCCTGAACCCCATAGCACGCTACATATTTGGGTCTATTCTAATTTAAGAACATAGAATTATTTCTCTGGTACCACATAATTCTGGGAAAACCTTAAATTCTGGTTTTCAGTTTGCCTAGTTCTAAAAAATAGTCATTCCTCAGAAGGTATAAAAGGAGAGCAGGCAAGAAAAATCATGATCCAAAATTATTGCTCTTTTTAATTTTTTTGAATTTTGCTCTAAAATCGTTTTTTCTTTCAAATAGATTCTGATGTGGAAAGGACTCAGGAGTTTCGAACATAAGATGCATTTTATGAAAATGATGAAGAAATGTGGCAGGAGTAGGTAGACAGCAGTTTGTAAGTTGTGGACGAGTGGTACACTTAAGAGGAACTTTTACAAGGTTAGTGGACCGGAAACTAAAAAATTATACAATTCATTATGGAAGGGCGAAGAGAAACATTAAATTTTAAGAATTTGGACAACCTATACTTGGGACGCTATGTACCCAAGATTTTTAATGATGCAGTTTCGAAGATCATTGGCAATTCAATGGACATGGTGGGTGTTGAGGAAAACCCACCCGACCATCAACAAATAAGCCATCATTTCTTTTGCAGAAGGAGCAGAATTAAACAAAATTGAAAAAATTGTACATACCATTGAATGGATTTTGCAATCTAATGAGGCAATCCAGCTTGAAGAACCAGAGACTCAGAAGCAAATTGTGCAAGTGAGCCTTCCCTCTGGCTCTGCTCAGCATAATGAAGGTTCATAAATTTAGAAAAATAAATGAAGGTTAAAAGGTGTTTTGTCGGGAATTAAAAATAATGATTTATGGCGCGTGCACTCGTGGTTGCGAAATGCCATCATCAACTTTTCATAGAGCCAGAAAATGAACTCTATGAGAAATCAGTACTAACGAATTCATGAAGGTGACACATGGAAAAGCAGCACACAGAAAAAAGCTGCTAACCAGCTCGTATTCAAAAAAGGTCTTGAAAATAACATAGGCCCTATAGTATCCGGAGCTGCAGGCCTTCAGCAGACATTACCTGGAGTACCAAATCAAGGTTTTTAGCACTAATTTTTGTAGAGCTTAATTTTTGAAGGGCTTCCAGCTAAAAAGTCCTTCATTTATATTAAACTTGATGTTATTAGTAGCATGCCCACATCATTTTCACTATACAATGAATAATTATACGGAGTTTTCGAAATTCTTTGAAGAAACTAGAAAGATTCAGCACATGCAACATAGCTCGTTAGAAAGAACAATAAATTGTCTAGCTCTTTACTAAAAAAATTTTAAAATATGTCAAACTCACAAAATAATAGCTGAAAACATCAAAAGATACAGTATGACAGCACTCTGGCGGCCATATTGAGAAACTATAGTTCTTTAGTAAATAAGACACATAGGATATCATTCGAACCAACTCCTTTTGAGCTTTCTAAAATGTGCTTGAACACCAAAAATATGAAAAGTAGCACAAGTAAAATGCATACCTTATGGGGGCCATTTTGGAAAAAGAATTGAATTGAATTGCAGGACAAACTATTTAGAAACACGAAAAACAAAAAGAGGTGAAATTTAGAGCACAGAAATATCTAACTATTTTATATTTTCTAAAATCTTGAAACATAACCTCTGATGGTGCAAGCTAAATTTGAGCACTTTTTCGAGCTTAGCATACTGTAGACATAAGCTAGCAATACTTTTCTTTGTCAAAAATAGTTTTTATTTCAAAACTGTCTATTTAAAAAACTTTATATCATGAAAATTGGTCAGTGGTTCTTGAGTTCATCTAAAAAAACCTCGCTTCATCAAAAGTAAATTTATTCAATGGTGACTTGAGTTTGTCCTTTGACCATTGGCAAACTCTGAGCATATTTACCAACATAAAAAAGATGAACTACTTTTTGAGCAAGCTGAGTGAATTGTGATCATTATTGTATTTATTTTATACAAATACCGACAGTTCAAAAGTTATACTCATAAGTGTACACAAATTCTTAAATTGTGTGAAAATAACATAAGCTATTTTTGCAAAGCCTGCAACAAGGGATGCAATAACAAAATGACACCGCTGCTCCGGAGTTTGTCCTTGCTGTCATTGGTCTACTTGTGCCGTCATTTATAAATGCAATGACTGTGAAGTCATTACCGAGGCCAACAATGTTTTGACCATCATAAAAAGCTTGAGAAAAACAATTTATCAACGCATGCCAACAAATGGAAAATGATGCGATAAATGCAGTTAGCATATTAGCAGACTAGACAAACTTAAATGGCACAAATGCAATCATTAATTACTGCAACATCTGAAAAGCGGATGTGCCTAAAAACGATCATAACTGTTACATGAAACTGCTAGAAATTGAAAAGGATGAAAAGAAAATACAAAATATGTGTTTTTCAATTTTGAAACACGCCAGAGAAAAAATCTGTGGTGATACCAATGATGGAATTCGATTAAAGCATAAAGCCAAATTTATTATCGGGCAAAGTGACATACTACTACAGTAATCCAATGACATTTGATGCGCACGTTAGAACAACAAAAATTTAAAACACATATATTGAAGGGATTGTACATAACATCTGAAAGTCCGCTCGAGCTCAGTATGTAAAACTGCTAGTGAGGAGTCAGCGCACTGATAAAGGCTATTGGGTTCGCCCAATAGCACTGGTTCTCTCAGTGGCGCGTTAATATATTTGCTGCAAGGCTCGCATAAAGACAGCTCAGTCCGAGCTGCGACTATACAACAAACACATGGTCAGCCCGGTAAGTGGGTTAAGTCTATATTGATCCGCAAGTATAGTGCCCATTATTATAAAGGGCTTGACTGACATGCAAATAGACACGCTGAGAAAGCTAGTATGGAAAAGTATATTATATTTTTATAATTATTATATATTGACCACTACCGGGCGTGACATATTTGGTGACAGAAGTATGATAGTCATGTATCATGTAAGTCTGTAGCAGCTATTATTGATTGAGGACGATCAAAGCTTAAGGAGGGAGGTGTCAGGTAGGAATGCTACACGCTACTACAGTAATCCAATGACACTTGGATGCGCAGGTTGGGGACAACAGGAATTCAATGCATATATTGAAGGGAGATAACATCTGAAGGGAACCAGTCAAAGCTCAGTACGTAAAAAAATCCGCTGAGTGGAGGAGTCAGCGCTGATAAAGGCTATTAGGTTTGTCCAATAGCACCGGTTTTATAATGGTGTATGCGCGTTAATATATTTGGTGCAAGGCTCGCATAAGATAGCTTAGTCCGAGCTGGTGACTATACAACGATCACATGGTCAGCCTGGTAAGTGGGTCAAGTCTTTATTGATCCACATGTATAGTTCCTAATATTATATAGGGCTTGACAGGCGTGCAAATAGACATGCAGAGTAACCTTGTATTGAAAAGTATATTATATTATTATGATTATTATATATTGACTACTACCGGCGTGGCGATTATGCATAGTGCACAAGTGTGCATGAAGTGCAAGGATAAACCACTGGATTCTGCAAATATTGTGACAGAATTTTTTTTTGAAAAAAATGGCGATAATGAATTTTGCAATTTTTTATTCAGCCAAGAAAATACAACAGCCATTGTATATACGCAAAGGCTTTGACGGTAATTTCATCCTGAAATACCTTTAATCAAGCTATAGTACCCACAATAGTCAACAATGGGCTTGAAATTATGAGCTTAACAGCAGGCCTGTAAAACTTATCGATTCCTTCAATTTCTTGACAATGGTTTTGTCAGCTTTGCCAAAAACATCTGATGAACGGGAATTACAAAAAAGTTATTATCGCATCTTTTCAACATGGCGGAAAACAATACTATGAGGCGAGTGGACGGATGCCTGATACTACTCCCCAGCTTCAATGAAACTCAAGCCAAGAAAACTTTTACAAATGGCGTCAAGAGCAGAAAGTCTAAAAGTTTAATTTTAGGACTGAATTTATGACCTACAATGTGGGATTTAATATATTCTGCCAGTGCTGCATACTTGGGCAGCAAGAAAATTCTGGGGGGGCAAAGAAGATTTTTTAAAGGTTGAAAAAGCGGCCTTAAAATGGTGGTATGGCGATAAAAATGGTTCACTTTTTGACGTTTCTCATCAAGCACTATCCATTAGCATCAAAAAATTGCGAAAAAAACGAAAAAATTTTCAAAATTGAATTATGGGGGGGGGTATTTTGATTTCTGGGGTGGGTATTTTGGTTTCTGGGGTGTATACCCCTCAAACCCCACGCCCAGGTGTGCAGTGCTGCCACAAATTTAAAAAAAATTATTTTTGGTTGAAACGGGCATTGACCCTTTTGAAATGTCTTTAACAATTGTGAGTGCTTAAAATAGCATTTTCAGATCAAGTACATTGCACGCAAATGCAATCGGTTTTTGTACTGCACGGTGGCTACAGATGAGTGGAAAAACTATCATGGTTATCCAATGGTTGAAGTGCTCGAGCAAAATGCAAAATTTAATATATGGCATGCGCCAATATGGGCGAGCAAAAAATAGGCAACTATCGAGTTGATGGTGGCATTCACAAAAAGACCATATATGAACTTAATGGATGCTTGGCGCTGCTGTCCAAAATGCATTAAAAGCAAACAAACCTTACGGCCAACCAAATAACAAAGGCTGAAGAGGCATACCAAAACACAATTAAATGATGCGGTATAGTGTTACTAAATTGAGGAGTAAGAGCCAATCGAGAGCTAACATCAAATTATTAAATGAAATAATTTTTCAGTGCAATTGAAATTGTAGACCCGTTTGATCCCAGGGATGCTTTTTATGGTGTAAGAACCAATGCCATAAAATTGCTTGAAAAGATCAAACGGGATCAATATGGCGCTCCCTGATGAATATCGATTTTTTTAAATATACAGCTTGTAATTGACCCCATTAACAAATATGCATTTACCCTGTTGGATATCCTCATATTTTGACACAAACCTTTTTTAGAAATTTTGGCTGAAAATAACACAGGTTTGAGGATAAATTATATTTTCCATTATGCAGAGCGTGTGACGAAATACATCATCGACGATGTGGAGTGGGTAAGCATTTAGATCTACAAAGCTCTTGAACTGGCTACAGAATTCTTGAAATTTTCGAAGTATGGCATTGTGAAAAATGCGAAAATATGACCCTGTTACAAACCCTAATGGTGGTCTATTTATAAAGACATTGACTAATTTATGAAATTAAAGCAGGAATCGACGGATGGCCTGCATGATTGCAAACATTTGATGACAAAACAAAATATATATCAAAATACAGACCAAAGTTATATTCTTCGCTAAAAGTCAAAACCATATTTTGACTTATTTTTTGATCCAACAAATGTTATTTACTCGATAAATGCTATTAACAAAATATGATGGCTTATTAATTTACAAAGGAGGACAATTTTACGGCGGTTATGGGAAATACAAACCCGGTCATAGCTGCCTACACAACAGCTCAGGCACTTAAGACTTTATGAACATTAAGAAAATTAGGCGATGAGTACTTTACGCCAACACATACAATGTGATATTTAAATGAATGCTGAATAAAGATGAGTCAGAAGGTCATATCGATCATACTTGTGCAATATGACTGAAGAACTAAAGGATTACGGCCCTGGCGCCTACATAGAAACATTCGTGGAGGAGGGTTCAAAAATAATGCATACAAAGTCTACTCGGCTTGGGAAAACAAATTTTACTATCATATATATGTGAGAGGATTTAGCTTGAACTTGGCTGTGGCGTCAAAATAAATTTTCACTCATTAGTGAAAATGTTGAACGCTTTTATGCAAAAGCAAAACGTTCTTGAGAAGATGGTCTATTTACCACATATAAAACGGACTAATTGATCATACGATAGTGACAAAAAATGCATCTAGAAAAGCACAAAATTGGATATAATAAGCGCATTGTACAGGCTGATTATTCTACTGTGCCATACGTTTTTTTTAAAATGCCTGTAACTCAATTGTGTGTTTGTACCTGGTGAAAATTCAGTGTTTAGGTCTTTTTTTATTTAGCTTTTGCCACCTGTACCTTGTGGAAGCAAGTTTGTGGCAGGTAGCCGTCAACTCAATTTCAGGCTCGTTTTCCTGGCTGCGATTCATACCCTGTGAGGAGCAGGTACATGGGCAGTGTACCCAGCGCTCAGTAGCGGATCTATGAATTTCCTAGGGAGGGCAGTGAGTAGTACAGCTGGACCTTGGGGTACAATGATTAAGTATACTACATGTTGAAGCGTAGGCATAAAGCGCCAAGCTCAGCACACTTGTACTTGAAGACACAAGTGCACTGTACCTTGAAGCACCAGGGCAAGCTGGGGCGAGCGAAGCCTGGGGGAGGGGGGTCAGGCCATTCTCAGAGTCCCAGAGTTGCTGGGGCGAGCTAGCTAGCCCAGGCTGTTCAGCCTGAGCATTTTCTCTGCAATTCGGTTAAATGTAAAGGAGACTTGAAACATCATTTTCAATGGGTTTAACTCAAAAGTATGATTCATCATAAGTACACACTGCACTAAACTAATCAACTTCACAACCCTTCAGAAATTGATCTACATAATTTTTGATAAACCATTCACTGACAAAGCGGACAATTTTAATCATTTAGGAACATTTTCGTCTTTTTTGATAAAATTTGATGCCTTCAGGAATCGAACCTCAGGTTTTGAATGTAAGTTCCACGTTCTACCACTAGACTAAAACAAAGTATCACGAGGAAATTTTGTATTCTCTATACATTCCAAGGGCGTTTACACTGAATAGACATTTCTTTTATAGACTACGTACCTACTTTTTATTTATTAATTTAAATATGCTGTGATTAGATCACAACAAGTGCTAAAAGGTAAGTATGATTAATCACATATTGCTCAGATACATATAAGCTATATGTACACATAATCTCATATGTGGAAAGGGCTTATGAGAAAAATAACGTTTTTATAAAATCGGTGCACTTGTGACTCAGTTTTCAGACCTGTGATTACGATCTAGCCAGAACTGAAAATGAGCGCCGTAGCTCTGCTTATCTGGGACAAAGCTGCGGCGCAAACAACTTGGGTTCATACTCAAATAATTTTAAGATAAGCTCTATGAAAGATGGCACGTTTGCCTGCCTATGGATATTGCCAGAGCCAACGACATTATGGACTTTATGAGGGTGTTGTAGCTTATATTCACTAGTTTGTAATAATTTTTGCAAATTTTCTCATTTGCAATGTTATTTTCTTGTACGCTCCTGGCACCTACACAAACTAATTTTCCCTGAATAAAATAACAAACCTGTTACTTTAGGTTCTTTAATCTAATAATCATAGCATTGAAACGCTTATGATCGAACTCACTCCCATCGCAACTTTTCTAATTTTGGTACTTAGGGGTTTTGTGGAAAGCTGCTCTTGAAACGACGCTCACAATCGCAACTATTTTGATTAATAATGATAATTAATTGAAAAACACGAGTATTTATATCCTTAAAAGTAGGACGGTTTAATTTTTGGAAATGCAATTTGACAATCATTTTCCCCAAAATAAATGGAACAAATTCTATCTAAATCGTCTTTAATATTAATTTCAATACTTGGAAATATCTTTAATTGTGACGGCAATGAGGAGAAAGCCAAAGATTTTATCGATAATATTGGGGCAGGACCCTTCTACGTTAACAATTCGTACAAGGAGCCGCTACATCTCCAACAATTTGTAGGTTCCAAAATATTTGCATAAATGTACAATACTTCAATGCCCCCAACGTGCATGTTTGGTTCATTAACGCCCCATACTGATTTCTGCTATTTTGTTATCTTTTGAAACCCTAAAATTTTGCTATTTCTGGTGTAATGTTACTGATTTTACAAATTCACCGTACGACTCATTGTTTGTACTCGTTTTATCGTACTAAAGTATTTAAAAATATTCCTTTTTCACAATTTCGCCCCCATTTAGAAGGCAGAATTGCATCGTCTCAACAAATTCATGTATTGAGTCGCAACACTAGCTGTATCTTAAATACATGATCGTCATCATCAGCGTCTGTTATATGAATATCAGTTATTTCAGTTTTTAGCGTTTCCTAATTGTGTGGGTAGATTAGCTGAGATAGACCACATTCCCAATCTCCATTTTCATTCAATTTTTGTGGCTAATGTGCTGTAAATTCAGATGGGTATTTTGTTTATTGGCTAACAGTGTTACTGGGTAATGTTACATAAAATTGATCCATTGATTAGCAATTTGATTAACTAGAAATTCTTCATTTACTACTGTTGCTGAGCTTAAATAGACTCTTTACAAACCGGTAAATGAATTCATCAGAGAAGCTTTTTTCTAAACTTTGGGAATTAATTTCATAGGCACTTTCAGAAATGCATAATGCAAAGAAGCAAATAATTGTTCATTTTTAGATGTTAGAGGTTTCTAACACATTTTTTATTATATTTTAACTGTGATGCATATTCTAGTACGTACTCGCGCGTTTTTTTCACTAGGTGATAGCCCGTAGCTATCGAAATATTCGCATTTATCATTTGTATCGAAAAACAAGCATACCTAGCAGGAGCCGGGTAGATTACTAGGTCTGTATTCATAACTAATGCAGATGGTTCACTAAAAATTAAGGTAGTTTATCGCTCGGAAAGACTCCACAAAAAACTCGACCAACCGCCTGGTCGCTTTTTAAAACGTTAATTAGCTGAATAGTATTCATCTTTTAAGCAGTATAATCAAATATTACATTTCGATGCTTATCTAACATTACTAAATTATCAAATTCGGCGTAAACTACTACTTCGATACCTGTATCTGGAATTTTTTCAGCAAAGGAAATTTCAATGCTAGTCGTACCTTTCCTAATTAGATCCCAATGGGCGCCGTCATCTTCGTCGGGAGTGAGATCAAATGCAAAAGCACTGACCATTGTTGAACCTCTTCGAGTTATATTGTTTCCTTTATTGTCCCTAGCAATATCCAGCACTTCAACAATTGATCAAACGCTCTAAAATACTTCCTTCTTTAAAATCTAGCTTCAGAGGATGGAAGGAAAGTCACGCCGCCAGAAATCACTTTAACTTCATTTATGCTTGTGCGATTTAAAATTAAATGGCGTTTTTTAACGTTACTGATACGCGTCTTCGCATCGATGCATCCAAAAATTATGCGTCTAGAGCTGTCCGGAAAATAATGTGTTAAGTGGGGCTGACTGAGATGTACTGGGAATGTGTAAGTTCATCATCATTACTCTACGAATAGATACTTTGCAGTACGTTTAGTCAGCACTTGCTCAACAGCTAAATGCACACTGTCTAAAATTTCGGTTTTTCTACTAAAAATTTCATTTGTTGTACACTCAGACGAGCATTTATTGCTCCACTAGCTTTCTAAAACAAATGCATCCGGATTTCTATTTAATTCGAGTCTTAAATCGGTATAGTTTAATAAAACTCTGTCTTGCAAAAATAAATTCAATAAGAAGCGGAGTTGTTACTTCGACTATTGTTTTATCTTTAAAGTAAGAAACGCGCTGTTTAAAGCAATATACCATTCTCAGAATCCCGTTTATTATCTTGAGTATACGATGCGGATTGTAAATGCGAATTTTTTGCATCCCAATTATAGCTAAGTTCGGTCTTCTAGGAAAGCTTTGATGAAGACATCGCCGCCATCATGTACGAGTTTACCATTTAAAAATAACTTAACTTGTCTAAAAATGTTTTACCAATTAAATTTATAGGCGCTACAGCTGGCGTGGCAGGAATTTTTCCATCTGCTCCTGCTAGCATAACACCTGGAGATAATGAAAGCGTAATGTAAATGTAATTTTTATTAAGTTGCAAAAAATGCGGATCGAGGCAGCATGTGAAATTCGTACGGACCTTCATCTGTTAATGGGTTTAGTCCAATTGATTTCATCCCAATATCCTCGTTTCACAGCAACCTGGGTAGGAGGAACAGTGAAAAAATCTAATTCGCTTTTGTACTAGCGAGTGAGAGTGAATCGATTAATGACATTTTCGTTTTTGCTTTTACTTGAAAATATATCCTGCTTAGGTTCTTTATAGACTTTGGACGCACTCCCAAAGACCACGTCCCTTTTGTAATGCTTCATTTGCCTGTTTTAATAAATTTGATGCGCCTTCTTTCCATGCTGTTCGAATGATTGTATTATTGGTCGACCGTGCAGAACATTAGCTGCAACGTGAGCGCCGGAT